>JAAGVU020000092.1:22719940-22730289 GCA_011763525.2 Mormyrus iriodes | reverse complement strand
GGTTAGTTTGTTTACTTGAAAAAAAAAAAAACGTATTTATGGGGTGGTTTTTAGGATTTTTCCCCCGCGTCTTTTGAGAGAATGCTTGGTGCCCGGCCCCCCCCCCCCCCCCCCCCAAGAGGGCTTATTCATGGTAGCAGCAGAATACGAACAAAACTGGGATAAAAAAGCTGCAATTTAGATTGATTTGCAGCTGGAGGTCATTGCATAGCTGTCTCTCTTTCGCTCAAATCCTGCCCAAATTGTTTCTATTGTGTGACTGCCTTTAAAATGCTATAAGGTGGGTGTAGCATTTGCATTGCAATTGTGCTAAGCTACTATAAATCGGCAAATAACTGTGTGAGACGGTCCCCAGATTGTCAGACATTCTGGGTTAAGCACTTTGAGTTGAGTGGAGGTCATGGGCATAAGTAATATTCCTCACCTGTCCCATGGTAGGATATTGCCCCTTCTCAGACCTGGGCTTGCTTTGACCCTGGTGCCCTTGCAACAACCTGCTGTGGAGACTCTCGGGATTGCCATGCTGCTGTGGCTCTCTGCAGAATGCCTCTTCAGTGCCTCCCTGACTTTCCTGCACTGATTGTGCTGTAGGATCTCCTACATGGACTATGTGAACATGAATGTGCGGATGGACCGTTTTTAATGGCTGTCCCTTGGTTTCTCCACAGTGTCGAACTCTGAGACATTCAATATTTTTATATAAGGTTATGAAAGCAATAGAAGATCAGAGGGAATCTGCATATTTTGCGCGATGGTGAGTCACACGCTCGGGCTTCATTTTAGATCTGCAGCAGGGTTCTTGTTCTCACTTCCCGTTTTGAAGCCGCTGAAGTCCATTATGTGCAAGCAGGGGAGTGTGTCTGTGTGCATGACTCACACGTGTATGGATATCTGGGGAAATTTTTTTGCTGTTTTCTTTGGTCAAAACAGCATTTATTATACCCCTGCATTTCCCTACAACGTATTGGCTGAGCTCTGATAGGAGAATGGCTCTAAATCACTCTTCGCTCTGATAACCTTGCGTTTTGTTCTGTTAATTTGAGCTCCTTGGTTTAGGTTGCTGCTATAGTATCTATAGAAATCTGGGGTTTGTCTTGTTACCTTCCATCATTGCTGACTCCTTACAGCAGTGTTTCTCTGACCCCAGACAGCCACGTTTTTGCTTTGGGGTAGGAAGGGAGCAAAAACGTGGACTATCTGGCAGGGAGGGAGCCAAAATGTAGACCTCTGTGGGTCTCGAGGACTCAGTAGAGAAACACTTATTCTAAAGTACAGTCAGGTATGATTATAGCAAATTTATGATGCTCTGACTAGAATACAGAAGTATCTGGCTGGTTAAGGATCATCAGTTAGTTTCAAACAGCATTTGTTTGTTAAAATAATTGATAGTTTATTGATCCCAGTGGAGAAATTCTCTCTACATTTCCCCCAACTTGTTCTCTGTAGGTGAGAGCAAGCTGGCCGTAAGGGGCAATCGCCCATAGCAGCACCCGGGGAGCTGGGGGTTAAGGGCCTTGCTCAAGTATCCACAGATATGCAGAGGCTTGGCTCGAACCGGCAACCTTCTGGTCACAGGTACAGAGGCTTAGCCCACTGAGCCACACGCTGCCCTCCTCTCCTGCAAGAAAATGCTGCTTCTTGTGGATCTGTTTTTCCTGTGTAGACTTCAGTCATTTGTAGGACTGATTTTGAGATTTAAACTGTCCAATTAAGAAAAATGTGATGAGAAATCCCCAAGTGTTTGCCTTGTATTTTTGTATAGCCCTTTTTGTCCTGTGTTTGTGATGCTTGTTTATGGGCTGCTTTGGTGGGAACGTGCTAACCAACAGACCCACAAATGCTGGTGGTTGCATTCAGCCTCAATGAAATATAAACAAGAACTGCTAATGCTAAGCCGAAAAGCAAGGGGGTACTTTTTTCCGTGTTCCTGTGTTTGTTTTGGAGTGTGGAGTTCAGCCATGGCACGTTGAGACTTGTCCAGAAGATGCCCACCCAGGCGAGTTCAGACTGGACCTCCTGAGTCGGTACATGAATGAACCATGGACTAGAGGTGACACCGTAGGGAAAGGCGAGGAACTGGTCTATAGGGAGCTGGGTAACTCCATACCACATTGTAGCCCAGGCATCTAGCTTGGAGAACGGTCACCTTCCGTGACGATTGCATATAGGTAAGCTGTTGGTTCTCTATAAGAGGATTAATTATTGAGTGTGAGTGTGAGTGCCATGTGCTGGAGTAGACCATGCAAGTAAGCCCCGCCCCCAGACTCCACACAAACCCTTCCCTGGGTGCAGCGCATCCCAGATTCAGGCCAGTAGAAGTGTGGATCTTTCCTAATGTTGCCCCCTCTCCTCCCCTTCCAGCATATGTAATGAAAGTTGGGTTTGCATTGGAGTTTTTAAAAGGGCAGTGCTCCTCAGAGGCTTGGGTGGTTGGCCTTTTGAGCGGTGGCACTCTAGCAAGCATGTTAGGTAGGCTCAGCGGGTCAGGATGCTGTGCTTGTGATCAGAATGTCGCCAGTTCAAATCCCATGGTCAGCAGAGTGATCAGAGACTAACAGCCCACTGGGACCCTTAACCCCCATCAATGACTTGTCAAATAAATGTTGGATGGTGTATTAATTTAACACGTCTATGTGGAAACAGGCTGAGTTGCATTTAGTTGCTTGACCGCAGTTGACAATGAATGAACAGACAGCTAAACGTAGAATTCTGAAATTGCTGTACTCTGACGGCATGCTGCTAAAGTAGCACACACCCACACTTTTTATTACAGTTTAATCTACAAATTTCTAATTCGCAATGTGCATCACCATCTTCCTGTCACTGCCCTGCTCCGTCTGCAGAGCTGAGGAGTGACATCATCCACAGGCCATTCCTAGCTGCCAGCACATGTGGCTTTGCGTCTGTGTGCCTCAGTCGATTAGGAATCTCCCGTGAGAAGCTGCAGTTTGAAACCAGCAAGCTGGATGGGCTGTGACGGGTTTTGATTTATCCCTTTAAGATTCAGCTCATCTCTCAAAGTCCAGAGCCATGGAGCCAGTTCACCATGACGTCTTTGAAGTAAATATTGGAGGTGACTACTGCTCCTTTTTTCTTTACAGCACAGCTCCCCACAGTCTTGCAGTATCACCCCATCTCACGACATCCCGGACCTTTGAGATTTTTTTTTTGGGGGGGGCGCTAGGGCTGTGAAACTGAGCTCAGATAAGCAGTATGTTTTTAAGGCATGACCTGATAAGATCGTCTGTTTAGGGGATTCCGTTGCCCTTTAGTGGGTGCATAGTAACTAAAAGCTTTCTGCTATCGTATAGGGCAACGCCCACACTGTCGGATTTTTTTCGTACATCTCCTTTTGTCTCTGTTAAAATTACGGTGCTGCACGTTTTTTCGTATCTGCTATGGGACCGGAAATATACCACACGGTCACGTATTCCAAGGAATTTCTGCAGTCAACTTTGGCCTAGAAAGGTTTCCATGGTAACGGGTCTGATTTAAAGTGGAATAGAATATGAATCCTATAGCCATGGGTATGACATGCTGGATGCAGGCGTAGCTGACTGTTCTGACCTTGCTGCGATACCTGGTTTGTACATTGGGGTATTCTGAGAAATAGTTGTGGTGTAAATATTGATTTATAGGATTAGAAAAACAGTAGAATATAGGAAAATATGTATAAACAGGATTAAGGAATGAAGCAAGTAATGTTAGTGTATTAAGAATGAACACAAGCTGTCTTGAATTTGAGATGCCAATGATCAAGACCTCCAGACTGAGTGTGGGGGCGTCCCGAGATGTTCACACACATGCAGATATTTCTTGTTTTTGAAATAAAGCCCAGTTCCTAGTTCGTCTTCCTATACCTTCAGCCATCATATTGCAAATGCAAGGTGCAAATGATGGGACCATTGAAAGAATTTAATCAAAGTGTAGTTTTTTTTTTGGCATATTAACAAGCTGATATTACACTTTGTTGACAAGAGTGGCGATGGCAAAAATGGCCTTCTGCAGAGGAACTGGAGACCTGGGTCTGCCTTCTTCCTTCTCCACACACGCACATTGCACACAGTTCATATATTCTTATCTTTATGGATACCGTCCAATCATTTCTATGTGCATAACACACACACACACACACAAGCTTAAGCACTCATTGGTTAATTACAGAGTCATATACTTAGAGAAACAGAAACGAGGAAGTCCTGCCACCTGAAATGCTGTCTGGAGTGATACTTTAATTGTTCCTTTCCTGGGGGTTAATTAAAGGGCCTTCAGGTTCAGGGATGGGGAGACAGACACTCTGGGGTAATGCCCCAGCCCCCCCCCCCCCCCCCCCCGCGATGGAGGAGTCTGCTAATAACCTTTAGCCTGGTCCTGGGACGAAACGACAACATGTTACCTCTGTGCCTCACCATGAGCAGGACCGCCATGCGGCACCATAAGCTCACGGGTGCCGTGAGGGTCACTATGAAAGCAAATGCTCTTTACGCTGCGCAGAGGCAGGTTAGTGTGCCTAATGACTTTTGAATCAGCTGGCCCACATCTTCAGCGGCGTAAGAGCCATCCCAGGAACCAGCGACTGCTACTTGTAGCAAGTAGAATCGTGGTTTTGCTTGGGGATAAAATGGGAACTCAGGTCTTGGTTTGGTCACAGCCTTTTTTGTTTTTGAATACATTTTTAATTTCTCATTACTACTAATCCATTTAAGCGTCAGTGCTGACTTGGCAAATGAAAGTGTGTTTAAAAAATGCTTACTACTCTGTCTGAATGCAGTGTTTTTAATGTTTTGTTTCGGCTGATGGCTATTATTTCGTAATTCTGGCTTTTTACCTCGACGACGCCGAGTGCCGACTGCAACATGTGGCAACATTTGTTTCTTATTCTGAGAAGTCCCATTGTCTTCCTGTGTGGTGCTGGCTCTGCAAAAACACAGCGAACTGGAAAATGGGCAGCCCCAAAAAGCAGCATATTACATGTTATTTGGCACGGCGTTTGCTTTTCTGTGCGGCTGGCCTACTGTGAGCATGGCCCTGGATTGCAGCCAGATTGTGGGGGGGGATACATAAATAAAAAAGGAGAGAGGCAGTGACTATCCAGTCATGTCATGAAATTTCTCTGGTGACTGGAAGGACCTGGATGGAACAGAGGGATGTTGAGCCATAGTGACACCTGCTGGTGAGGGAGAAGAGAAACATCTTGGAGCGATGTGACACCCCCCTTCCCCCAACACACACACACACACACACACACACACACACACACACACACACACACCATTTAAATGTGACTGATTTGTTTCGGTGTCTGCTCATATCTCAGTGTCTATGTGTAAATGCATGGCTGCTATGAGTTAAGCACACAGTACTGTAAGCTCTCCACCATTCTGACCGCTAGGCTTTCTTGAGCTCCTTGTACCTCCAGATGAATAACAGTGGTGCATAAATCAGTGTGTTCACATTTCCTCAGGCTGGTGTTTAAAAATGCACAGCCGACGTGAATAAAAATGAGCTTAATGTTGTTTAATGCTTATAATGAATAGACCCCCTTATTTATTTACGGTGTTCTTCAGCTTGATGGACGTCATCTGGCTGTGTCAGGGCGGCCGGTCCTCACAGCACTTGGCAGGCAAAGCGAAGCAGCTTTAATTGCTTCTCCATAGTGCACCTTCTTCTGCTTTCAGCAGTCTCTCCATTATCACGGTCTCTGCCTCTTCAACCCACTCTGCATTTCCATTTCCTTACAGTGCCGGCATCGCAGTTGGTTTCTATGGGAACGGGGAGACGTGCGATGGAGTCGGCCGGCTCACGTACTCTCTCCGGCACGCGAACCACACGATTGCAGGAGTGGAGAAGCTCGTAAGTACGCCTGACCTCGGCCTGACCTGGAATTGCATCCATAAGCTCCTGAGTATGGAGATGGCTTTCTGATGGATGCTGCTTTGACTTTATCGCAATGGCCTTTCATAGACATATGGAACAGGAATGCAGCGTGATTTCATCTGGGCTGAATTTGGCTTTTCTTGACATTGACAATAACGCTCAAACTCAAAATGAGAATCATTCATAATCTGATGTTTGACCTACTGTACACATAGTGCTGCCATGTTCTGCCAGTATTTAAAAGCAAGATGTACCCTGTTATATTTTTGGGTTTCAGCCATGTTCTTAAGAGGGGCTGCGATCAGTCTTGTTTTATTTAGCCTGTTTGTCCAATATGGTGGCATTTTCACTGTTGAAAACCATGTGTGAAAACATTCTAACCGTGAAACCAGCTGGCACCCTGCTTTGTTTTGTCATGTACTATTCTGTAGTAATGATTTTGAGTGGATCGACTTCATTAAGATTCATTTATTTTGAGAAACTGTCACACAGAATCGGAGATTGTGTGGGCTTCACCTGACGTAGATTTCCGACATCTTCTGCAGGTGTCCTCGAGCACCTCATCGCTGAATCAGACCGTGGAGGATGGTCTGCAGCAGCTGCAGGGCCAGTATTCCCAGAAGCCAGAGCTCATGTCCGTCCTGCAAAAGCTGCAGGGGCAGCTGGCGGAGTTGACGCGCCATGTGATGGACATCACTTTCTGGGACAATGGGCACATCTCTCTGGAGGAGCTGGCGGTTAAGACTGAGCTTTTCGATTGGTACAGGTGAGGCTTCTCTGCCATTGTGAATTGGAGGAATCGCCCAGGGACTTTTAGAGGAATGAGGCTCTGGTAGTGACTTCTCAAGGTCTATGAAACCAGTCACTGGCACACATTCGGTGTTATACACTCAATGACTTGGGGGTCAGGCATTTCCCATTGTGGCTGTCTCAATGCATCCCTCGCTGGGAGCCCTTGTTTAGTTTGCCTGTGTTTTTCTCATCGACAGTAATTTCTGGAATAGTGGACACTTATGTGTATACATACCTTTACAAGCCAACAGGACTGTCTGAATGCATTAATGCCTTTACAGAAATTGCTGCCACGAACCCCATTAATATTAGAGTATGTATAAAACTGACAGAATCCACAGAATCTAGGTAACTGTATAAGGTATTGAAAAATCTTTTTTTTTTTCTTTCTTTCTTTTTTTTTTTACCTCTTTTATAAAAAGTATGGCGAGAGGAAGCCCTCCAGGGGCAAAAGCCAATATATCTTCCTCCTTTTTAAATCAAAATAATGTTTGTCAGACACAAAAAAACATGAAATTGATAGCTTCAAAATTGCATTTTGTTTGCAGTGAGACGCAGCAATTCATCATCTCACCTCTTATCCTGGTCATAGGCACTGGGGAGCCCGGAGCCAGCGCAGGGTAGCGCAGGATAACATTAACGGAAACCTCCACATATGGACTGAACTTGGGATTGCATTGTAGATTGTCTAGAGAGATTCTATAGTTTGATTTGAATTGTTTCGATCAGTGTTTCTCAACCCAGTTCTCAGGGACCCCCAGACAATCCACATAAGGCTGCGATACCTGGTTTGTACATTGGGGTATTCTGAGAAATAGTCGTGGTGTAAATATTGATTTATAGGATTAGAAAAACAGTAGAATACAGGAAAATATGTATAAACAGGATTAAGGAATGAAGCAAGGGTGCTCCATAAGGCTGGTGGCTTTGTGGGTGTAGTGTGTGTGTGGTAAATGTTTGTGATGGAGGGAAGAGAGAGACCGATGATCTTCTCAGCTATTCTCACTGTCCACTGTAGGGTTTTGCGATCCGATACCAGGCAGTGGTGCAGTTGCTCGGGATGCTCCCGATAGTCCCTCTGTAGAAGGTGGTGAGAACGGGTGATGCACATTGAATTTTGAATTATTTTCATTGATTATTAAATTCACTTCTTTTGTTTTACCAGTATCAAAAACTTTAAGCTCCAAAAAAACTGAAAATAATTGAAAAGCACTGAGCTGTAATGTTCAGAAAAGTCTTATGTAACTCTACACAATATCTTTTGTAACTTTTACTGAAACTTTCATCTGTTGTTGTTTTCACTTCTTTGTTTTTTTTGTTTTTTTTTTTATTAAAAGCATCTCTGCATGCACGTGAGCCTGTATTTGGTCTCATCCACAATATTTGACAACAAGCTAAACTGCCTTTCACTTTCCACACTACTACTGTACATGGTGCCGAGAGGTATCGTCAAGATATCCGGCTCAGAGTGGGAAATCTCACTTTGTTAACCACCCGGTACAGGAATGGACTCTGTACATGAAATTGTGGTTTCTGCAGTAAATGTCTCCAACTGTATGGAAGCGGCAATTAAAGAATTGCTCATTGATGGAGAGACATGTTCATCTGCGATTTCGGCAAACATCTGGTCCAGATTACTGCAGTCCTGTTCCTTCCGTAGCTGGCTGGAATGGGGTTCTCTTTGGTCGTCTTGATTAACAGCCTCTTCAGCAGACATTTTCTGTAGCTCCTGCAGCACGGTCTCTTTGGCCCCTAAGTTATTTGAAGAAGAACCAGTCCTTGTATCTGCTATAGTAGACATTCTCAAGTCAACTGATTCTTGTCAACTTAACTCATTTTAACTATTTAAACTCATTTGTAGTAAACTGAAAAATAATACTAGCCACCGGTATATACAGAAAGTTATTTAAACTTAACACCTATGCCATCAACATTTTTTCTATTAAATTTAACTGATAAATACACACACAAAAACAGACTGGATTTCAAACGAGGTGCAATCTGATTATTATTATATTAGTCAGTTACCTTGGATTGAGTACAGTTGCGATGCAGTACAGTGAGTTTTGCTCCACCCAGAAAAGCGTCTCTTCACAGCTGCGAGTAAAGTGTTCTTCGTTTTAATTCCATGATCCTCATCAGTTCCTTTGGTCAGCAGTCTGTAGCACAGTGACGGCAGGAATAACATCGGAGGATAATGCATTCAATGAGCTCATCTGCCACGTTAACTCCTCCAACGGACAAGACTGATAGCATCTTCTCCAGTACAATCCACTGGTTAGCACTGAGGTTGTCTGTAAGCTCCTGTTCAGATCCATATATTCCGATGGCCCGTTTCTGCTCAGCGATGGACTACAGCATGTAGAATGTGCTGTTCCGGCACGTCGGTACATCCTGTTGGAGTCTTTTGACTGACTAGCTAGCTGAGTTGTAGCTGAATGTCCTCTAGATGTGAGCAGGCCAAAGCAGAATGTTCAAAATCTCCAACTATTTTACGCCCGATTGCAATGGCATCGGAGACACTGAGCATGGAGACCCTCTCTTACAGCTAGCATCATTCATGCCCTTTACCATGTTCTTGGCATTATCGAAGCATGACGTGGACCGAACTTTTAGGAATGGCCCAATTGTGAAGCATTTCTTCGAACGCGGCTGCTATTGCTTGGCCTGAATGTGAACCATGAAAGTGCTTTGCTTTGAGCAAGGCTTGTTGAGGAGTACATTCGACGTCTATCCACTGCGCAGTTAAGCTGATGATAGACATCGGACATACGTTTCTGCTGCAAATGTCTGTTATTAAACTGAAGGCTGTTATGTCTTGTAACATGCTCTTAATGTGGTGTTTCATGTCAAGGTCAGTTACATTTATATAGCGCTTTTCAAACACTCAGAGCGCTCAGAGTCATTCACCTTTGGTAAGACGGACTCTGTAATATACCGACGACTTGGAATCTCATATTTGGTTCCAGAAAATTGAAGAAGGAATCCACCATTGTCTACCACGGATAATGGCTGGTTGTCAAGAGCAATGTACTCAGTAAGTGCTTTAGTTATATCCATTGCCGTAGGACTATGTCTTCGCATCTCTCTGTTACCTACAGGCTGAGATTTTGTTTATTATCCTGTTGTTTCTTCTGAGCTCCTCTTCAGTCTTAAAATGGCAGCAGAAGGTGATAGTGGGCCGTTTTCTTTTTCAATTGTGTCTGTTGCTTGAATGACCACAGGGTTAATGCTGAGTTCCATTTGAACTGTGAAGTAAAAATTTCTGCGTTCCTAGTCTGAAATTTCAACAGGAACACCCCTGAACACGGAGTTTTCACTCGGAAAGTCGGAGGAACCTTTAGAACCCCGACGTCAGAATTCTAGTATATAACTGCATAGCTGTAGGTATGTACTGTTTATTACCACTTGTGTCTTATCTGTGTCATTCCCAACTTCCGACCATCAAGGTAAATGGAACGTAGCATAAGCGTTAGGTTTCTCTCGTACTACGTCAGGTGTTTTCTTAAAAATATATATATAATTGCGCCTTTGATCTTGCTCCACTTAAGGGTGTCTAGATTGACACTCCATCCCCATTTCTGTGGGTTTTACTGAGTCATCTACAGGTGTGTGTGTGTGTGTGTGTGTGTGTGTGTGTGTGTGTGTGTGTGTGTGTGTGTGTGTGTGTGTGTGTGTGT
>JAAGVU020000092.1:22699646-22713272 GCA_011763525.2 Mormyrus iriodes | reverse complement strand
GTACTGTCTTCTGCCATCTCACCGGAGAAGCAAGCCTTATGTGATGCACTGTGCAAGGGGCTCAACTAACCACGAACTGGAAATACAACTCTCGCGCATTTTTTTAATCACAGATAATTAATATGAGGTCTCGTGGTCTTGCTGTTTTTAAACAAATACCTTTTACCAGGAAGTAGAGCTTTGGGAAGCTGGATTGGTGGCCATGCTTGTGGTTTTAGTCAATAACTTAAATGTTTAGTAGTAGCTGTTGGTGTCATGCAAGTGAGGCCACTCAGTTTATGCATATTGGAGCCCCATGCTTTTATGAAAGGCAGTTCAGGCTGTAGGGTTGCCGGTGTGTGTGTGTGTGTGTGTGTGTGCGGTAGTAAGGTAGTAAGGCACACAGGCGTCAGTAGCTTTTTGAAGTGCTGGGGTTAATCAATTATGAAGGGTGTCCGGAAGGTGAGGGGCTTCAGACCATCTGCTGCCAGCAGCATGAGCAGGGGGTGTAGTGCACTCTTCACAGCAGGTGGAATGAGGCTTGCTGGACACGTCAGCTTAAAAGGCAGCTAAAGTAATGCATGTGTGGTTTTATTTTTTTGTTTTGTATATCATTTTCCAAAATCATACCTGAAATGCGAAGCCCAAATTGGCACATAAGCCGACCGTCTGTCCCTGGGCAACATGAAAGTGGATAATTTCGAGTTAAAATGCAGGAACATGTGCCTCTTTCTGGTGCGTTTAGTGTTTCCTTGTGATTAGGCTTCCCACAGTGTACATGTGTCTCTCTCTCGTCCACAGACATCCTTCAGTACTACCTGAAATGCACCACAGGACAGGTGAACCCCTTTCAGCCGGTATGTATGTGTGTCTACTTTGGCTTGTAGATCTAATGATAAATGGTGTTTATTAGATTAAATGGGTGCCAGTGACGTCACCTGTTAAGATAATTAGTCCCTTTTGTGGTCGATTGGGTCATGAATTAGGCTTTTCCCAATAACCCCCCCCAAAACACCAGGGGTAATGATTTTAGCACACTAAGGGCTTCGTCCACAGGCCAGCGCTCGAAGCTTATTGTGGTTACCGCGATGACTCATGGCTCTCCTTCAATAAAGTCTTCGGGTGTCGATAAATACCATCTATGACAGACATTTTTGTGAAGGGAACCCGGGAATAAATTGAGTCGTCGTATGGGAGGTGGAGAGCTGCTTGTGTTTACCTCGCCGTCTTCACTGAGGCCAAACTTCCTGCCTGGTTAATAATCACTGATCACTAGGAATTTCTTGCTTTTCGCAGACTTTGGATTTTGAATCCCAACGCGCCTGTCAAGGTGTTTACCATGCTCCCCACCTATATGAAACTAAAAATAGCTTTTTCCATATTAATGCATCTGAAACACTTTACTCTTAGAGATTCGTCCCTGGCTTCTAATTCGCTGTGGCTTCCCGTTGTCTTGCTTAAGCATGCCTGAGAATTGCGTGAGCTGAAGCTGGCATTTTTATTTATGGTTTATACCCGCTCACTGAATAATACAGAACACCCCATTTAATGCCCAAAGGCCCATTTAATGAGGCTCGGGTTTGCGGAAAGGAAAAGTCCCGGGTTCAGTGAAAGAATAAAGAATAAGCTAAACCCAGAGTCCTCAGTGTGATTGGCTGGGTTGTGGGCCATATTCCCCACCCCATTTTCTCCATACACTAGTAAGTCCTGCCCCCCGGTAAGTGATTTTGGTTATTGTCCTCCTGAGTTTCTTCTGCATGTGAATATGAAATGGGGCTGACATGCTGACCAGCGTGACACTGTTGTGCCACAGAAGCTGTCTGGAGGACATAGAGCTCTGGTGGAGATGCAGGACAACGTCGCCGAGTTGCTGCACACCGCAGTCAAAGACTACCCTCAGACGAAGGTGCGAGTGTCTCTCTGTCTGTCTGTCCCTCCATCCGTCCGTCCCTCTGTCCCCATGGCAGGAAAGTAGAAGCTGATCTCATGGAGTAGTGTTCTCAGACCCTCCCCTACGATACAAAGGTATCCCCTTCACTCCCTTCAGATCAGCACAAAGCCGCAATAGCCACTCTGCTGTATTCATGGTAATGGGCACTCTTTGGATGGCAGCAGTAGTGGGAAGCAGCCTCCTCCAGCTCTCTTTTCTGCCTCTTCACGTCAATAGTGTGCTGCTCCAGGCTGGTGACTCTGAAGAAACTCGCTGGCTCGCAGTGACATTCTCCAGCAGTGTGCTGCCCAGACCCGCCTCCCCAGAATGGCCACTTAAATCTAGGATTCACGCTTTGGTTTTCCTGGATTTAAATCCTTAACTATTCTGCAGTTTAACGCTGTTAAGTCCGTCCCTGCTTGTTCTCTCTATTCAGCTCAAATCATATTAAACACGCCTTTGTGAAATCACATTACTGATGTCATCATCAGTCAGGTTATAAATGATTCCCATTTTAAAGTAGCAAATAATGCGCAGAGGCTTCTACCGCACTGCCGGAATGAGTACCGCCCCCCCCCTTAATGTTCATTTCCTTCCTGCGTGGATATGATTGCATGCTTTAGAATTATGCCTTTTTGTGATTGAACAGGAGAGTCTGGAGAAGATCCAGGAGGTGTTAAACACCACGGAAATCAGCCTGCACCAGCTGACGGCCCTGGTGGACTGCCGCAGTCTCCACATGGTGAGGGAGGCTACTTTCTTCTCGTTTGCTACGGCCCCTAGATAGCACTGCTGTGGATGCTTTGGATTAGCGTACACTTATGGGCTATTGTTTAAAGTTGGTCCTGTTTCCTGCAGGCTGTTCTCTGTGTTTGAGAATCCGGCTGCTCGTGAGAGCAGGGAAATCGAGTGGTGGGGCCCTCGAGTCCCGTGTGTCTTGTGTGTTGTAACGCTTCACCTGCACGTGGGTGGTGTCTGAGTTTGTCCTGCCCACAGACTGCGAGTGAGCAGGTGTGACTCCATGTGCCGTGTGAGCTGGCCCCCGCGCTGTGGGAAGGGGGGGCGCTGCATGTGTCAGCGCGTTGGCGACCGCACGTGGGACATGCTCTCAGAGTGTGGCGTTTTTCTCTCCCATCGGGGTCTTCGTCCGACTGCCTGGATGAGGAGGAGGGTGAGGAGGACGTGGTGAAGGCACAGAACGAGTTCTTGAGTTGTCATGACAGCTTGCAGAGCCACGTGCCTCCTTGAGCAGAGTTTTGGTGACGACACGTCGCCCACGCTGCTGTGTATGCGCTGGTCCTGCTCCCACGGCAGTCCTCATGTTAGGGGGGTCAGGCCACGCATATGTCACCGACCTGTAGCTGGTCCTGCTGTTCCTGTAGACCTCCAGAGCACATAAGCCATACATGTGGTCCTCCTACACATACCCTACAGAGAGGCCTACATCTCATATTAACCATGCACATCAGCGACTATATATTTGGGTATGTTTATAAAGCTGCTCAGGCTAAGTGAGTGACCTCAGCCTGCCTGTCTCTGTTTGTACATCTCAATTGTTTCTCTATTTTTGGCTCCTTGTGTGTTTGCTGTGAGTTAGTTTGTTCAGTGCTGATGAAAGTTAAGTTTTTCTTTTTATACCGTTACCCATTAAAGTTGCTTGGTTTTAACGGGATTGGTCCAGAACTGGCTGAGTGGAAATTAAATCACAATAGTGTAACTTTTAATGTAACTGGATGTAGCAAACATCTTTTGAGCAATAGGGAATGTTTTAAGATGTATGTATTTGCACAAACACCGATGAGGCAAAACATCATGGCTGGATGATGGGGTGTTGCCAAGCTTCCTATGATCATCATTAAAATCATCTGGGTGTCACAGCAGCCCTTCTCTTGGTTTGTACCAGACAGAATATCCTTCATTCACATCATGCATCGGTGAGTTTTGGCTGCCCGGCACCCTGTCGGTGGTTCGTGGTTTCTCCCCCCTCTGATCGCTCTCAGTAGGTACTCATCACGGCTAACCGTGAGCGCCCCACCAGCCTTGTTGTTTTTGAGATGGTCTAACGCAGCTGTCAGGCCATAATGCTTTGGCCCTTGTCAAAGTCACTCAGATCTTTACCCCTGCCCATTTCTTCTGTATTCAAAATTTCAACCAATACTGAATGTTAATTTACCCACTGATGTATCCCAGACCTTGACATGCACCGTTTTTACGAAATGGTCAACCTTATTCACTTCACGTTGGGGGTTGTCATGATGTTTTGGCTTATCGGTGTACATATCTCAGTAATTCGGGTTTGCAGTATCTACAATATCACCACAAGATGGCAGTGTAACTTCAGTATGATGAGAGGAACTTGTGGTGTATGATTTTTTTTTTTTCCCCATGGAGGATGGATTTTGAACAGCGAGAGCTGCCTGCTGGAATATGCTCTCTATTCAACAACACCATCTGCGACTTGCTTTTTATCTCCATCAGGACTACGTTCAGGCCCTCACTGGCCTTTGCTACGATGGAGTGGAAGGTCTCATCTATCTAGTCCTGTTCTCCTTCGTCACGGCACTGATGTTCAGCTCCATTGTCTGCAGCGTGCCTCACACCTGGCAGAGCAAGAGGTAATGACCACCCCCCCCCCCTTCCCAAATCAAGTCCTCTGTGGGTCTCCCTGCATCTTTCATCCTCTTCCTCTGCTCAGCTTCTCTGTGACCCCCCCCTCCCCATCCTTCAATATGTCGTTTACGTTCAGAGTTTTTTCGGCTACCTTTATTTTGACTTGATTTGGAAAGACCGGTCCTCACAAGTTCACCAAAGGACTTAATCCGGAGAGTGGGGAGTCTCGTCACGAGATGTCTTGCTCTGTTGCCATGGACACTGAGTGGAGAAGTGCTTCGCTACTTAACTGCATATGTCCAGCTACACTTCTTGCAATCGGGACCTAAGATTCAGTCGGCAGAAAGCGGTTTCACAGATTGAGGCTGCTGACATCCTGGGATTCGGAGGATCTGAATGCTTGGAATGCCTGAACAAATCAGTCTGTGAAACGCTTGAAAGTGCCATTTCTAAGGTGGAGGGATTCCTGTAACAGTGATTTGAAACTGTCCTGCCGGCCCACGCCAATGTGTTAACCCTGCTTTGGCTGCCTGATCAGTCATTAATTGCGAGATGGGTCCGAAGGTTTTGTTGCACTGCATGTTTGGGGAAAGCTCTTCATGTCCAGCTCTCAGCCTAGCGTAAGAGAATCCTGTCTCTCGTCCTTCCTGTCTGTAATGGTCGTCGTCATCCTGTGTTTTAACTCGCCGTCTGTTTTGAGCAAATCGGAGAGAACCCTTTCCCCCTTCTGGAACATTCTGCGCCACGGCAAATTTTCCTGCTATGTGCTTCTGCTGAAGCTGGCCGGTCACTCAGCTCACGCTGCCCAGCTGGCTCGCCCATAGCAGCAGAGATGTCTGTGAGTTACAGACGTGTCCAGTTCAGCCCTGCACAGTAGCGAGGTTGTCAAAATGAGAGCTGCACTCACACAGACTGACAGAAGCCGCATTATATCAGAACAATGGAAGTAGAAGATGCCCTTTAAGTAGCTTGTGGGCTCTAAATAGCGATGGCGGGCCATGCATATGGAGTTTGACACAGCAGTCTGTGTGTGCTCTCTTGTCAATTTGAAAAGACTGATTCAGAAGACGTTGCTGGAGTCACTAGTACTTCCAATCATATAGCCTGTGCACAAGAATCATCAAAGTGTATGCAGCACCAGTTAAAACTCAGCCTGTTTGTACCTTATTGCCCTGGTCATTGTGCACACTGATATTCAGTGTTACCTTGTATTTATAGAAGCATAGTGGTAAATTCAGGTTCCTTTACTGCATCTCTCTCTCGGCTCTATTAACCACCAATAATAAGCTGGTTTGTGGTACCTGTTCTGAGAGGTTCTTTGTTTCTTGATTGCAAAATGTAACAGGAACACTGAAGATTTTGTCCAAATTAGAGCCATGTGTTCATTAATAAAAGCCATATTTTGACTAGTATTTCTTTAGTCTGATTTTAATAAAACAGTAGGCAATGATTGGGCCATTTCTGCAGGGGTTGAATGAACAATCAGTGACAGTTAAGTGTTTTCATTGTTATTTAAGTTAAAAAGTTTATGTAGTGTCGGTTTGTATTTAAATTCCATATTCCATAGACTCCACTCATGAGGTTATTTTACTCATGGCGGCCATTGTGCATTGAGAGACATTCAAACAGTGTTTGTGGTTATGAGATGACTAATTCTAAAAGAGTCCACTAGGTGTCTCCAAACTCAACTTGTAACAACTGGCCTCCAAATCTACTCCCATCCTCTGTCTTACCATTTTCTATTTTTGTTGATATCTGGTCATTTCACCCCTTTAAAAACAACAAGAGAATCTGTTCTTATGCAGCAGACCTTATACTTTTCCGTTTTGCATTGTGTATCCAGTATTAAATCGGACTCAAAGCAATGAAACCTAGTGAATGGACGTTGAGATGTTTGGCCTAGGGATCTGTGCTTGGCCCCTTGCCTCTCTGTGTGCTCTCTAATAGCTAAACACTGCATGCTTCTCCCTTTTCTCCTTTCATGGTGATGGAACAAAACTCGTCCATGAACCGGCAGGGTGCCCCTGGCCCGCGTGTGTCTGTCACGCGGTGCCCCCTGCTGGCCGTGTCTCACTCTGCTGTTCTCTTGGTCCCGAAGGAATGAGGAGGATGGCGAGGAGGAGACCGTGGCTCACGGCAGCCGGCAGCAGCAGCGCGATAGCCTGTACCGTGTGCACATGCCTAGTCTGTACAGCTGCGGGAGCAGTTTCGGTAGTGAGGCCAGCATCCCCGCGGCTGCACACACCGTCAGCAATGCCCCCGTCACAGAGTACATGTGAGTCGCACGCGCCCTCAGACCCTGTGCATGAATGTGCCGGTCTCCACGGTAATACCCCGTTGCTGTAGTAACCGGATGCCCGCCTCCATTGGGATGCGCTCCACCAGCAGCCCTGACCTATGATACTCTTCTGCTTCGGCCAATATATTTAAAAAGATGGGCTAAATCAATCCGTGAAAGTCCCCCGCTTCCCCCCCCCCCCCCCCCAAGTATGGCGCTATAAAAGTGCCCAATCTAGAAATATAGGTAGACACATTTGCTGCATGCTGTTTGATGTTTTAGATTGAAAACAGCAGTGTAGTATGATGAGGAGTCTGCATGAAAGTTAATAATTACCCTGTTTGCAGGACTCGCCCCTTTAGTGTCGCTTAGTGTCTCAGCATGTGCCCCCCTAATCTGATCACATGTTGTATGTGACATGGTAGCTTCCTACCCACAAGCCCAACCCTTCTGTGGACACCCAGAGGCACAGTGTGTCTTGTACCAGCTCAGGTGGGGTGCCAGGGCTGACTGATGGCCTGGGGTTCCCCACAGCCCCTGTTAAGCACCCCAACGTCAGTGTCGGTCTCGCAATGGGAAGTATTCTGCGTTCCCGCCCCCGGGAGTCCCACGGTGCCACTGTAATGGTCTCTCGTTTCTGTATTGTGACACAGGAACCAGAATGCAAACTTTCAGAACCCGCGGTGTGAGAACACCCCTCTGATTGGCAGAGAGTCCCCACCGCCCTCTGTAAGTCCCAGCTTTGTTCACTTCTAGTAGCACTCCCCAGGGTCATTTTGGCAGCCATGATTCAGAAAAACACATTTTTATAATCTGGTTTACCCCCCACCCCCCTCACAGGTCTCTGTACATGACCACCTTAGCAAAAATGAGCCCTTAATGCAGTGTTTCCTAATTCGGTCCTCTGGGACCCACAACCGGTCCATGTTTTTGCTCCCTGACAGTCAACATTTTTGCTCTCTCCCAGCTCCTGAGGACTGTCTGTGGGTCCCTGAGAACTCGATCGGGAAACACTGCCTTAAAGGACATACAGTTCTGTCATATGAAAGTAGCGTGGTGAGCGAAGTAGCTTGTGGGAGTTCTGTTAAATGGGCCAGATGATGCTTTTCAGGGCAAAAGCATACGTGGGTTGTTTGGTGTCCAGTCCGGGATCTGGTCACCTGCAGCCTTCAGACCTGTTACAGACATCACGATGTCTTACTGTACCTCCGAGCCGTTTAGTTCTTCAGAGGTTTTGTGTGATATTTTGTCATACATGTTATATACATCATATTCTGTCAGTCACCAGTCTATTGCACTTGGTTTCCTTGGCCTTTAATCTTTGTTGAGAATCTCCTGATCTTGTAGCTTTTCTTTACTGCACTGTTTTCACAATGCCCCCACCCCCACTACCAAGGCTGCATTTTCGTAACAGCCCCCCTACTTTATTTCACCAAGGGCATTTACATGTCCAAGAAATTAGTTCTGTTGCACGGTCCAACACTTATACGACATGAATAACATATAAAAACTGGACATATAAGGGAAAAAAGGAAGAAAATGATCATAATAGTGATAAGAGCACAGAATTTGACAGGTCCAGCCCTTAAAGCCATGGGACAGTGGAGAATGTTTCGGGTAACACCGTCTCATACCTCAACAGGAACTGAAACTATCCTTCCTGACCTATGCGGTGCCCTCCCCCCCCACCCCACTACCCTGCTTTTCCTTCATCAGCCCTCATCCCCTCCCCACTGCACCTCTGGTTTTTGGTCTCTTGCGTTCTGCTCTTTTTAAAATTCTTTTTTAGAAATACTGTACAGAATACGACAAATGAGCATTGTGACATTGTCAGGCTGTATTTGAGTTTATGATCCTTTCATTAGAAAATCGAGGGTCCGACCCCATGAATATGTAAGGGCTGTGGCTCAGAACTCGCTCTTTAGGATCAGCCCAAGGCAAGCTGACAGACGGGCTAAGCTGGCCATGAATTTCAGGCCAGTTTCAGTCTGGTCAAGCGGTGTGTTCCTCCAGTGTGAGTGGTATTGCAGCTGAAATGCTCCTTCAAACCTGAAGAGAAGGGAATGCAGATGTTCGTGACAATATCCTACAGATGGAAAGCCAGCCCTCTCATCCTAGACAATAGCAGGCATAGTGTAATTTGACATGTGGCAGGGAATGACCCTGCTTTGGCTGGGATGTGACTGATCCAAGGCTTTGGCAGCTTGGGGGGTACAGGCCCCGTCAAGCATATTAGTCAATGTGTGGTCAATTATGGGGCATTTCTGCTCTGCAGCTGTTCGCTTATTCGCCCAGTGAATTCCTGGTCATCAGATACAATCTTTTTCTGTACAGCTTGTCCATCTTCTTTCTGGCTAGCGTCATCCTTTTCTTCTGTGTCTTTCCCCCCTGGGGTTTTTCTTTTGGAGTGCTTAGAGTTGCCCTCACGCAAGGGGGTACGAGGAGTAGGTGATCTTTCTCTGAGCCCCCATGGTGGTTCGTTACCTCAGTCAGGGCAGAAATGTATTCAAGCCGCATTGAGGTATTTGCAGCTGCTACATGTTGAGAAACTCAAGAAGCAGTACAGCAAATTAGCTACTTTGCGCTTCAAAATACTCTAGTCCAATACGAGGACTTTCAATTTTATGTGGCTCTGGTGCCCTCGTCTAAATTTACAAGTAGGGATGCACCGATACCGGTATCTGGTATCGGGCCGATACCACACTCACGTGCTGGTACTCGTGCTCGACCAAAATTTCCCGATACCTACAACCGATACCATGTGGTAGATATGATGTAGTTACGTTAAGTTGAGTTTAAGATGTCTGCTGTCTGGAGGTACTTTAAAGTCAGTGATAATGACAACAGCAAAGCAGACTGTAAGCTCTGCCCTGTCACTGTATCAAGAGGAGGAATGACATCAGTTACCTGCAATACAAGAAACCTGATAAAACACTTAAGACACCATAATTTGCTAAGGCTAGCAGCAGCCACGGATCACTGCAGCCAACTTCAAAAGAAACTACAGAAGCGACAGTTACATAATGCAGAATATATTGTACAGAGTTGCGTAACACTTTTCTGAATGATACAGCTCCAGTGTGGTTCAATTTTTTATTTTTTTTTATCTTTTTTTTGGAGCTTAAAGTTTTTGATATTGGTCAAACAAAGGAGTGAGTTTAATAATCAATGAAAACAAACACTTAAAAATTACCAGTCTAACTATTATTATGACTATTATTAAAAATAGACGTAAACAGGTATCAGTAATCTGTATCGGTGAGTACTGAAAAATTAGTACTTGGTACTTGTATGTGGCCTCAAAAAACTGGTATCGGTGAATCCCTACTTATAAGCAGGTTTTATAGAAGTGAATATATACCCTGTTTTAACACTATTAAGGGCAGCCTTTGAATTCTGCTGACAGTTTGTGTTACACCTGTGACTCGTTTATGCCTGTTGTTTACTACTGTAGTGCGTGTATGTTGTATGTACACTTACACAGTCTGATGTATATTTAGAAGTACATGTCCTCATCCCTTAGGTCGTATAAACTCAATTATTTTACGTGTAACTATCAATTAGTCTTGGCTGGGAACAGCTTCGTCTTCAGTATGTTCTTTGCAATAAATGTTCGTTATTTGCTAAGACTAGCTATAGCAGTTCGGCCGGTGCACATTTGTGTGTTGCTATGTAGCCAACCGTGAAAAGTGGAAGCATCACCAGTAGGTGATGTGTTTCGAAATGCGCCGCATGTTTCTCAGCACTGGGACGCAAGCTGTCTGTCCTTCTGTTTGCACGAGGCTTCAGTGAAGCGGACTTCATTTGTACAGCTACTCTGGCCAATCACATTCTCTGTCACTGTCAAGTCGGTCTGTTAAATCACTGTTGAAGGAATCGCTGTCACCAGAGACCTTGTTTGAGGACAACTGCAAAACCAAATGGGCCCGTGGGCTTTGAAATCAGTCGGCTTCTAGTCAATGCTCCATGTGTTTTTACATCAGGCTGTCCAAATGACTCTGAGTGTTTATCTGTGTTTGTGTTGCCATCTGTTATTTGTATGGTATGTATGTAAGCTTCTCCAACAGCTGTTAATGTCCTTACTCATTCATAAACATTCTCCAGTCCTTCAGGATAATGGGGTGACTTTACGTTTTTCATTTTCATTCACAAAACCCTGCAGGGTTTAAGTATGGTAATCGAATGGTAATTGAATTATCAGTATGGTAATTGAATTGTTTGATTTTTTTGAAAGCTGTAATTGCAAACAGGTATAGCTGACAGAATATTAAAAGGCTTTTTGAAATGACCATTTCTAATGTGGCCTCCTGCCTGGTAACGTGATGAAGGTTGAATGTTCTGGCTCACTGTCTTCCTGTGGGTGTTCGCCTCTCTCCCTCCACAGTATACCTCAAGCATGAGGGCGAAATACCTTGCCACGAACCGGCCTGACCCCAACAGTTCAGCAGAACAATAAAATCTATTATATCACACATCAGCAGCAAGTTTGGACCTGGACCCGTTTCAGAAATCCCTCCTACCTTCCGCCACCTCCCACCCCTGGACTCATTCCCATTCTCGTTCCAAAAGCCTGACATCCACCTCTTCCTGTATGTCCGCCCTATGCCGCCACATTCGGCAATCCTCAGCCGAGCCATTTGAGAGTGGAAGGGTCCCCCCACCATCGTGTCTTGTGAACACAGCCCATCTGTGTTTTGAAAGCCTTTGTGATGCAAGGGGTGGGTGTCATGGTTCAGGTATCACTTCTAGGATCAGGTCACATGCACCACTAGGGGGCGTCATGGAGTCTGTACCAGTGGAGAGCCATAACATGCTGGTTAATGCTCATGGCAGTCCCCTGATACCCGCACTCTGTGCATCACACAATGCCACTCTTCTGCTGTGCGCTGTGGGCCCTGTGTCACGTGACGTGGACAGGAATGATAACCAGCCATGGTTGTCAGCCCACACGTACTTTTCACACTGGAGCATTACTTTTATAAACCAGTATCTGAAGGGTCTATTGGCATGTTTTGAACTTCTCACAGCTTAAGCTATAAAAGTTTACTGATGACATCTGTTTATTCTCGGTGCAGTATGATTAGGGAGTTTGCTCAGTGACTTGCTATAAACTTACATGTAAACTGAAAATATTTAACTGTGTATCGCTTGTCTTCTCTGTTGCCATTTTCTGTTTAAAGTGCACAATGCGTAATCGTGAATATGTAGATATTATTCCGCCTCTGATGCTAATTGATCTTTTGAATCTTAGAACCACGGAGTGGAGTTGCCTCCGTGAGTACGGACATGAAGTAGACGTTTCGGAATGCAGTGGCCTCAGTTAACGTACGAACGCTCATCGCTGTTCTTCTGAGAGGAGTAGTGTCTCGCTTCAGAGCCTAAACTGGCATGTATAGCCAGAAGTAAGGATTCTTAAAAGGTCATCTTTGCTTTATGCAGATAATTTAACAAAAGTGGTTTTTAAAAGAGATGTTTCATTAGTCATATCATTCTGGATGGGAACTGTATTCTCTTGATAGTTCTGCTCAGGAAGACCTCAGTCTCGACCCTCCATTTTAAGCCGTTCTACATCTATCTTTATATGATATACAAAAACGTACATGGGAGGACCATTAAAAAAGGCATTTATTCAGTTGGCACTGAAAGGTGGGGTATTTCGGTTCATTATCCTGATTTTGTTTTTCAGTTACATTTATTTATAGAGCACGTTTCACACAACAGCAGTTGAACAAAATCAAAATAACATAAAACCCACATACTATACAAACACGAGAAGAATTTTGTTTATTTTAATACACACTTGATTATACATGTTGACTATAGTTTTACTATTACTGTGCAAGACAATTAAAATTTGTATTGGTGTCTGCAGGGTAACTTAAATATACTAGGGACCACTGGACACTTACTTCAGCTGAAGGTGTCTGTCTTCAGTCTCCATTCCGGTATAATGCCACTGTCCTCAAAGGCACTGATGTACCGTTCAGCTTTACTTGACCTGTACGCACTTATGCACGTGGACCTGGATAATGAATTCTGTCGCAGCCGGCGGTTGCGGCTGGACTTTTAGCGTGATGGTGGAAGGTGGCATGGTGACCAGTGCCAAAAACGGAGACCAAGGCAGGAGGACAACTCTGAACTGCTCTGTTTTCACCTGTGAGCAAACAGCTGCTTAAATGCAGGACTGAAAATAGAGATGTTGTGTATTTTATTTTTCCTACGTAAGCAAACTTTTGGTGCTCTTTTAATGTGATAATGTGACTAACAAAACTAAAAAGATCGGGTTTTTTTTCTGACCTTTTGTATGTTCTCCATTGTTGTACCAATACATGCTCAGAATCTGGTTTGTATTTTTTTTTGTGTTAATTCCTTTGCTGGTGGGGGGGTGGGGGGGAGGGGTTCAGTTTGTTCTGTTCTGCCACACACAGGTATGTTTCGTTGTTACTGGAAAGCACAAGCGTTTTATCGTGACGAGCAAGGATCCTCGCTGAGTGACAGCCAGCACACTCGGACTAAACGAGCGTCGTGCGGACAACCGCTGTGAAACGGAGAGACTTTCCTTTGAATCTGTACAATACTCTGCTGTGAAGATGTCAGCTTAACGACGTTCTTGTGCTAGTGTCGGCGTGTCCGTGCGTGATGTGGTAGGTGTCGTTCGCTTGCCAGTGGAAGAGGCACAAAGCCTCTTTTCCCCCAAACACCCTTCACCCGCCCCCCCCCCCCCCCCCCCCCCACACAACACCAAAAAAAAAAAGAAAAATATAAAGATTTTAGTTTCCTTTTTTTTTTTTTTTTATTTTTTTTTTTTTTTTTTTTTTTTTTTATTTTT
>JAAGVU020000092.1:22688915-22699546 GCA_011763525.2 Mormyrus iriodes | reverse complement strand
AACACAGTCCACTGCTGGTATTTGCTGTGTCATGAATGACCAAAACTGCTAATGACATTGCACAGAGAGAAGCCATATCATGTGGGGTGGGGGGCAGAGCCCAAGACGATTGGTGATAAAAGTACACAGGGGTGTAATTCAGGTGTGTCACCTTTACTTAATAGGAACATTATATGTAATCTGGATTTTAACTTTTTTTTTTTTTTTTTATTCACCCGAAAACATTTTGTGTGCTGAGAGAGAATTTTATCATTATAGGATGACAAATACATATTTTGGCAAAAGCACAGGCCTCATCCTGTCATCCCCGTTTGTTAAAAAGTGTAGGTTGGAATCCTCCTTTGCGGAAGCCGGTATGAAGGTAGATCTCTTGACGCGGACTAAGGGCAGCACAAACAAACCAACTTTTTCTCCAGCGTCTTTGTTGTCTTTAGCCTTTTTTTTTGTTTCTTCATCACTGGCAACCTGAACAACCAAATGACTCCTGTGAAACAACCCTGCTTAAAAAAAAAACAAAAACTTTTATTTTCTGTGGGAGATCTCTGTGAGACAATCTTACTGTTTTTAAATTAGTAATTGCTAGAATTATGTATATTTAGCTTAATGTTTGCACGAAGAAAAAAAAAAACTGGTTTGTGAAAATTGCCTTTGCTAATATTTGAAACCATATCTTTCTGTTTTTAAAACTGTTTGCTTTCATTTATTCGAGAAATATTACAAAGTACATCACCTTATTCTTTGTGAACGAATACTTTGGTCTTAAATGCTCTGTTTTGATAAACAATCTTACAGTAATAACTTTCTTTTAGCAATTTATAAAATATTGTACATGTAAAATCTGTGATTCCATTGAGCTTGAATTCAATGTCTTAAAATCTATTAAAGTACATTAACATATAAAATTCTCAGTATTTGCTGTTAATCACATTTCCGCCTGACATTTTCCTTTTTTTTTTTTTATTTACACTTTATTTAAATTGTGTGTTTTGCAAGCCTGTGATTGGTGATGGTGTACAATGATTATACAACTAAGGTAGGATTGTACAGTAATTGACTTGAACTATCAACAATTGAATTTATGTGGCCAACAGATGGCACTATTACTACACAGGTAAAACTGTCAAAAAGTGCACTCATCTCTCTGTGAGTGTCCTATAGAAATACAAACAGTAGAATATTTTAGGATGAAGGGTCTTTAATGTCCTTTGAGTTTACTCTTGCAATGCAAGCATGTCTGAAAAACACAATAAGCGTTGTAGCCATTGAAACAATATGGAATGAATCCATTTCTTTGGCAAGAATATTTGAGCGGTCATTAAATCACACTTATATTGCCATATTAGGTGTTGGTCCTGCAATTTATTAGCCTTAAAAGAAGGGTATTAAAAATGAGGCTCCACTGTTTAAATGTATATATGTCTTACATTCCTACCAAGCCATTGTATACCTGTAACATGCCTGTAACCCTGGCAGTTTGTAGCGCTGCAGCTTAGAGATCGGCACGTTGTTTAGGAGGCTGTCAGTTCAGATGTCGTGGTTTGCAGAGCCCATGTCACCATTGGGAATTTAAGCAAGGCCTTTATTCCCAACTGCTCGAACGGTGCTGGATGCTGGCCGACCCTAAAATTAGTTCTCATCTGTATATGCATATATGTCTGTGTTTTTCAAGGAGAGCAGGACGGAGTGTTACAAAAATGACTGTCAAATAAATCGTTCTCGAATGCAAGGTTCGACGTAAGCTGAAGTTTTCATCGATAGCTGCTGGCGAGCGCCATCTCTCTTCCTGCCCCAGCTAAGCTCCCTGGCTGGGATCCAGCACCTCCCTAAGCGGTATGGACAGGGGTGTGTTGTGCTCATGACCCCACTTGTGAAGCCGTGGGAGGTCAGGCCTCAGCCACCTCCCTACGCTGGGGTCACTGCTGGGACAGTCTCTCTCTGGAGCCCCCCCCCCATCCGCAGGCAGCTGTGTACATGGCAGCCTGAGCTGAGAGGCAGAAATCTGTGCCTGTCTTGTAACCCCCCCCCCCCCACCGGGGGAGCTCCACTGTGGATTAGTCTGCAGAGGAGCAGTGTTTCTTGTGGAGCAACAGTCGAACCTTTAGCCCGTCTCCTTGAAACACACTGCTCTAGTTAAGCCCCATCAGTACGGTTCAGCTTATAGGGCTCCACTTATAGTACCCCAGAAGAACTCAAACATATTTAATATGATATAAAAAAAAACAACTATTCTATTGCCTATTTAAAACCCATCCAGTTCTTTTGATACATCTTCTAGCGAAGCAATATGAGATGACTGTTGTTATTTTATGTGCCTCTGGGGCTTGCTTTGGACCATGGAATCCCACACCAATAATTATTAAAATGGTAACTCGACTGAGAATTAAAAGAATAATGGGCAGATTGTTTGTGTGTCAAAAGACCCGTTTTGTTTTTCAGCTCAGAATTGGTGCGCTAATGAAGCAGCGGTTTACTTTAAGAGAACGCAGGTCAGTGACAACGTCGTGTGTCCCTTGTTTTTTGGGAAATGGAATCCCTCCCATTCGATGGATGGAAGGAATGCATCACTAATGAGTTTAAGTGGAACGCTGAGGGCCAGGGTGAGGTGGTGAGCAGGACCCCTTGACCCCCAACAAAACTGCTCTGTAATGTGGCGGGCAGGTTGCCAGGCAGCAGATGTGAGAGGCAAGGATGTCATTCATGCTCTTTAGACCATCGCAGGCATGGTGCCGGCTTTAGGCAGCCGCTAAGAACGAGAAGTCCCCAGAAATCCCGTAGCATTTGTCCCTTTTCAAATTCGTTTATGCATTTTTCCAAGCTTAAAGCCCACATATGTATATGGTAGTGTATCTGCAATCATTTGAAATGGATGGTTTGCAAGTTTTCGTGTCGAGTGTTTATGCCAGGTTTATGCCAGTTAATTATGGTACAGAGTGATACTGTGGTGCTATCAAAGGGAATGTTAGTGCAATCCCCCCCCCCCCCTTCTGCACAGTTTGTTTGTTTGTTCCGTTGCTACCAAGAAGGCAAAAGCTTTCAGAGGCCACATTGGTAGAATTGGTCTCTATTACATAAGCAGGAGACCAGAATGCACATCTCTTGCCTTTGAGAGCCCCTTCCGAAGGAGCTCGAATGGCCACCCAATGAGACAAAAAGTCTGTGAAACACTGGACGTCCCTTGCATGCCAACAGTTTTCTTGTTGAATGTTGATTCTCTGTAATATAAACAAATACGTCAGACAAAACAGTCGTCTCTGTGAGCGTCTGGAGAATGTTATCGAAGTGGACCACAGTAGAAACGGGGAAATTGCTCCCTGTTGTCCACTTAGCTGTGAATTTCTCTTATAGTGGCATTCTGTAGAGCGTGGTATGTGACCTCGGCACTAGATTGGCGAGATGCTCTCTGGTGTTATTGTGCATGCACGTGAAAAGCAAGTTATCAAGGCATTCGTGTGTATTTTTTATTGTTTTTACTTTATTCAATTTATTTTTTGCCATGGGATTTTTGTTCTTCAATAACACTGGAGCAAAGTTTAGTCATTTTAGGTTAAGAGGCCAACTGACATTTAAAAAATATTAATTTGTTGAGAATCTTTTTGTCCCTAAACAGCATCCGTATATTAAAGAGCAAATTTATGAAACTTGCTCAGTCCACAGGATACGTTTTTGAAATAATATTTTGTGGACTTAATTTTAGAAATTTTATTGAAAGTTGTTCTTTGGAGTTTTAGAAATTGCAGTTGCTTTCCTTCTACAGAAAATTAATCTGACATTCTTCTGGTCTTTGTCAGCTTGTTGTATTTGCAAATGAACATATTTGTGAAGTTTTTTTTTTTTTTTGAAGCATTTCCTCTATGAATAGTTATAAATGTTCACACTTATATGTCAGCAGTGATAGCTGTTCTCCCTGCGGCTGCAGCCTGGTGGTGCTGAATGCTCTCTGGAGACCAGCAGCCATGAGGCCCAGCCTTGTTGACATCTCCTCTGAAGCGGCACCAAAGGGGAAGCAGCTGTATTCTTGGTGTCCATGTCCATTTTATTCACACTCCAGTGACCTCTTTAACTCACCTAACTTGCATCTGTAAAGATGGGTGGGAACGATTTTATTTATTTATTTATTTTTTGCTGGTCTTTGTCTAGTTTGGTTTTGTTAATGTTCAGGGTTTTCTTTTGTTTAACTCGTCCCTTTTTGCCCTGCCTTTCATTCTGAGCAGAAAACCAGTCGTTTGAGGCAGCTGAATGCAGACTTCACCATCTTAGGCTGTTAACTTCTGTACGCTGCCCGTCTTTCCTTAACCTGACTGTCCTTGACGATTTGTTAAATTATACTGAAAACCTATTGTCGGTTTTTAAAAATAAATGTTGGGATTAGCCGGGATTTTTTGCTGTCCAAGGAAACAAAGTATTAGTAGACAAGGTTTATTTAAATGAGTACCCCATATTTCCCAGAAAACAGGAAAAAAAGACTAGTGCTCTGTGTAATGTTAGCAGGGCAGAGTAACACATGAAGTTGCAAATGGTCAACAACAGTTTATTGTCAAGAGCCAGTATACTCCACAGAGATTCAATCAACACCCAATTTCTGAAATATTGAGCAACACGCCATTGATATTGGCCATTTGACGTAATTTATGGGAATGCTTTCCCTGATTGTCTGCAGGTTCTATGCTGGAAAACCAAGAGTAAGAAGCTGTCTGGTTTTTGTCATGCTCATCCAGACAATAGCTTGGTTCCCTTTGAGTTGCATTCTTCTATACATCTTTCCCGAGGGGGTAGTCCCACATCAATGCATGCAAGCTGAGCAGTGGGGGCCATTTATGTCTCAGAAAGTACCCATTAGGAGAGAAGAGCATTGTCTGTGGGTCTCCAGCCCATTAAGAGGTCTTTTCACACTGCCCCCTGTGTTGAGATGGCACTGCAAGTGAGTGCAAGTTTAACTCAGAGATGGAAAGAAGTTCCAGACAGGCCTGCTCTCCCCTCACCCACCCCATGTTCTTTTACCACATGGAGAAAGCTGTCAGTCCCTGAAGCTCAGCGACATTTAGGAAATGCACAGTTCTTTCCATGATAGCAAGATGCCACAGCAGAAGCAAGGCTGTGGGAATGTGCTGGTAACCCCCCCCCGCCCCGACAAATTAGAAAATTACAAGTTATTTCAGTTCTGCAGGGGTGAGAGGAAATAGCTTAAGATTGCAAAATAATAATAATAACATCATCCACGTTACCTCTCTGAACTGCACAGCAGCTTCCCGATTGGCTATCCTTTTCATATGGTAAAGGAAAGGCATCAGGAAAGCTCTCCAAAAGTGGTCACACAAATTGCCTTGGGGGGAGACCTCAGATTAGGTAAGAGTCTATATATATTGCTATATCGGACTGTTGACTTTGGTGGACTGGACTAAGATTGTTGGGGGAGGGGGTGAGGTTTGGGTTTTGTACTGCCTGAGAAGCTTTGTTGAGGGCAGCATTTATATGTTTTTCTTTATGCTCTGCTTGCATGGGAAGCATCCAGGAATAGTCAGCAATGACCTCTATCGTTGTCTTTCCTTATCTGCATCTGGCTTGTTCTGGAGCCTTGTGGAAAGAAAGGAAAAGCCAGAAAGATAGCAAAAAAAGACAAGACAATAATAAACAGTATATAAAAAGTGGCGTTGAATGGAAACCTTTATCCATCAGCCGGAAAGTCTGTTTTAAAAGGGAAATGGTTTCCGTTGGCAGAAACGAGTCATTGAAATGTTAAAGGGCTAAAGACTGATGCTGTCTGTGATTTTCTTGAAAGAAAGGTATCTCTCTGTTGATTTTCTAATAGTTTTCCATTGAATTAATTTTGACCGGGAGATTTCTGCACCTGCTTTTATTGTTTTAGGGTGTGGAGGTGAAAAACTGCGTAAAATACTGAGTATTTAAATCTACACCCCATAATATTCATATTTCCACCTTGCTGCCACTGCAAAAATCACAGTGTTTCTCCATCTGGATCTTCCATACGGATTCCCACCTGCCTACGCACCAACTGAAAACTCATTCAGTCCATATGCGCACAAATATAAGGGTTCTGACTGCTCAGGACAGCACTGACACGTTTCAAAACAAATAGCAGTTATATTTTAAAAGCTTTTCCAAACTGCATGTGTCCTTCAGACATATCTGTACATCATTATACCTTCTCCAAAGATAAACAAAATCTTAAATTCCAACCTGCCAGTAACCAGACAGGGTCTTAAAATAGTTTTCCCAGTTTTTTTTTTTATTTCTTTTTCACAGTTTAATAAAACTTTATTTTTCTGACAAAGGTATCTGGTTCTCATTACTTCATAAGCCTACTTCAGAAAATAATTGTATGTTTCCTTGTCCTTGTTTAATCTCAACAACAACAGGGTTACATGTAGGACAAAAATGTCCAACTGACTGTCTTTGTTTTCAGTTTTTCTGAATCTGTTACTGTTTAAGGCTTAAAAGAAGTGTGTCATGCGAAAATCATCTCCCTGCTTTCATAATGCACATTTTGTCTCATGCCGTAGTGGGGGACAGTCATTTGCAGAATAATCCTAGAGGCAAAACATTTATGGCTAAAAAGTATTGAAATGCTTCCTTTATAGAATCGCATGTAACTTAAAGTTGATGTAGCTCATTGCTGATTTAGTGGTTGTCCAGACATCTAAGTTGATGCCCTCTGGGAGATGAGTTTAATCTGTCACAGTTCTGTTTCGTTCCCAGAAAATCTGCCAAAGTCATCTTGAGTATTCAGTTTCTTTCCATTTACGTGATACCAGATACACGGATCACAGCAGATCTGTTCTGTAGGCCTGTGGAGATGGTGTCTTGCCGGGTACAGGCAATCCCATGCCCTCGCCAACTGTCGGGGGAGCTCGTCACAGAGATTGTCATGGACTAGTGGTGAAGGAGACATTTGAGTGACAACACCAGCCTGTACTTAATCCCATAATCCAATGCAGACAGTTTTGCTGATAATTGAGGGCTAATCAGTGTGGTGTGGAATGGTTAGATAATACAACACATGTTGCATCCCGGAAATCTCAAATGCTTTTTGAAATGCGATGAGTAGGTTGGTGACCTTTTCTTAGTGTAAGGACAATTTAATAGAGACCCATTTTCATGCTAACACAGAGGAAAATCAGTTATAAACTGTGCACTGTTGAATAGCTTTGAAATGATGAGCATTAATCCATCACAAAAGAAAGCAGTAGCCAATGCTGTTTTGTATGTTTCCGTTTTAGTGGTTTTTTATATTGTATTGTACATATGTATTGAAATTGCATTTTGTGAACACTCTGGTATCGTATTACCATATTGGCTCAAATATAAGACACACACTTTTTGGCAACTAATTTTGGAAAAAAACTTGGAATACCAAATCTTTATAAAGAAAAATAATTCTATTTAACAAGAACATATAATAAGTTAACCAGCAACAAAAGCAGCCACAGGAAATCGGATTACAATATGTGCATTAAACAGCACACGTTCCAAAAAATAAATGTATTATTTCGGAGGGGAGTTAATGAATATTACAAACTCCACAACCCTTGAGGGCACAGAATGTTTCGATGCAGCAGACCCACATGAAGAGGGTAACAAGCATATTGTGGAGAAAGGTTCCTCCATATTAATAAATGATATGACAATGAAATGTTTAAAATGAAAGCTACTGTCATTATTAACAGCCGCTATCGGTTTAATACTAGCAGCGGCACAGCCAGGGAAGCCAGCAATATACACGACACTCAGGGATACACGCTAAACACACGCATCGCCAGGGCTCCCAGCTCTCACACATCTGGCGTGACACTCACGCTTTCAGACTCCCACGCTCACGCAGGACATCTTACGGCAAATCTATATTACGGTAAGTCAAAACGCTCTTTATAAAATATCATATTTGGCACCAGCTATTACCTTTTTTGTCTAGACCCGAATATAACACCACTTTTTCAGACGTATTTTGAGGGGAAAAAACATATTCAGGCCAACACAGTGCTTTACTCTTCTCTGATTGGCAAACAAACTGCCTGAAAATAGCCAAGTACAGAAAAATGAATGAAATTACACTTGTAGTTTGCATAAGGTAACGCAAATTGAGGTGGCTTTCAAGAAGTATGAGGCTATTGTTCCGTTGCTGTTTCCTGACAGACAGACGCGCTTGGCTCTTTGAGGTGAGTAATGATGTCCAGTCGCTCTCACCAAGAGCTCCTGGCTGGCTGTGTCTCCATCGCTCGTAGAAAGGAGCATGAAAAATGTGTTTGAACCCTGCACTAGGATCAATACTTGGCACATTTTTATCAGCAAATGGCTACTTTTTCAAATCCAAGTCTATTTCTGTGCCAAGGGCATTTTTCTGGGTGCCCCTCAGGCATGCTTGGACGTGTAAATGGGCTTATTGTTCACAGGGGTAAGAGCACGTCTTGCTGAATCTAACCCCAAACTCTTTATTTTCTAGCATTTAACTTCATAGAGGTAGATTGCTCAATACTGGCTAGTTTTATTCTTAGAGAGCCTTCTTCAATGTCGATATCCATCCTGTGGCCAGTATTGCTTCTGGGTTTTTCCAGACTTCTTTCATTTATTCAAATTCTTCCAAACCCTATATTTATATAAGACTTGCCAAACTGAAATATAGATGATCTCAATCCCTCACACTCAAACCACTGGAAGTTGTTGAAAACCTGAAATTTCCCCCCATTTTGTTTTTTTAAGTAAGTACATTTGGAAGGAAGGCGCATCGTATGCAGCCCACAGAAGGCTGAACAGAATGAGAGGGAATCTCACTATGGCTGCTGCTCTTCCAATTCAATTTCTCCCTAACCAGGAGCCCCTTACCCTAGAGGATTGCTTGTCTTCTTTTACTCCATTGATAATACTTTATTGATTCCCACAGGGAGATTCTCGTTTTGCCAACCCCGTTGTGCTCTCCATAATACACATATAGGTAAGAGTAAGCTTGGCAGCGGAGGGCTGCTGCACCCATTGAATTGCTGGTTAAGGACCCAGCTGAAGGGCCTACAGAGGTGACTACTTTGCTGAGGTTGGGCTTGATCTGATGACCTTCCGTTCACAGGCACAGAGACTTAGCCTGCTGAACCCCATGCCACCCTCCATTCTTTTATCCATTTTCAATACCATACACTTTCATGGTTGCTGGAAGCCTGGCCCCTTCCCTGGTATGAGCCATGGCATACCCCAGGATGTTAATTGATTTTTAATAAACCACTACCTGTTTTTTTGTTATTCATTTATTTTTAAACTTTACGTATAGAGTTGGTTTCCCGGACATGGATTAAGCCTCATCTTGGACTAAACTGACTTTTTGTATGAAGATTCTCTATTTAAAATTCAGCACTAGGCTTAATCTGTGTCCCAGAAACCATCCTATTTGAATGTCTTACTTCATCTACGCATGAACTCATAAAGTCAGGTATCCCACTTTGGATAATCTTATGACTATTGTTATTAAACACTTTGGCAGTCAAGGGGCAGTGTTTTCACTTAGCTGCTGCTTGTGTCGTCTTTGAATACAATATTATGCAGTAATTCCAAAGAACTGGGAAATAGATTGTTTTTGAAGGAACTGTGACTTAGGTCATGGCTGTTTATTGCAGATGATTCAATGAGTCCATAGTTTCCATGTATTGGTTTTGATAATCACATATAATTGTTTCCTTTGCCCCCACTCCCCCATTATTTTGGCACCTTATTTGATGTTCTTGTGAAGATCTGGTAATACCATAAAGTTACTGCAGGAAAGATGCTGGACCGTTCTCTCAAAACGTGCTCTGAAAGTAGTTTGTGACACAGCTCTGGAGAGCCAGCAAAAATAAACGCTAATTAACTGTAGCTTTATATCTAAGTGTGCGTGCAGAAGTTGGGAAGAGGGAGCAACTTTCTCATTTAAGGGAAACTCTACTTGCTTAGAGCGTCTCTTACATACACTTAGAGTTGTGTGAATAGTATGTGTTATAGTACTCGATGCATTAGGCTAGATTTTAAAGAAAGAGTGTTATTATCTTGTAATCGTTTTGTTACCTGCTGGCCTTTCAAATGTGTGCTGATCACTCACATCACTTGCTAGGCTCACATCATGCTATACACTGCAATATTGCCACACAGAAACATAATGATCAGTGATGATTTAATTTTGGAAGCTGTTTTGCACTTTATCAACCAGCCATATGAGACTGGCAGGGTGAGTTTCTGCAGCATCACTCAATGAATTTATATAAGGAGATTTTGGCAAAATTATTTTCCACATTAGATGTATAACTGGTATTATTCTTTTTAAATATCTCACTCATAGTGGTACTATACTCCACTCAAGGCAAAACTGAATCGTTAAGCGTTTCAGTATCAACAGATGTTTCTTATGTCTTTTGTTTTAATTAAATTTTTCTCTCCTTTACTAATGCTGAAATCTGCACATCTGTTGCAGGATCTCGATCCAGCAAAGTCACAATGTGCAGAAGTAATGCAGCTGGCTGTTAAGAGGTGTCCAATAAAATCCTTTGCTGGATTATTGTTATTGAAAAGATCTTCGTAACCTGGCAACCCAAATCAAAACCTTGGCCTTTTCACTTTTTGTCTGATGGAGCTCAGTGCTCCTAGATTAATATTCCATTTAG
>JAAGVU020000092.1:22662241-22681692 GCA_011763525.2 Mormyrus iriodes | reverse complement strand
TGTAATCAACCAGCAATGTGGAGAGATAATACGTCTTTCATTAGAATAATACGAAAGCAATATACATTATTATTAAGAAACAACAAGCAATAAACATGTATTTCCTACTAGAGCCTTATGTTATCACGTATGGTAAAATGTAAAGGTCATGTAAAAGTATTATATTTTTCCTTTAGGCTTTTCCCTTGAGTGCCTTACATGTCGAGTGTGTTTTTTGGTATGAATGTGGCCAGAATCATACGAGAAAAAACACTGACTCGTAATGAACATATAAAAAACACAATCTGCTGTCATATATAATTGAAATAAGAAAAATGCTTGATAGTCTTATATGAGTAACATGTTTTTTCATATGGGTTATCTTATATGCCAAGGGAGAGATCCTTACTTTTTTCCAGACTCGATGAACTTGTCATACTCGACTGCCATCTTGCAGGAAAGAGCCTGACGACTGTGAGCGGTTGAGCAGTTGGTGTTGATTGCATGACTCCCTGTGTTGGAGAGAAGAAGGAGCTGCTGTTATTGATGACGGAGGTCTGCAAAGGTGCTCTCTCATATCTCCAGGCCATCTAACCGTTGTTAGGATGTAGAGAAGCCAGTGCTCAGTGGACTGATTGGGAACAGGAAGGGCTGGGTCTGTCTATACTGAAGCCTTGGCACTCGCTAGGAAAAGGGCCTGGATTAAGTCTCATTTTCAGAGGACTAAGCATGAATAAATGACAGTAGTAAGTCTGAACCTTTTTGGTCACGCCTCATCTAAAAGGCTTTCCTGCTCTGTATGGAACATTTTGTCAGAAACTCAATACAGGGACAAGCTGCCCTGATAATTCAACCAGCTTCCTCTAAGCAAGCAGTAATTTCCTGTTCACTAATACCAAAAGCAACATGCCCGTGACTAACATCATCATCCTGCTGTATTAAATAAAACATCTGTCTGTCTTCATAGCAGCTCCCTCTGGCTTTCTGGTCACGTGCAGTTTTATTAATAAACAAGATAGTCTATTAACAGAAGAGTCATTTATTGATTTCACCGTAACAAATATACTCACCAATTTTCTTCTTTAACTCCTCATCCTCTCCATCTGTAAAGATGTAGGTCTGAAAGACAAGAAAAAATGCTTTTAGCAATTTCTGCTTAAAATTATGAGAAAATGGAAATTATAGAGAGCTACTGAGCACACTGAGATATGACGCAATTTTTGATAGTGGTCGTCTATTGAATGTTGAAAGTACTGCTGTTCATTTGGAGATATGGTAATTCTGTTACTAAATGCTAAGTTAGATAAGCACACAATAATGCCTCTGAATAGGTTCTCTGACGATAAAAAGTCCTTGTTCTAGGATGTGCTCTCACCATGGCAACCGTGCTGGTGCCCATCAGCATCCGAAATGCTACTTTCACAACGCAGGAAAGAGGGCAGAAGGCTCACTACCATTGCCCAAGTCCTCTTCCCACATTTGATGAAAGAGGGCATTTTGGCGTCGTGTAGCATATTGGGGGGAAAAAAAAAAACATGACTGCATCCTTGTTGCTTCATGTCTCTGTCCACTCAGTTATGGAGTGCTCAACAGGATGAAGCCTAATTCAGATATTTTTACCCTGCTGTTAGACAATATGGAGCATTCATATGAAAATTATTAAAGATTAGAGGGAATGTGACGTCTGCTTGAGGTGGAGCACTAAGGAAAAGGATAATATATATACAAAGCCAGTCTGATTAAGTAACACTTTGTTTGCTTTCGTCTGTTCTCAGATAAAGCACCTGCTGCATGAGTTCTTATCTCTAGCACGTGGCCTACCTTGGCTCTCATGGGCCTGTATGGAAAATTTACCATGTGACCTAGGTAACAGCCAATGAGATCCCATCTTTCTCTACCTCCCTGGCTTTCTCTGACAGTCAGCTGAGTCAAAGCCAAAGCTAGCTCCCACTTCCACGTTTTTTTTTTTTCTAAACCGTGCTGCAGCCGCCAAGCTCTGATGCGTTTGTTTGGTGAGCAAACTCTGTGCAGGTGTCGTGCGGTGCAGCAGGCATGCCCCATGTTTGTTTAAGGGAGGGCAGTGGATTTATTGTGGAAAGGCTGTTTGCTTTAAGCTGGGCTGAAAGGAAAGGCCTAATCAGGAAGGTAGCTGCCAACTTCGGCAGGGGCAGTAAGTGGGAGGCAGACGTCACCACATCTTTCTAAGTTCCCCATGAGGTAATTGACCCTGTTACACCCCTGGTGAGATCTCCCCAACCCCCACAAATGCACACACATTGTGAGGGGTACCACAGCCCCCCTCTGATGCAACAATAGCTGGGTTAAACCTCCAGTGGGTAAAGTTTAAATATGTTACCCTGCATTAGCATACAGCTGCCGTGTTTAACCAAAAGAGACGTCCAACAGGAAGAGCTCTGTTCTTTGTTTCTCTTTGTTTTCTCCCGAAACATCCTGTTAGTTGTAGCTTCCAAGCAGTGGAACAAAACTGAAATATTTCTGTCATCCATACATTCAGATCAGTTGAATGTTTGTTAATTTATTTGATTTTATATGGTCACATAACATACTGCGTGTGTGCAAAGTTTAAACTCGTGTGAAAATCCCCTTTGTCCTCCAAACGACTGTTCCCATTTTGTCTGCGATTAATGTATAGATCACTCCGAAAGGACAAGGATAATGGCCACTAAAAAGCCCACTTGAGTCCCACTATCCGATCTGCTCTGCTGGTTTTCCGATGAAGGCTGACCTGGGCCAGGGGAAGGCCCAGCACAACCCCCCAGATAGCAGGGGTCTGATCAGGAAGCCTGAAGCCTGGCAGGCTGTCTCCATCTCTCCAGGAAGGAAAGGCACAGCCCGCAGAGGGCCTCCATCTCCCACTCCTGCACACGCCTGGGTGCCTTCCTGTCTCCTGCCCCCGCCAGGAAACCCAATCAGAACAATTCTGCAGGAAACGCTGATTTCAAGAGCTGTTCTTTCATTCTCTTTTGAAAGTTGCTGTTGGTTCTATTTGGATACTGTGCTCAATGTCCATCTGTCTATGCTATAGCCAAGAATCAACAGGATGTTTTAGTGTAATATGCAAAGGTGGACATTTTAGGTCCAGAGAGTAAAAATCCAGACCAAGATTTTGTTTCAACTAGCCAGTGAAGTACTCTGTGACTGTGACTCTTTATGCTCATCTGGTTGGGTGAAACAAAATCTTGGTCTGGATTTTTACTTTCTGGACCTGAACTATCCACCTCTGGTAATATAACTGACTAATTATCTTCCCAAATGTACCCTCCTGTATGCCACTTTACATTAATCATTACATATTTTTTCCTAGTTGTGTGTTCATGCTGTGTGTAACTGACAATTGAAAATATATCCCTGGGTCTGTCTTCATCTTCTAAACCATGACCTGTTTCTTCAGGACATTTTACACTATTCTGATGTTTTAGCTGAGTGGGTGGTTTGAGGGACCTCTGTGAGTGTCCGTTGCAGAGGGAGAAGGGCAGTTTGCATTCAGTGTTATGACCATACTGGCAAAGGTTCATTGTTAGGGAGGATGAGGGTGGTTTGGAAACACAGGAAGTTATAATCTGAAATGAAACAATGCCCAAAGTAAAGAATCAAGGGGAAACGGTTGACAAAAACATAAGCCAAGCTGTTTCTGTTTCTTGTTTTTTTTTTTTTATAATTAGTAGTTGGCCATTATTAAAAAACAATAGCTGTGTGTGATCACAAAATATACGACAATTTGGAATACTAGCATTTGAGTGCAGTTCTACTGAGGCCAAGTTTTTCTAATTGCACCGAGCGAAGATATCCTAAAGGTTGTGTGCTAATACGCAATTAGTTTCAGTTTACTGTTTTAAGTAGCTGTGCCCCTATACATTAACAAGCTTGCAGATGGCCATGGCTTGCGGTGTTCCGTGAGAAAGTCTCATGGTTTGAAAAGAAGATGGTACACATGGGCTTTCGATGACTCATCAATTTCCAACCCAATGGGAAAACATGAGTCAGCATATCCAAAGCAGCTTCGCACTCATCATGTGAGAAATGTCTTGGGAGAGGAGGATTTCAGCCATTATTTTGCCTCAGCGCCCCGATGACTGTATACCTGAAAAAAACACCTGACCCACTCATTTTCCCACAAGAACGAAATGCCTGCTTCAGGTCCAGCGTTTACACATAAACAGGAACAGCTACAGAGCCTAACATTATTCTTTTCACAAAGGCTACAGACCAAGATCATTCTCCACAGGTAACTACCTGGGGTTATAAAGAGATAAGAGTCTATTCGCAGAGTTCTGAAGCTGGTTCTTAAGTAAAACTATCCACCACGATGACTGTGTAGTGTCTGATAGTCCATACTAACCTCTACTTGAACTGCAAAATGTAAAGATAGCCATGAAATCAAGATAAAAATACTTGGACTCCATTCAAGTATTTGCAGCGTGCCAGCCGCACTTGATAATTGGCTACAGCAATAAAAAACTCCAAAGTCTATAGTGTAATAAACACCAGGTTACACAGCTACATGAATATAATCCAAAGGCTAGTGTTATAAAATGGGGGCATGTCTGCTGAGATGAAAGCCATGGATGGCTGATTAAAGTAAGCATGTATGTATGCTGAGCATGTGAACAGAGTGATTCACAGGGCAGGATATTGGCGCTTGAGGGTTTTTAGGCACCACCTGGCATTATTCTTCCTCATTCTTGTGTTTATACTCGTTAATACCTACCCTTACCCCTACCCAGCTGCCTGGGGTAACCCCTTAACACACTCCGAAGCGGTTTAATTTACTCATGGAAATGTGATGCAAAAATTAAAATGCAAGTAAAGGTGATGTTCACCCAAGCTCCACAAGTCATTTAAGAATTGTGATTTAAGGTGGGGGTATGTGGTTACCAGAGAGAAGCCTTGGTTATTGTCTGGAATGAGTGAACGTTGCAAAAGCACATTCGCCAACTTTGATCTAGGTCACACCGGTGACATTTTGAAGTGTCTTAGCATGAACAAATTGAAATAGGGGGCACTGATGAGGAGTGGCCAGGGGTCAAAATGATGGCCAAGCATCTCTTGCTCAACATGTACCTCTATCTGCTTGTTCTGTAATGTCAGGCCCTTGAAGTGGCCTCAGGTTTACATTAGGAGTGTCATCGCTCCTAACACGCTTATCTTATCATTGTTTTACTTTGTATTGTTAAGATTGTGAGGCAAATAAACTTCTCATGAATATAATATGAGACAAAACTATGTGCTGGAAAAAAAACCATGGGCGATTCCCACAGAGCGACAGCTTTGTCTAATGGAGTCTACTCCTGGAAGGTCGCATTCTCATGTTGTCAAGCGCAGCGTGGCAGAAACGTCCAGCGGACGCGTTTTTGTCACCGATGTCAGCCCTAATGAAGCCTGAAGCCGCAGCTTTCCCATCACACTGGAGCTTGACCCAGATGCAGCCGACCCCCTCATCTCCAAAAAAAAAAAATCCCCAGCTTCATCTCCTGCGTTCCCATGGAGAGGATGGAATGAGGGGCTGGGAAAGCCTTTCTTCCCCCTTCAGAAAGACGCTTTGTTAGTCCTGGAGAGGGGGACCGTGTTGGAGCCACCGCTATAGATGCCCGGCACCAAGGTATAATAAATGCCCCCAACAAAAGGAGAGTAGGGGGAAGGGGAGCGACAGTGCCGGAGTGCCCTTAACGGATGTCACTAGGAGTAGAAGCGGCTCCGACAAGGAAAGGGAACGAGGGGGACGGAAGCGGCCGCGGGTGTCAGAGTGCGTCTACGGAGAGCGCCGTGACACATGCGGGAACCGATTACCGCACTGCCGCCACTGAGCGGCCCCTCCGCCGACCGGAGCTGCGCGAAGACCAGCGCGCCCGTCAGTCCTCCTTACCATCGCTCGCACGCTAGTGGCATGCCTTTTATGTTGCAGGAATCTCAATGTTTTTTATCATTTGAAATAGCTGTATATAACAAACTGTGCAAAAAGCTAATTCTGTAGAAAAAAACACGTTTTCCGACTTAATTGCCCTCCTATATAATATGCAATTTTATTCACGTTTCAGTTTCTCTTCCCACCAGCATCTAGCGTCTGTTTAATGGCCTTTCCCTCTTTATAATCTCCTCCGCGTTTCCCATTATGCTTCTGAAAGAAAACTCTATGTGATGCAGCTATGAGCTCTTGGTTCTGACAAGCTTGGTCAAGTCAAGAAAGGAATCGGCATCGCTAATCGCGTTTCACGGACTGTACACCCAAACTCTCAGGGGGCTGGGACAGTGAGAATCAGAGATCACAGGGTGACAGGGGCTCCTGGTGGGAGACCCTTGGGAAAAATAACCCCTTTTAAACCTGCCCTAATCAGAAGTGTAGTCATTCCCGCCACAGCCTTGGTCTAACATTCAAATACTATTATCCACCCTAATCATCAATTCATCTACAGAAATGGTATCAAAAAAATAAAAATAGTTAATATAGATACGTTAACCCGAACACTGAGTCATACGTATAAGGATAAATTTGTGAATTTCTGCAATAATTTGCAGAGTTTTTGAAGTGTTTTTTAAAGACCTTCTGTGCCTTTCTTACTGTATTTGTATTTCTCAAGCATCCCGTAAAAGTTCACGCCCATTACACACTTCAAGAAATCAAGACAGAAATGACCCAAAATAATCGGTTTCACCAAAGTTAGCCCATATATACTATATAGGAATCGAAACGTTTTAAGTGACAGATATATAAGGTATATTTTGTACCTGCTGCATGTTCCTTGAGATCCATGTATCAAGAAGCAGATCTAATCTGGACTGATGAAACTTTTTCGTGGTCTTCACCGCGATGAAGATATCATTGGCACTGATGTCTTCCGCTGGAGGTGCCTCAGTTGATCTGGCTTGTGAGTCGGGACTGCTCACCTCCCTCCTGCCCCTGGTCAACTTAGTGAAATAGGCGGAGAATGCCTTCGCCGGTCCCGACTTTAAGCTGTCCTGAGGCTGGGTCCGGGAGCGACTTTGGTCTGCTGCAGTGTCATGACCCTCGGCTAAAGTGTCCAGGCTCTGCAGCGATCGCATCCCCACATCTCCGCCGCTCGGCATCTCCTCCACGTGTACCCCTCGGTACTTCGCGGACACCAGCAGCATTAAAAAGCAGGTGAATGTTGCCCCCACTATGGACGCTGCGATTTTTTTCCCGCAGCTTTTTAGCATTTTAAAAAATTAATCAAGTGAAAAAATATGCTTTGTTTTTAATGACATAGATTTATGAACAGTTTCACAGCGTTAAAAGTGCATTGAATCTGTAATGAAACTCCAGTGCCAGCGTACTTGTCTACCATCACTAGGTAACGTGGACTGCACTCCCTGTTGAGATATTTTTTATAAACTAGCCCTCTCTCGGAGGCCACGCCCTGTGGGTCGGGCGAATAGCTACTAGCAATGTGTGCAACCCAAACTGGGGGCGGAGTTAAAATTGAAGGCACGCCCCCAAGGGAGGGGAAATACGGTAAGCTTAGAAAATGCAGCAACGGTTTTTTTTATTGTGGAAAGCAAGAAAGTGGAAGAAACGTAGTCGCGCTTATGGCCGCTTGCCTATGAGAAACATCATTTCATAAGCAGTTTTTATTTGTAAGGTATTTTCACAGTACCTAAAGCTAAACGGTTTCCCAAATATTTGGTGTCCTGATAAAACATAAATCCAAGATTTTCTAGTCACGGATCCTGGTAAGGCTACAAAGGAACCTGGAGCCTGTCCCAGTAAGCAATGCTGGGGAATACCCTGGATGGGATGTCAGTTCACCGCAGAACCCTGACACATACGCAGTCATATATTTGAGGTGATTTAGGGACCCCAGTTAGCCTGGCTGTGTATGACACAGGAAAAAAATGCTAAGAATATAGCCAGGGAAGGTTCAAATCCCCCACCCTGGAGGTGTTAAGCAATTATACAGCCCTATAAATTAGTCCTTCATGATTAATTAGTTGCAGGTATAGTATTTTTCATGAGCATATTTTTTTTTCAATTTATAATATAGGTTGCCAGAGATAAAACAGTTGCCTTTTGGAGATTAATGTATACCAGTTCAAGAATTTTGGCTTCCACCATTCATGTAGACAGATGTTCGAAGAGGTCTGGACAGCTTGTGTGTTGTACTGCCAAATTCAGGGTGCCGAATCAAGCTGCTTGGGGAATGTTGCTTTGACAACAATAACTGTCTTGTTTTAAGGTTTTCAGGGATGGATCTCACTGGACTCCACATCACAGAGACAACAGGATTTTCAGAGGGTGCCAGAAATTCCCATCCTTTGAATTCCTCTTGATATCCTGTGTCTTCGGTTCATTCAAAGACAGCAGTGTTTCTTGTCCATAAAGGAAAAAAAATCTGGAGGTTAACAAAAGAGGTTTATTTGCACTAAGTGCTAAGAAAATATTGGTCATATTGTTTTCATTTAAACTTTTCATTTAAATAATTTGTTGTGATCAATGTTGATTGTATGGCCTTAGGAGATTAAATGAATTTTGTTGTTTGTACATTTTGCTGGAAATTATGGTTCGCTGAACCCTTGTGTGTTTTACTTCTTTTGTTGTGAATTCTAGAATCTTTAGAATTTAACCTCATTTTGAAAATGGACTGGGGTCACTTCGACCCCCACCCCCAAAAATAATACAGGGGTTAAAGTAAGGAAAACCTTAGTTAAAAGTTTGTAGAAATTTTCAGTTGCTCAGAAATGACCTCATGCTGTTACTCGCTTCGCTGGTGCATAATTCTCTCTTTATTCCCAGCCTTGGTCATTGTTGAAATTCTTGCTTTTTGGCTCCTTTGGTAAAGTGCACCTAACTGGCCCAGTGGCTGGTGCCAGAGCTCCCCTGGGCCTACAGACAGCCACACAGCAGGCTGTGGAGAGTCTGGGGGTACCTCACTGCTTTCCCCAGCATCCCTGCCATGGAACCTCACTAAGCTCCTCACCCGGGCATCGAACGTTTGCTACTCATTAAACCCACTGAAATCATTTTTTTTCCCAAGGGGCATTTGCCATTTCATTAATTTGTCAAGCTCCTCATCCAATGTGCAAGCATTGTTTCCGAGATAATGGAAAGAGATCCAATGTTTTTGCTAAAATCATAAAATATCTGAAAGAATTTATGGGTTTGTGTAAATCAGTCAGAGGATAGCAATACTAAAGCTGTTTCATAATCATGAACTTGTTCTCAGCCTTTAAGGTTCCTCAAAGTAAATGGAATATGGCTGTTGAATTCAGTGCAAGTTCTGGCAACAATAAAAAGACTTTGAGTAACATGAAATAGAAGCTATTTGATGGAGTCAGTTTGATCCAAGAATAGAAATCAAAGGGCGCAAATAAACTTTCAAAATGATAATTAGAAATAGAGACGCAGTGTGCTATGAGCCCACTAGTTGACAGATAAGTCGGGTTAGCTTTTAAAGCAGCAATGAAAAAAGATGCATGAGAAACCAGCCCAAATGGGTTGTCCCCGTGGTCTGCATTCTTCTGGGATCAACAGGCTCTCTTTCGGGGTCTTTCCCCCCATTTTTTCCTGGACTCACCCCACTTGGCTGACAGTTTCTTAGACCTCTGGGACAATGGATGTTGTTAAAGACGGGGGTATAAACAGATCATGTATTGAAGGTTGCATTTGTGCTTCAAACACAAGCTCACCACCTCCTCCCCTCCTCCTTCTGTCATGAACAACAATAAGGAGGAATGTATGCTTGCCTTCTTCTAAGCCCTTCTTGGATCGCTAGCTCCTAAGAAGTCACCGCTGAATTCCATTGAACCCCCCCCCCCGCCACCACTACCACCACCACCATCATGACCACAGAATGCAGCTCACGGCATCCACAAGAATGTCTGAAAACCTCCCCAGTTAGTAAATACAACAACACTTGATGTCATTCACATGCTGTCAGCATCCCTGCAGATCTGACTGCAAGTCTCAGGTTTACACCGATGAATCTGGCCTAAGAAATGCTTGCCATGCTGTGCGACCCTCAGTGACAAAGGTACCATGTGTTTTTGGACCTGCATGCACAGTCACTATTGTAACATGTTGAAAGAATGCATTTCTTTTGGTCAGGCTAAGTCTTTTTAGACAGCTTGCATATTGGTGAGTACTCACTTTTGATTGCTTTTAGGCTGGTGTCTGATGAGATAACGCTTCACAGAGTAATCAGAAATGAAGTCCAAGATACTCTGAACTTTTATTTTATTTGCGTTCATTTACAGCTCCAGTTGCACTGGAGTGAATTTCTTGTTCCCATAAGGTGAAAGAAAATATTGAACAAGGAAAGCTTTTCATTCTTGCATAAAGGAGATATTTTATTAAGTCTTTTTATTGGAAGGAAATCTGTGCATTCCTTGTTACACGCTCAGTTACAGCAGAACAATGTGTTAGATGATTAATATTAGTTATGATACTGAGCTGAATATATCTATTACCAAATGTTCCCATGTTTTAGAGTTTATATTTATAATACAAATAATCTATCCATCTTTTGTATTTTGTCAAAAATGTACATGCACACACACTGTCAGAAAAAAGTACCAGTTTGTACCTTTGAGAGTACAATTACTTGTCACTGTGGTTGTGCCCTCAAGGGTCGCCAGTTGTACCCAAGTTGTAGTTAGCTTGTAGTCTAGTTTATGGTACAGAAATGGAACATTTTTATACCATTGAGGGTACATTAATGTTGTTTGTACCTAGAGGTACAAAACTGTACCAGACCTGTACCTTTTGTTCTGGCAATGTGCACATATACACACATATATGTTGGTAGCTGAATTCAACTGTTTTTTAAATGTACACATTAGGTAATACACTGTTTTGGAATGCAATAAAGCGATAAGTCCTATCAAAATAGCACTGCAAATAACTATAATGTGTCATCAGCAACAGAGGAGTTTCCCTCAGGAAGTCACCGCAGCCTGACTTGTGATGAGCTGACTATACACTGAGTGTTTATTTACCCTTGTCCACAAGAACGGGTCCGTGGGGATTCTGGGTGAGGTCTGGAGATACATGCTGGCTGTTCTTTAGCCTCGGGCAGCAGCGCTGCCATTGTTTCTAAATACATTCAATCAGAGGATGCTGGGTGCAGGGAGTGCCATGGGGGACCTGGACGGGCCGGTTTGCTGCATCTTTCCTTTGGACTTAGAGCACAGAAAACTCAGTCCCAAAGTCCCTGTTAGGTCAGAGTTTTCCAGCTTCAGACCAGCCGAGTCCTTAAAGTCTCTAACTCTCCCACAGTGAGATATTTATTTTTTTGTTATGCTGATGTTTCTCTGTGATCATATAAACTCTGCTGGCCTCCACATGACTGTCCGCAAATACACATACATACTTGAGTAATTGCATTTCTTTCATGTTATTGTCACATGATATTGTTGATTTTATTATAAATGTCCATTAATTATTTTTCAAATAAAACATTTTTGGTTATTCAGTCAAAAATATGTTTGTTTTTCTTTTCTCTCCAGAGTTCAGCCGAGATCTGAAAATGTTATTTGATGTCCCAAGTCCTGCCTCCATTCGCCGAACATTTGGAGGGTTCGAGTAACTTTTTCAGCTGTATTTTCACAGCTTGATATGCAGCTACATGTTTCTGCTCCCGTCGCCTTCAGAATTTGGTCTATTTTTTATGTCTGAATTACGTTATTTAAAAAGCTTGTTTACTTGCATGACAAGTGAAGGTCTCGCCATGGATTCTGCAGCTGAGGCCAGCCGAGCCTTCCTATGTTGGGTATGGGTTGTGACTAATAAGCTGTCCCCCAGGGGTTTGCCGAATCCTCCAGATACCCCTTCTTCTATAATCCGTAATCCTATCGGCATTAGTGCACCCATGCTGGGAGAATAAACACAGCCTTTGGCTCTTGGCTGTGCCCTTTCTTGCACACTGTCACTCACGTCCCACGCAGCGCATCTCGGCCCAACAGTAGCTTGATGGCGGCCAGGAGACTTGGCCTCTCTGCCTCCCCCGGCTTCCATCAGCGGTCACCTTCTCCACTGTCTTGTCCTGACAGGCTTCAAGCTCGTTACTCACTCATCTTCTATGTCCTTCACTTACATCTGATATTCAGACATCAAATTACATTTATTAAGCATGTGTTGGTGGAAATCGGCGTATCAGTGAGACTGCAGGGTCAGCCAGCCCCTGGAGCAACTGGGGTTAAGGGCACGACAGTGACATCACTCTTCCAGCCAAGGGACCTTCCGATCATGAGCCTTACCTTACATCGTGCCACCTATTTAATGATTTATTTCACATAAAACTTGAAGATCTTTAATTTTTTTGTAATTGTAAACTTACAAATGTATATATAGGCTGCCCTTCTGCATCGTGACTTTCCCCATTGTGGTTCTGATACATCACAGGCTCAGCATAAGAAATTTAATGGGAATTTTTTGGGAGTTTTACGAAAGCTGCAGACGACACGCGAAGGCCAGCAGGCGACACACAACAGGTTGAGTAACTCATAAATGCATAAAATATATGTGCGGTGCCGGTGTGGAGGACGCCGAGCGTGCTTACGGCAGCCTCTCACGTTTATATCTCACAGTGATCTCGCATTGCTTCGTTTTGCTTGCCAAGGGGACCAAAAAATTTTGTGAGTTTTTTCCAGATTTAGGGGGGTCCTCCCCCCTAACCCCCGCAATGTGGAAGGTTCGACTGTATTGTGCTTTGTTGCAATATCAATCTGTCCATCCATCTTCCATAACCTTATCAATTGTAGAGTGGTTGCAGCTTGGTGCCTTTCCAGGAAACACAGGCCATAAGGCTTAGACCAGCAGTTCATCACAGGGTATACACCCTCATGGAAATCACACACAATGGGCAATTCAGAGACTCAAATCCAACAAAACTGTAAAACTTTGGACTGCTGGAGGAAATTCACATAATAAACATCTCCTGAGTTTCAAAAACAAAGCAAAAGCAAACTTTCTATAGCCTAAGACAATCATTGTATTGGCCCCAATGCCACAGAGATTCAAGTGTATGGACCATAAACCACGTGGTAACGTTTTTATTTAAACAGCTGCAATAGCTATGCCTTATTCTCCCAGTGCAAAAAAAAGGGCACCCCAAGCCACAAGAAAGGCAGTTTGGGGAAAAACGCAACTGTCTGAGGCTTGCATTGATCAGGCTGCATCTGGAAGCCAGCTCCATGGCGACCATCGCATCCCCCTCTGTCTGCGGACCCAAGAACAGTGCGGTGGATTACAGGGTCCCTCATGAAACAATCCCAAGGACTTCCTCGTCTTGAGTCAAGTGAATGAAAGCGAGCTCGTAATTTCGCGGTCCTGGCATGGAGTGGGACGAAGCTTATGCAGAAAGATGGGAACCAAGACAAAAAATGGGTTCCAGGGAAAGGCCGGCTCTTCCCCTCATGATAAACTGTGCCGAGAAGACCAGAGATTAAAAAAAAGCTTAAACAGTATAGAAAAATGCACCAACCATGACAGTACTTACTGGAAAATGTGAACTGAACAGGACAGTCATGTTTCCGCAGAGGCACAGTAAAGAACAGGGCTCTTCAAATCTGGACCTCAATTCCAGATCCAGGCTTTGTTTTCCATTCTCCCAGGTAGTTTAATATTTACTGATTCTGACTGGGCACTGAGGCTTCACCCCTGGCTCACGGGTAAAGGAAGGCTGGAAAATCAGCAGGGCTTGGACCTTGAGGACTGTGATTTGAATAGCCCTGGTGTAGGACACATTCAGGCCGAAGTGATTCATTTGAAGTGATGGGGAGACAGAAAGAAAGAAGACGGTCACTGTAGACATATGCAACATCTGCCCCACAGCAGATGGACCACACATGATACCGAGCCGGATCAGGCAGCTGGGCTAAGTGTTCGGAGCATTGACGTAATGCAGACTGACACAGAAGTAGTTCCCATCCCACAACAGCGGTTTACAGGGTATTTCCCTCAATATGTTAACCAGAAGCAACGAGATTCCCTAACAAGAAAGTAAATTGATACACATGCTTTTACTTCAATGCCATTGATTACTCAAAAAGCTTCTTTTCAACAATGGACAGCATTACTGATATCAAAAATTGTCCTTATGCATCCCCTGTGTGTTTTCTTTGATTTCTTTATTGTTAAAAAAAATGTTATAAAATGTATAAAAGTGGCTTTTGAATGTACCGTGCTGAAATGTGTTTATTTTTTCATGACCTGTGTTTTATTTGCATTTAGAATATTTTTATGTTAATTTCTGTGAGTTTATTGGTTGCAACTGGGGATGACCTTTGAACCTGAACCTGGCGGGAAGGGGGACGAGAGGAGGAGTGGGGCGCAGACGGCTAGTATGGCGCTGTGGGAAGAAGGAGTGGTAACGAGACGATGATTATCCACCTCCACGTGTTAGAAGTGAGATCAGCCAGATAGAAGATGTTGGCTTGATAATAACTCTATCTGGAGCCGGTGTCGGCTAACATTGTCCTGAGTGTTCCTGGACGTTGTGGGATGGAGTTACACAACCTCAGTTTGCCGTTCACCTGGACAAGGTGCACCGAGAGTGAAATTTTAGTTTCATTTTACTTTTAGTGGACTTTCAGTTAGCACTTCATGGTACCATCAAGAATGACTTGGAGAATTGTTTGAATTACGTCTTTACATTGCATTTGGAAAGAAGGGTAGATAAGGTTTAATAGTATTTATTTTCATGTAACCTCTTAAGTTTGAAAGTAAAGTATTTTTTGTTATGCTATAAAGTTCTGGGGTGTTTTGTGAAAAGTGTTTTGGGTTCAGTGCAGTAGGAGTTTATACAAATTTAAAAGAACTCAGGACACTCGCAGAGCGATTAGAAACGTTTCAGGTGTCATGCCCATCACCGGGGCATGGGGGCGCTACACTTAAATGCAATACTTGTCTATACCTTCCTCATACACACACAGATGAGGTACGAGTTTGCAATTTTGTCTGTCGATGGTGGTGCCAAAAGAGCTGTAGTGCTGAAGGTCCTTTCTCTGATGCAGAGAGGGGTCTCTGTTGGCCAGCTGTTGGTGATGGTTGAGCTCATTCTGTACACAGTCCAAATCTCATCAGGAAACCAAGGAGCTGGCTTGGCTGGCTGGGATTGTGGGATGGGAAAAAAGTGACTGGTTGACCCAAAGTGGTAAAAAAAATCCCTTTTATAGTGTTTTCAAAAGAATAGGCTTTTAATTCAGCATATCTGTATGAGGTCTTTTGGTCGTATAATAATGCATCAATATAGAAAATGAGTTGTATATAAGTCCCGAACACTCAGAGGCACTCACATGTCATCACTGTCGGAGAGAATATATCCATCCGCTTTCCATAATCAGTATTCCAGGAGAAGGTCATTGGGAGCTTGGAGGCTGTCCCACAGAGCAGGGGGGCACCCTGGATGGGATGCCGGTCCCTCACAGGAAAAATGTTCACACACTGTGGGCAGTTTAGAGACACCCAGTGTGGGAGATAACCAAAGGTCCTATAAAGAACAGGGACACGTGTGGTGAAGATAAAAACCCTGCACACGGAGCTGGAGGCAGGGCTCAAACCTTCACACACAGAACTGGAGGCAGGGCTCAAACCTTCACACACAGAACTGGAGGCAGGGCTCAAACCTTCACACACAGAACTGGAGGCAGGGCTCAAACCTTCACACACAGATCTGGAGGCACGGCTCAAACCTTCACGCACAGATCTGGAGGCACGGCTCAAACCTTCACGCACAGAACTGGAGGCAGGGCTCAAACCTTCACGCACAGAGCTGGAGGCACGGCTCAAACCTTCACGCACAGAGCTGGAGGCAGGGCTCAAACCTTCTCGCACAGAGCTGGAGGCAGGGCTCAAACCTTCACACACAGAGGAATGAAGCTAATAAGAAAATCATTGCACCAGCCACAGATGCATATGGGATCATTAAACAAAATTCATATAAGTCACTGCGTTAACAACTGGCTGGGAAGCTTGTGTAAAATATACAAGATGGTCTTTACAAGTTGCAGTTTATTCACAGTCAATGAGGTTTATAACTTTTCTTTTGTTAATGATTTAGAATGAAAGACTGAATAAGTATATTCCAGTCCCAATATGTGTTCTTGGGTTGTAGGCCTAGTTATGGATGTGACTCAGTGGAAGAATGCATGACTTGTATGTATGAAATCATGGCGTCAATCCTTAGTATCTCCTTTGTTGCATTTTAATCTTTATGTGTATTTTAAAGACAAGATGAAGGGATCAATATAGTTTTAGTTATGTCATATGAAGTGATATTTTATTTGACACTTGCTCGATATTTAAACATTGCTTTGGCATACTTCCTGAGTGACCTGACTGTTAAGAGGTCACCATAGATAGCAGGAGGCTGTGTTAGACCTGAGCTGTAGACTCTGCTGAAGCATTTGTGCAGCTGGAATCGATATTCAATGAATTGACTTGAAGGTTGTCATTAAGATCTCCCTCGCACTGTAATGCATATCATAATGACTTTGTCCTCTGTGGATCTCAGGCTTAAATGTCAGGTCCTGGGGCCTTATTTTTCATATTATTTCTTTTGTGTCCCTTCATAATGATATTTGTGCCGTGTGTCCTGGCCGCACTTCCAGCATGTCATTTCACATCATCATGTCATGTTTTGTTTTTTGGAAAATACAATTTCTAATTAGTTGTATGAAACAGCAAGTCTCACTTTGAAATATGACTAGATAAAAAAAAAAGTAAATGTGCTTTGTAAAGAGGAATCATTTTGGCATTATTTTCAGAAAAACGTATTATTCATTTTTGGAACGCTTTTGGATGCGTTATGCTTGGTACTGTTGCAATGAAACTATTATTGGCATCTACATTAAATGATTAGTTTTAATGACATGGCAGGACATGTGGTAAAATAACAATCTATCACCTTGATTTAGCTTTATAGTATCCTGAGAGGCATAAGTACCAGAGACTGAGCTGTGGTGGCCTCTGTTCAGTCTGCAGATTTATGTTGGCTCACCACAACATGAACATGAAGTCCTGCTCAGATTTAAATTCAGTCAAATGATGGCGTGCATTAATAAGGAGTCTGCATAGCTAAAGGCAAGACACACACAGCCATCTGAAAGTGTAGTATCAGGCGTACTAACTGCTACTGGGGAGAGATCACTTTTTACTTTCCAAATTCAGAAGAAGTCATATTTGCTATAGTCTCTGAAGGCAGTATGAATCCAGAACTAAACACATTCACAGTGATATCTAGGCCTTGTGGATCTTCTCAAGACGTTTTACAGCTGCTAGCTTGAAAATCCCTATGCCAGAAAATGTCTGTAAACATTGCTTGTATGTCGATATCACATGTTACCAATTAAGTGGCAAATATTAAGCTGTGTGAAGTTAAAAAGCTGCATGCGATGCTAATTACCCATTTCCCCAGGGTAGCTGCCACATTATAATTTTTGAAGTCATGTGGCAGGTTCTGGCTGTTGAGGAACACTTCATGAAATGATGTGCAAATATCCTCTGTAAGCCTGTGCAGATGCAAATAAATTATTATTAGTTCATTGTGAGAAGCAAAGAATCCTGGCAAGACAAACCATGAAACCTCTGCTGAAGTTTCGAGAGTTAAAAGACTGGTGAACATCATTAGAGATTCTCTATAGTTGGAAGAGCCAAGCTTCCTTTGAGCCTTATAATTAGAACTAAAGCTCTCAGCCATTACTCCTTATTAAGAGCGTGTCCTTGTCCAGAACATTTACATATCTGTTCAGTCTCTCTGCCATGTATCCATCTCATCACGTCTCTTTCCATAACTTATCCTCCTTTATGTGGGTCATGCTGGCAACACACGAGTCGCTAATGAATTAAAGCCCGATTAAAATATCAAATTGAAAGACCCCTTCCCTTAATTGGGGCCAATGTTAAGAACAGGGTCCTCTTGGAGATGTCGGTGGGGGGGAGGAGTCAGGCTTTTTGTTTTGTTTTGTTTACCTTCTGATGCTCTGTTGAGTTACAGGAATTATCGTGTATTGTGGAGGGTATGACAAAATGCACCAGTGATGAAAGTAGGCTGCAGACAAGAAAAAAGTCTAGAATGACTTTCACTTTTCAAAATTGAGATTTTAATTGAAAATGGGTGAATTTTTAAGAGAACTTCTCTTGCAGTCTTTATTATGCATTATTATGATCTATGTGTTTTTCGGTTTCAGTACGGGAAAAGTCTCCGTAATGACCAAACAGAACACTGTCTGGTTAGTGACATGACATAAAAAAACTTCAAACACCGCACTTTACCAACTCGGATGATCCAGTACCATTGGTTTGTAGACACTGCAAAATAATTAAAATAATCCAAACTCTGATGGTTTATATTTTATTAGTGCCCCACCATGGGTCCCATACAGATGATGTTATGTCTTCATCAGTGTGCATGACATAATGTGACCTAAACAATATAGAGGAAACCTGTTTAGTCATTTTCCAAAGACAATAATACATGGGTAACTTAGAAGGGGGAACTTTAGAAGGATGAAACCCTGGCAGAAAAAATATGAACATTTTTCCATTAACCAGAGCCATTATTTTCACTCTGGGAAAGTGCGTCCTCTGGGGAGACCCTGGGTGTAACGTTCCCCTTTGTTGGTGTGTGCTGGTCACTGCTCTTCCATACAACTTCCTGTGCAGCAGCAGACTCTCAGTGTGAACCCCCCTTACCTCCACCACATCCCACCACTGCAATCTACCCACAGGCAAACTGCCCTGCACACTCCAGGGGGTAAGGGACCTCCACTAACAGGAAAAGGACAACACTTTTGGCCAGTTTTAGCAATCAATCAGTCTTGACAGCAGACTCATGCTTGGGCTGTTTTAATTACCAGACAGTCTGTGAGCTCCTAAATACCCACCTTTTGGAGACAAGATGAAAGATAAATCAAAAAGCACATGTGCAGTTTAATGGTGGCATGACAAATTAGTGGAAAACAACCATATCCTATCATCCTCAGCCTCATTATTTGCTGATATTGTTTATGAAGTACTGCCATATTTTTTGTGAGTAGTGTGATGTAGAAAAATACAATACACACTGCCACAACTCCCATAATTATATAGCGATGTAGTTAAATAGGTTCATTTTCAATTATATTACAAGTTTTTGTGTCAAAAACAAAGGAAAAACAGGTTGCATTGTGTTCAATGGAATGGAGTGATGGTCAGATGGTCACAAGATTGCATGAGAACCTGATGCACAAACAAAAAAAAAATCCTGCAAAGATGGGTGAAAATGGCTTTTTTGTTTGGGGTGCCCATCATGCTCGGGGCACCGAGGCGGGAGAGGGCACAGGGATGTGTGGAGTGCCACCTGTCTGGCTGGAATGTGGATGGTCTGTGTCCGGCCCTACAGCAGTCAGGCTGCATGCTAATGAGGAGGCGACTCTCTGGCCCGCCAGACGGGTCAGCTCACAGAATCTTCTGCTCTATTTAATGTTTAGTCCCCCCTGGCTGCTGCCCAGCCCCCGCCCCC
>JAAGVU020000092.1:22622623-22660610 GCA_011763525.2 Mormyrus iriodes | reverse complement strand
CCCCGCCCCCGCCCCCCCCCCCCCCCACCTCATTCGAAGCCCTAAACATGGGGCTGGCTGCGGCAGCCCACCAGCCACTGTCGTTGTCAGGCCTTTATGGTGAGTGCAGCAAAGCATAAGCCAGGCCATTGAGTGGCCTCAATGAGAGCTGACAGAACAGAAGGTGATCAGCCATGGCCCCTCCCCTCGCTTAACCAAGGGCCGACTTACCCGGCTCTGTGCGCTTAATACTATTCCGGCCCTGTCTTTTCACCACACGTTTGTTTCCTTGACATGAGCGCAGTGGGGGCTGGAGGGCGAGGATGATGGGGATCCTGCCTGAAGCTGAGCAACAGTGTCCCTGTCCCGTTCTTAGCCCCTCCAACCGGACCTGAGCCTCTTTGGGGTTTTAAGCTACTTGATGAGTGGAGAGACTAGCAAGGACCTAAAGTCAGGCCTCCTCATCTATATTATAGTACTGGGAACCAAAACTCACTCAGTTCTCATGTAATCTAATGAAATACATTTGATTAAATTTCCAAAGCTTCCAAAATTCCACAGAAATACTGCTTATTTACGAATTTATTCCAACCACATATCCGATAGACTGAGTGAGTTTTGGAAATTTGCTCTTCACTTATTTATTTTATCTCATCTTTACTTAAAATTGATTTCTAATGAGCAGGAAACTTTTAATTGTTTATATTATATTTAATAGTTTGAATTGATGAATCTGAATTTGTGTGCAAATAAGCTATTGCAAATGCCTACAACAAATGAGCCCTTGTGAATTTAATCATCCGTACATGCATATAGATATGTACAGACAGCATGAAGATCTCAGTCTCAGGCTGGAGGGAGTGAAGGTTCGATTTCCCTGCAGAGAAATAACACAAAACATATCGACATTAGAAAATGGTGCACAGCATTGGTGAAATGCCCTAATGTAGAACTCATATTTCAAAATAACACATTTAAGAAAAAGTTTCGTTCGCTTACATTATTTAATCACCTGCATAACTGAACTGATTTCATGCCAGGACTTGCCAAGGCCTGCTTGTTGTCGTATCTGAACTCCTAAGCAGCAATGTAAATGCTCAACTTGATACTGTCAGCATGACAAGATTATTGCTTTAATTGACGTCAGATTTCTGGCATTTCATTGGCTCTTGTCTGCCTGGGTGACAGCACGGGATTAGAGAGATGCCTGGCCGTGTTGATTAAGCTGCGGGGCCCGAACGCCAGCAGGTACTCCCCTGTACCATGCTCTCATTAATCCCTCTGAGAAGGCAGTCACCTTTGACCCTGCGGAGGCGTCTGTGCTGGCGTCCTGCTAATCAGGAGGCCAACTACACATTCTCCTGCCTCCACCACATACACAAAGCTCATTATACCACCCAGTACCAGGCATCCATCTCCTGCGTGAGAATCACACTCCGTACAGCTTGAGAGAAGGGTCGAATTCCATGCTTCAGCCCTGAAGTCTGATTACAAGGGTGGGTAGTTAAGGACCAGAGAGTAGAAGTCCAGACCAAGGTTTTGTTTCAACCAACCAGTTGAGTACTCTGTGACTGTCACTCTTTATACTTAACTGAAACAAAATCTTGGTCTGGATTTTACTCTCTGGACCTGAATTACCCACCTCTGCTAATAAGGATGGCCAGCATCACTGACATCATTAAATCTATCTGTTTGTTACCAGTCTATTATACCTTCATTCATACTCAATGATACTGCATACTTGGTTACCCTGATATTATCTAAAAAAACTTTCATTTTAATATAAAGAGAGAATTCCTCTCAACATTGTAAGGAACATGACATGTTCTACTGCTTGCTAAGTATATTTTCTGTCTTCCCTCTTATCGTTACATTTTTATAATGTATCTGAGGTTTTAAAATCTGTCTGCGCTGCAGAAACATTTCCGGATGTCGATCATGCCGAGGCCTCTGCTCGATAGCATGTGACACATGGACCTGTAATCATCAGACCAAATGCATTAATCCTTCCATGAGTTTCACCCTAACATTTTCTTAATGCCTTCCCCTCCCCATCCATGTCAGTAGTGACAGTCACATGACCTGCAGCAGCTAGCCCCCGTGGCACTGCCTGGGGTATAGTATCATGAAATTTGGCCGCAGTACCATCAGCCACCATTGGAGGCTGCGAATTCTTTTCCCACAGCCCCGGGTCACCTCAGCAGAAGTCATCCGTAGCAGGGTATGCCTCTTTAATTAGGGCCTGTGTATAGAACTGGTATTGCGATCGGGCAAAAAAAAAAATTAAAAGGGGTGTGAGCAGTAACAAGGTGCATGCTTTCCATTGAGTGAGGCACAATGCAGAGCATTGTCCTGGATCAGATCTGTCTGCTTTGATTTGGGACAGCCGTTTCTGGAAAAAGGGACACTATGGAGGAGAAATGTGGTCCAGTTCCTTAATGAGGCTCAAAGATACAAAGGCAGACAGGCTGGCAAAACCGGACTTTAAATGTTCTCTGGAATTGAGTTTCGGATCCTGTCTATGACACTCTTTTCACTCTGGCGCTGTTGTACTTAATTGCTGTACTTTTTCTCAAACTCAAGACTTTTGGAGAGTCTCGACATCTAACAGAGGACAGGGATTTTCACTGCGCTTCATTATTGGTTAATTATTTCCAATATTAGCTCCGGCGTCCGTCATTAGTCATGATTAACTTGCCGGTCCGTTGAGGCCCTGTCTGAAAAGAGGCATCTGCTCAGCAGTAAATGAAAAGAGGATAATCATTTTGAAATGGTCTCATTGTGCTCAGCTCACACACTCTTTCTATGGCCTGTTGCTGTTTCATCTGTCGAAAGAAGCTGATTAACCTAAATGAAATATTTTCAATTGTCCGGTCTGGAATAGATTCATATTTTAATTAATTTTGTGTTACTGGTCTGCATAATTCAATTGTCTTCATATAAATAGTAATTCTTTTGACCCCTCATATTATCCCATGCATTAGTCTATGCATCAATTTAATGTGACAATATGAAACATTTAATACTAGCTGTATGTGTGTAGTGCACATTTGATCTGGTTACCTCCCATATTCCAGAAGTATCTGTTCCATGTGACCTAGTCACTCTAATTTGTCCTAAAGTGAAAATTCGATGTGAATAGAGCATCCTAGAGATATTCAACTGTCTGTTTCTGACAGAGTTTAGATTATAACTAAATATTATTCACATAATCTTTGGATAATCATATGCTTTTGGATGACTCAGATGAAATGCAATGGGCTTTTCCTAAGGATTTTAAGCTTAGCCACTAAATCTTTTTTTTTTCCTCTCGCACCAAAAACGATTAAGATCTGTATGTGACTGTTTAAGGGCAGCCTGTTAAAGTCTGTTTTAGGACCTGAGGAGAGTGTAATGGGGTGCAGATTTTTTTGGGTGAAGTGAGGGATATACCAATTCACTCTATTCTGTCTGTGGCCATTCTCATTAAAATCAGGGTAATCGGTCAGGAATGTGTAAAGTCCCATTCGGGGCTGAAGCTATTTGGGGACCAGTTTGTGGGCTGCACAGACACGCATGCGGCAGATGCCTTAAATAAAAGTCCCACCCCTCCCGAAAACAAGCTTTCTTGGACTCTCGACAGCTTTATGATAATTCAGGAAATGAGCCCTGCAGTTTTCCCCTAGTATAATGTTTCCCAATCTGCACCCCCGGGGACTCACTGACAGTCCACGTTTTTGCTCCCTCCCAGCTCCCTATCAGGAGTATCAGTGTCATTTTCGTCACCAAAAATGTGGACTGTCTGGCAGGGAGCTCAAACGGAGCAAAAACATGGACCGACTGTGGGTCTCTGAGGACCAAATGGGGAAACACTGCCCTATTGCATCATGACCGGGGGATTGTGGCATGCAAACTAGCGCACTTACCATGCAGGACACATGCTTTCTTAGAGTGCTTCAAAAGGACTTCCTACCCATCCGAGCTAGGAATGCCGAGCGACTTTGCTTTGGAAATGGATCCTGGAATAGCCTGGCTAGCTCCTTTCTGCAGAGGAGATGAGAGGTTTGCACTCTGGAGTGTTTTGGGGATTTATCCCACAAGCCAAGGCCTGGCTGTGCTTATTTACAGCTGAGTTCCCCTCGCTGTCTGCAGGTTGGTGCACTTTCACAAAGCAGGCAATTGCCAGGTATTTCTCTATGCAGGCAGCTCACTACTGATGTAAGTAATCCATTCCACAAACGAAGGACCAGTCAATCCTATAGGCAAATTAGGCAGCCACCTAGGGTGCCAACTTCTGAGGGGGCAGCAACTTGCCAGTCAAATTCACTTTTCCTCGGGTAGGGCACCGGCGGTGATGCTGGTCTGGGGCACCACATTGGCTAGGACTGCTGCTGCAAATATCAATGTAAGTCACATTTTACGTAAGTCAGGTTTCCTGTTCCATTCCATTCAAGACACCGTATAGCAAAAACCTCATAAGCCAAAAATATACTAGTAATACGTATTAATGAATACATAATAAACAAATAAAAAGACAATGTGTCCATTTACCTACATGCATTTGTCGCCTTTTTGCATAAGCACTTCCGTGAACTCTATATGTCTGTGTGTTATTTTTTTGCGTAGATCCAGATTTGCTCAAGTCGGTTTTATGTGAGCCAATAGCTGGGTACAATGCACAAGTACATATGTTCTGTGGGTAGGCTCCAGCGACCCCGTGACCCTGATCAGGATGAGCGTTTAGAGGATGGATGAATGGATTTGTTCTGTGGATGGCGGGGGTGCGCCTCAGTAATGCCGTACGAGGCAGGGTGTTAATGGGCAGGTTGAAGGGGGTCCTGTGCCCCCCCACCCCTCGGATTTGTGATGCACACGCTTTGCAAAGCCTGAAGGAACACATCTGCCAGAGCCCAGCGTGTGTGTGTGTGTGCTTTTTGGGTGGGTGAAGGCGGGGGAATGCCCTTACTCAACCTCACCTTTTATTTTATAAGCTGGGATAAAGCTTTCCAGAAAGACTGTTGACCAAGGCAGAAAAAAAACACACGGTGGGAAAGTGATAGGACTTATGGAGATTCTGCACCTTCAGCAGCTCCCTGTAAAAGTCATGGGCTCATGTTCACACTCGAGTCATTTGAAATGAATGTTGAAGTAACGACATTTCAGTGGCCTGCTCTCACGGCTACCTGCTGTTTCTTTCCTGCCTTTTGTTAATGGCGAATTTTATAAATCCTGCTCAAAAATAAAACTAAAATATCCCAACTAATGATTCTTTTTACCATCACAGTTCTGAATGATGCACATTTATGGTATCAACATTTATATAAGAAACCTAACCCCTAACACATCTAATCAGTAATATCAGTAACTTTATACCCGGACCCTAACCCTAACACATCTAGTCAGTAATATCAGTAACTTTATACCCGGACCCTAACCCTGACACATCTAATCAGTAATATCAGTAACTTTATACCCGGACCCTAACCCTAACACATCTAATCAGTAATATCAGTAACTTTATACCCGGACCCTAACCCTAATATATTTAGTCGTTAATATCAGTAACAGAATAGATGCTACTGTTAGGAAGCAGATGCTGGGATTAAAATGTAAGTGTGTTCCCTGATTCTGCGGCAAGATTGATTAGCGTCTACCCATGCAGCGACAGCCTTTAACAAAGGGAGCACGCCGCAGAGGGCCTGAGGCAAGCCATCTGCCGTGGACACAGTGAGGTCTCATTGTCGCCTCTGGAAGAATGCACTTCAGAGTGATGTCAGCACAATCCTCTGTGGAGCCAGAGACGAGGCAGCTTCCTGGACATTCACTGATTTTTCTTAGTATAACCCAGTAGGGAATTAAGTGTTAAAATAGTAGTTCAGAATAAATCAGTATATTTTCCCATTTGCTGTATTTTATTTGTAATTTGTTCGTAATTTATCCTCACTGACATTATTGTGAATCTCCCTTTAGTTTCATTTATGAAACCAGTTACGCCTCAGGTCAGGGGTTAAGAGGATAAACGGGAGTGATGCGGAGTGAAGGGGGAGGGGAACAGCAAGGAGCGAGTGGAGAGAAGATAGTGAGTTCAGGATTGTGCAGAAAAATCAACCTAGTAGCTGGCTCAGAACTCTCATGTCTTCTCCAAGCATGAGTGGGATGTGGGATTAGCAAGAGGGGTGTAGCACAAAATTCGGCTCTCTGATTCCAGACCATTTCGCCTGCATCCAGCAAACATCGAGGATGTGCGAAAGCATCTGCAAGAGCTGCTGCAGGTCAGGATAATAACAGAGTCTCGGAGTCCCTATGCGTTACCTATAGTAGTGGTACGGAAGAAGAATGGAGCAATTAGGATGTGCATCGATTACAAATTGCTGAATAGCCAAACCATTCCCAACCAATATATCACATCTTGCATTGAGGATGCACTGAATGCCTTATCAGGGAGTCAGTGGTTCTCTGTACTTGATTTGTGTAGTGGCTACTACCAGATAGCCATGTCTGAGGAGGACAAAGGAAAAAACCGACTGCTCAAGGTCCTAGATCGCCTGGAGGAAGTTAGGCTAAAGCTTTCAGTAGACAAGTGCCAGATCTGTTTGCCAAAGGTAAAGTACCTTGGTCACATTGAGTCTGGAGAGGGTGTCTCTCTTAATCCGGAAAAAATTGAAGCCATTACCAAATGGCCCCTGGCAGCAGATCTGAAGACTTTACAACCTTTCCTTGGTTTCTGTGGGTATTATTGCTGGTTTATTGCAAAACTATTCTGCAAATGTTAGATCGCTGACTGAACTCAGCAAGGATTATACTCCCTCTCGGAAGAATAAGAAACAGGCTCAAGGTGTGGGGAAAGTTTATTTAAAAGAAACTGAACGATTCGGGGAAAGATGGGACCGATCCTGTACAGAAGCATTTCATCAGATTATCCGCTGCCTGACTCAGGCACCTGTTCTGACGTTTGCAGATCCCCAAAAACCTTACATTCTGCATGTACGTGCAAGCTTAACCCTTGTGCATTTTACTTCTTCCGTTCTAAATTCTAGAATCTATAGAATTTAACCTCATTTTGAAAATGGACTGGGGTCACTTTCACCCCAAAAATAATACAGGGGGACTTGATGCTGCGCTTTACCAGGAGCATTGTGAAGGCCTGAGACCAGTCACTTTCGCAAGCTGGTCGCTGAGCCCATCAGAGAGGAGTTATCCCATATATCTGATAGAGTTCTTGTCACTCAGTAGTTGACAAATTCCATGAATACCTATAAGGGGCAAAATTCACGGTACGTGCTGATAGCAACCCTCTTACCTATGTGTTGTCAACAGCTAAGCTTAGTGCCGTAGGGCATCGCTGGTTACCTGCTTTATCAGCATATGAGTCTGATATCCAGTATCGCTCAGGCCGACACAACATAGATGCCAACCTGTTGTTTAGGAACGTGCCAGATGTGAGAAGCACAGATAAATAAATGATGATACCTCAGTCTGGGGTCAAGACAATCTACCAGCTAGTCGGTGTTTCAGAGCTATCTACCAGTGCCCCATGCTGTGTTACTCAGCTAAGGGTATCTCCCCATTGTGTCGCTGACCTGTATGCTTTTCCAATGAAACTTAGAGCTTAAGTCACTGGAATGGATGTTTAAGCAGAGTGTCAGGAAAGCTCAGGAAGACGATGAAGCCATTAGATCGGTAATCCATACTGTTAAGCATGGACATTGGCCAGGAGAGGGGAATAGCAGTCCAGAACTGTCATGACTGAAGAGAGAAATGGGGAAGCTCTCCATTAAAGATGGGTTGCTGTATTGGTTTAGCAAAAGACAATCAGAAGGAATAGTCGATCAGCTGGTCCTACCAAGAGAGTTCCAAGAGGTGGTAATGAAGGCCATGCATGATGACTCAGGCCACCTTGACTAAGAATGAAGAATTTATCTGCTTAGGAGTAGATTCTTCTGACCCAAGATGACAGCAGATATGAAAAAATACATAAAGAATTGTGGAGAATGCATCACTCAAAAGACCCTTCCACAAAAAGCTGCTCCATTGCAACAGATTGTAAGCCATGGGCCCATGGATCTAGTCTGCATGGACTTCCTGTCCATGGAACCCGACGCCAAAGGCATAAGCAGTGTGTTAGTGGTCACTGACCATTTTACTCACATATGATGAGCCTGGTAGATCAAGAGATCAGCCTCTGACCATTGTGCACAGGGGTATTGTTATTAAAATTGGACAAAACTAAAAGGAAACAGCTATTACACTCATAATACTCCTCAGTTCATTTGGTGTCTTATGGGGACATACAGACATTTAGAAAGGGGAGGGTGTAACCCAGTAGGTAATTAAATGTTAAAAGTAGTTCAGAATACATACGTATATTTTCCCATTCGATGTATTTTATTTGCAATTTGTCTGTCATTTATCCTCACTAACATTATTGAGAATCTCCATTTTGTTTCATTTATGAAATCAGTTACAGGGGTTACAGTTACAGGTGAAGGGTTAAGAGGGTAAATGGGAATGATGCGGGGTGAGGGGGGAGAGGGACGGTAAGGAGTGAATGCAGAGGAGATGGTGAGTTCGGGAGGTTGCAGAAAAATCACCCCAGTAGCACACTGTAGTTATGGGACCACGTTAGACCAGTAGAATCTCAATCTCGTTCAAGTGTCTAACGAGTAGTCACTGTAACGGAATAGCTACGCTTCGGCCAGAAGTGACTTTGCTGTTTTCAGTCCGGTCCACTTAGCAAGCTTGCTGGCCAAGCTGCCTTCTGGGGTTGTGTGTGAGCCACGTAGACAGCTCCGCCACAAACCCGTCAGCAAATACAGCTCACCAACGGTGCTGAACCCCATGGAAAGCACGCCAGGACACTGTGGGCCGCCCTGATAGCGGATTGAGCTACCCGGGGATGCTCGAACTTACTCTGACAACGCTGGAGCTCCAAACTGCTGCTAAGTACCACGTCTGTTCCTCCGTCTCGACGCTTCCTCGTCTGCATCGCTGCTGTGGTACCGCAAGGGGGGGGGGGGTTCTTTTTTTTCTTTTTTCCCTCTCTTTTCATGCCGGCTTTTTGTATTCAAAATGAGGTGTTTGTGAACATTTTAGGCTATGAAGATTCCGTGTTTATTGGCTTTAAGTGTATGTAGATACATGGAGTCTGAAGGAGTATTGTTGGTCATCTAAGGTATTTTGAAGATCCCATTTAAATGTATTGCAGCCCTTTGAGAGTTAAGATATTCGTTTTTGGCACTTGAGTATTTTTGGATTCACAGAGAAGATTATTCTCTATTATTCGAATTCCAAACATTTAACTTCAATTTTGTTTTTTGTTTAACAAGTAAATACAATATTTCCTTTCCTCATACAAATGCTTTGTGGTTATTGCAGAGCCTGACCCAGTTAAAAGCCTATGCAAACCAGTGTATAGATTGATTTAAAAGCAAACCTGTGATAAATAGACTATATTAGGAACCTCTCCATAATAATCCCTGATCTGAATATAAGTTTTAAATTGATTTAAAAGAAGCCAGAGCCCTGCCCTCAGCAATTCAATTGGGGTAAAACAGGACTACATTAGGACTCATTATGTTATGGCATCCAGCTAGTATGAGTGGGTCACCATGTTTTAAGGCTATCTGGAGAAGCTGGAGGAGATTTCCATAGGATGAGGACGCCTTGCAATTGCCTTTCAATGCACATAACCTCTGTAATGGACTTAATTAGCCTTGTTATTGGAATAAAAAACATGCGGTGTAAAAAAGCATATGTCCTTACTTCAAATTAAATAGCTGGTGGGAACTCAACATTAATCGTACGTTTCTTATTACCGCTCCTGGAATCCACCATTTTTTTAAACACTTGGCATTTTAAACTTCCCTTAATTCCCCTCATCTCCCTTTTCGCCTGATGCAGTCCTGCTTACTGATCTGTTTCTTTTGTTTTCTTCCTTGTATGGCAATACATATGGTACAATATATATTCTGGATCTTTCCACAAGCACATGATTACATCCCCTGACAGACACAGACAGGCCTGAAGGAGGAATCCCGGCACCAGGCCTTCGGAAAAGGCGGGAATTCGCCTCCGCTCGGACGCAAAGGAGGACAATAAGTTTCTGGCTGAATGGCGGAGGACCACTGTCATGCAGAACGGCAGCAGCTAGGGCATGTGTGGACAGTGCCCTTTCACCCCTCCCAGCAGGTGTGTGTGGTGGGATTCTAATGAACAGGGTTCCTCCCAGCCCCCCCCCCTTGGAGAGTGGGGAGAGGGGAGAGCTTGTAAAACTCCTGCACAGGACAGATGCTGGATGTAAATACCCTGAGGAAAAGTGTGCCATGTCTAAAGAAAGCCCTGCACACAATCAAGCAGATCGCTGACATAGCCGGGGAACGGCAACAAATCTGGCCACCACAGAGACTCGCGGCTTTGAAAGCGCGACTATAAAAGGCTCTGTGACAAAAGTGGCCCTTTATGCTGACCAACGCTGAACAATGGTCTCGGGTTTTAAAGAAAGCATTTCCCTTTTTTTGTGTTTAACAGCTGCTACATAGAAAAGCGAACTGCTTTAAAGAGAAGCGAAATATATTTTCTTGACGCCATCTGAGGGACTGTATAATCCCGCTTACGAGGCCCTGTCCTGCTCTCACATTTCCTGCTGCTCTGAAGATTACACATCCGTGTATAAAGGCGTGTGCTTTAAACATACATCTCAGCAACTTGGATGGGAGAATGAAACAAAGATGGAAGGAAGGAGTGTACTGTGTAATGACAGGTAACTGCTTATTAACAATTCTATAGAAAAATTGTGTCTTTGATCGTGATTTATTGTTGTGAAAAGTTACCCTTCATTATGATTTATTTGCATTTGAATTCTACCAGTATGTTGCAGGGCATGAGTATTAAAAATAATAAAGTTAAAAATAAACAGGAACTCAGTTACCAGACACAATGTGTGTGATTCTGTGTACAAACTAGTCCTAGGAATGAGGCTTTCAAAACTGCCTAAATTAGCTTTTTGAAAACACGTCAAATGGCAGGGTTTAATATAATTAAATATGAGGGATATAGACCTCAATAAAGAATCAGACCACAGACTTTGGTAACCCCCTTTCAGCATATTTTTCTGCTCTGCTATTTAATAACCCACATTTTCATCCCTGAAAGCATCAGTGAGACATCATACCAGTAATCAAAAGTAATTTTAGCCTTGAAATGTCTTCAGCTTTCCAAATTAGTCTTTTATATGTTTTTTTTTTGGGCTCATAGTTCATTCTGCGTCCGAGTTTTGGAGTAGTTACATTTTGACCCCTCACAGAGATATTGCGCGTCGAGGCACACTGCTCTGCACTCCTATGGAAATAAGGGATCAAGTGAACACACACCACATTCTGCCACACAGCATGGCACTTGGTCCATCTTCCCCAATACTATTATATGTTCATACAGTTGGCCAGCATATTCTCAATACCCTGCCATTAAGTGCAGTACAAATCAGTGCTTTGACAGATTTGCAAATGCCCCGCAATGAAAATGCAGAGCTGCACTGTGACTGGACTGTAAGAAGGCAGACAGCTGTGTCGGTCATGTTGACCCCGGCGTGGCCAGTATGAGGACGGGACTCTTTTTGCCCCTGGGGGGGATGGATGCTTCAAGATGCAGCCAGATTGTCTCTGGCTGATGGAGATCGATGTCTCCCACTGCAGAATGCATGATCTGGGAGTAATGTCCAGCTGGGAAAAGCCCCCTTTCAATAGGCTGGAACTGCAGATTCCAGACAAAGACATGGTCTGCTTCCAAAGCTGGCAGACGTTAGCAAACTTAATTGGAACTATAATGCCCTATTTTAACATCATATTCTCGTGTAAGCATATTAGAAATGACCTTTATACATACTTCATATTTTTAAATAGTACAATATTAACACAATAATACAATAAAAATCTAAATGTGATTATAATAAAAGGAAACACTTAATACATGTCTTTATAACAAAGTCATTATGCATTTAGTTTCTAATTGTTTTTTTTTTTGTGCATTGGAGTATTTAATGACCAGAACAAAAAAGAAAAAGAAATGTTGATAGTGAATGTCGGAATATGTTAACCTAGAGTTTAACTGAATTGGTTGGCATTCTGTAGTGATGTTAATGCTGTATGTTCCATACTGAAAACCTACAAAAACAACCCCCTTTTCAAAGATCCGATGTTACAGAGAGGGAGAGACAGTTTAAAGACCTACTATAGAAATGTGTGAAATCAAATTAACCCCATTAATTAGGGGTTTTCCAGTGTAGAACTGCGTCTATGTTAATCAAAAGCATCCCCTGCAGTGTCACTCTATCTTGTGCTATTCTTTGTCTGGAAAGGCAGAGTTTCCATTCAGGGGCAGGACTTCAGCAGAAGAAAAAGACCACTTTTATTTGTTTGTGGGCAATGATTGTTGTCTAGTTGTCAAGTCCAGTTATAGATTGTTGTTGAGTCTGCAGAGGGAAATCTCATTAGGGACAGTACTGAAAATGTGCATATCGGCATCCAGCTTAATATAAGATTAACGTATGAGGTACAGCTCCTGAATGGTTTATGTAAAAGTCACGTCATGATATCTTGTGCAGAGATTCCTGGTAACTAACTTGCTCTGTTCAGCTTAGAGCTATTAGAACTGAGTTGACCTGAGCTACTTGCTGCAGAAATCAGCGCACACAAAATAAACCATACCCACAAAGCAATAGCAACACCAGTAGGGGTAGAAAAGGTGAATTATAAATAATGAATGACAAATTAATTACAAATACTTTTCTTGTTCAGTCAGTTACACATGGCAGCTATGGATTGACCACAAGTAAGTAGAGTTCTACTCACAAAGTCCCTCAAGGCATTTTTTCACCTTGAAAGCTGCCATTTTTTCCTATGGGAATTCAGATATTTTTGAATTTGCACATTCCAATTCGAAGGGCTTGTCTTGACAGTCAGCTAACTAAACATGCCTGAAACAAATTAAACATTCTGGCCCACTTCTTAAACAAATCAGGTGCACAAAGGCTCAAACGGCAATCGGACAAAGCGAAATCGAAGAGGTGAGCGCAATCTGCCGCGTACTTAAAATGACACCGCTATCTTGTTTGTTCTGTCCCACCACATCCCTAGAGAGCACAGGGTGTTTTTGATGCAACAGACCCAGATACTTATTGCGGCGAGTGTGTAAGCCATTTTAATAAAGGAGATGACAGCTCTTTTAAAATGGAAGGTGAACTATTTACAGCCCCTATTAGTTTAATACTGGCCCCAATACAGACAGGGAAGATTTACACAGCACTAATGATTTAAGGATGCAGAGAGCTTTCCTCAGACATCATCTGACTGGCAGTCACAGTAATTTACTCTCCTGTTTTTCCACCAACTTGCAGATCCTTCTTGTCAGATGCACTATGTTTGCCATATATTATCTACTGTGCATATGTAGAAGTTAATGATTATCAAGGGATGCAAATTGATTTTCCTCAGCTTCCTACAGATGCGTAAGCATTGGTGGGCCTTCTTGATGAGGGAAGGAAATCTGACAGGCCCACGAGAGTTATGTGGAACCCCAGGAACTTAACTCGTAACTCTCTTTACAACAGTTCCCTTCATCAAGATGGTCCTATGATTTGCTCCCTGTTTTATGAAGTTGATTATTAGTGCTTATGTTTTGGTGATGTTGAGACACAACTTGTTCTTGGTGCACTAGTCTGCTAGGAGCTCCACCTCCTTCCTGTAAGCTTCCTTAATGTTGTTATGAGTAGAACCCACCACTGTAGCGATCCTGGCAAATCTGATGATTGTGTCAGTGTTATTCCTGGAAAAACAGGCATGAGTGAATAGAAAGTTTAGCAATGGCCTGAGCACATAGCCTTGTGGGGCACCAGTGTTCAGAATGCCAAACATAACCCTAACATTAACCTTAATCTGCTGAGGAGAGTACTCAAGTCAAGTCACTTTATTGTCATTTTCCATGCATGAAATGAAATAATGTCTCTATGGCGCATCAGACAGCTAGAACATAGTAGAAAACCTACCATGTGAATATGGATACCCTGCCAGTTCTCTAGCCATACAGAGGATCGTAAATTCTCAGGGCACCCAGAATAACTGACACCTCCCTCACATGAATCTATCCCCATACATCGACACTATCTAACATAGATAAAATTGCAAAATAACACCATTGTCTACTATGTTCCAAAACCCTACAGTTCATGCTAATAATGAGTGTGTCTCACAATAACAATGTCCTGCAAATGCTTGTTTGCTTGTAATGCTTGGCTTGTTTGTCACTTTGGACAAAAGTTAAATCAGTGCAAATACGGAACTACAGCCACTTTCATCAGAGCAGAGAATACACAAGACAGAAACAAAAATCACTGTAAACTAAGCACCCTATTTGAAATGAACTCATTCCACTATATTCCCTGTTGGGTACTTTGCCTGTCTTCTGCAACTGTGTTTGCTCACCTCATGGACGTCCTCACTGGCACACTGCACACACATCGTGGACAGGTCTTAAGACACTCTCACAAATAGTGATGAGCTGGCAACCTTTCTCACAGTGTCTTGCCAGCCCTCATAAATAAGTGCATAGGTAGTCTTCCCAGAGTAGCTATGTGTTGGGATTTCTGCAGAGATGCATTTCGATGCTGGCATGCCTGTACAGGGCCATTAATGTGAGAGCTCAGGGACATGTTGTAAAACCCATGCATAGAGCTGCCATTAACTGAAGGATATGTCAGACAACATAAATCAGATGAAGTTCCAAAAATCGGAATAAAAATGAACAAATTATATATATATATATATATATTTTTTTTTTTTTTAATCTACAGAATTGTGCTTCGCGGTTCAGTGATACTGAATAACAAAAGTACAAGACACAGACGATGCCATTTCCTTCCAAAAGAGCATTTTGAATTGTCATCACAGAAACTCGTAAAAACCAAAAAAAGGCGAGAGCGGGCACTCCCACTGGAACAGTAGTCCCTTTGAGGATAGCTTCTAGGCTGGGTTTTTGGAAGTCAGTACAGAAGAGGTGGAGTTCTGGCTTGTGGAGTCGAGGGAAGCATTAAATCGTGAGCTGAAAAGGACAAAACACTGGTTGGCTGTCTTGCGCTTGTCGCCTGACACTGACTCTACAGCAGATGCCTTCTCCATCCATGCTGGAGCTGCCTAGGAGTTCCTTAACTGCCCATGAAGCCTGTTGACCTTCTTAGGGGTTTGTCAGTTGTGTGATGTATGGAGAGCAGAAACCATAAATACTAACATGAAGTTTAATGGACAAGATTGACCCAGGATGAGTTAAAAATATCAATCAAGACATTAAGGAGCTACTTGATTTCATGTTTAACAGATCTGCTTTTGAACAAATTCAAGATTCAATAGTTTATTGTCATATGCAGAGAAAACTACCAGTTATATTAGACAATGAAAACCTTACGCTGCATGTGCTTCTGGTGGCCAGAAAACAGAAAATACACAGAAAGACAAATAAAATTAAGGTGCTTCAATAAGACACATACAAGCACAATACGCAATACGTAAACACAGTGCAATGTAAACATAGAGTGAAATATAAACACAATGCAAATATTGAGAGTGATGCAAAGAAGTAGATAAGTATGAGCCAGATGACTGGCCAGTCCTATGTGACAAGTTTAGTGCAACAGACAGAAAAGTGTGGGCCAATGTCCTGGCTGTGGCTTGTCTAAATGTTATCTAAATGTTAGGACATATTATGTTCTAAAACTATGGCAATATATAACGTACCCAGTAGAAACAATATTGCAACGTATGTCTTTTCACAAAGAAATGGAATAAGAGTTTAACGAAAAAACAACGTGTGTTCCAGAGTTATTTTTAAATTTGATTTGGAAACTGATCAAGTCATAATCTTCTCTCCACAAATTAATACCCAGAGAACATATGACCAGTTGATTTCTGTGAAGAAATGAGTTGTTTCTGAAATACAATATTTTCATGAAACAGGGTGCCTGTTCTGTCTTCTGCTTTCTTCAGTTGTTCCTTTTCCAGCATTCTGTAGCATAGAGTGTGTATAGATTATGCAATAACTTAAACATCACTGAATTTTAGGCCCATGCAAATTACAACTTGTCATACTCGCGTCAGTAGAGCAACCGCAAAGAAACTTTTTATGACTCCCAAAGATTAAGCAAGCACATTCTGTGCAGTCAACAGGATGAACCACATATCAGCTGATTGGATTGTTATGGATTTTCCCCTTTACATTTTGTCGGCGTTTTGTTGCAGCTAGCTTGGCTGTCATAAAATAACTTTGGGCAGGTGCATGATTTAAATCATGTGATATATTCAAAAGATCCAAGGTCACCAATATGACAAAAACCAGACCATCTGCACTGCTAAATATATTTTCAGTGTTTCTGTTGAATTCAGAGTAACCCTATAATGTGTCCCCAGCTAGTCTTATTGCTGTTTACCCCTGAGGACCAAATCATGCCTGGTCTCAATTTCTATTTAAGAAGTTAAGAGTTATTCCCTGTGACCAAGTACTGTTGTTACAGTCTCAGCAGATTATTTCATTAATACTCAGGCTGGGTTTTAATTATCTTTAGACCTGAATTTACCAACAGATCTAAAGCCAAATTCAAATCAAGTGGTCTCACATGAATTTGGCTTAACATGTTTTACTAAACATATACAAGGATATATTACGTTTGTAAAAAAAAATATGCATTCCAAATGAAATTTATAAAATTTAAGTTATGGAAACCATGTATCCTTCTATGTCACTTATTTTATGATGTTGATCATATGTGATTGCAAAGGTGTCTCTAATTAAGTAGCACTCAGTGAGGCTGCTTGTCAATGAACTTTTAAACTCAGAGCAGTTCTTGTAGAACTATAATTTGGGTTACAATGTATTGCTACTTGAATGTTTTACTTAAAAATACTGGTTGTTTCTAATGTGATATAAAATGATGACTTTGTTATAAAACCACCTGCAATTTTTATTGGAGTAAATAGAGTAATCGCAGTATTTTTACCAAATTAAGCAACTTTCTCTGAGCACATTTTCACTGTACACACACACACACACACACACACACATATATAGGTACTTATGTATATATAGACATTTATAAATTGAATTTTACACCTAGACTTTAGCTTACAGTGAATACCTTACCATTTTACTGTGTACCATTTGTCTAACACACACTAATAAATATTCATACCACTCTGTGAAAAAAGTTTCTTTGTGCATTTTTGTAACACTTAAAGAATGCTGTTTGCTGAAACTATCAGTAGTTGGTTAATAATTATTTTGCTGATAATTAGCACTGTTTGTTTTCTTCTCTAAGCAGCCCTCGAGAGTAAAGCTGGATGACCCCTGTACTCTTCCCGCGGGGAAACAGGACCTTGTTTCTGGCCATAATGAACGGTGCACGTGTGTGACTGGCTGTTCTCAAGCATCAATAAAACAGTCATTGTCTACTTGTTTTCCAGCCAAGGCCAAGGTAAACACTGGCCTGACGCTTGCTGCTCAGGTTCAAGAGCCTCCCTTCCTGTCCTGCTCTTCTCATTAACCGACTGCACTGTCCAGAAGATCAGTGGAGCTCCCAGTGAGGATGTCCACCGGACATCCAGGTCCAGGGAGTGTCTTGTATCAGCGCGACGCCACTGCACTGTTCTGACGGCAACGCTGGGCTCGTTGACATCTGGAGGAAGAGACTGCTGATTGAGATAGCTCTCCTACATGTACACAGGCTTCCTCTCGCATATTTCCACAGAAGGATTATCTGATTTCAAAACAGCATTTGATGTCTTATTCCCTCTTTCAATATCCCTCCCTCGGCTTCTTATTCAGAGCATGTTCTCTGTCTGCAGTGATGGGTTAGCTGCACAGAGTGTTGTGATGTTGACAATCCAAGTTCTTTCATTAAACCCGCTGTGTTTCTGATGTGGTGGATAGTGAGGCCTGCGCTAACTGCTGCTAGCCGCTTCGTTTTATTGACGTTTCCCACCATTGTCCATTCACTGACGCCTATCTTCTGGGAAGCATCGCAGACTTTCTCTATTACGATGTTTTAATGTCTTGGCTCAAGATTTCTTCTAAAGTTATTTGCACGAGAGATAAAAATTGCCTGGTTTTCTGATGTCTTTCACAGCTGCTGAGGGGAAACCATTTTTCTGCTCAGCTGGAGTTGCAGACAAGCCAGAAAATTGAAAAAACTGTACCTTCCCCTTTTCCCTTATTGGGCAGTTTTAGCTAGGATGGATACAGGTAAACTTCAATAGGTTATCAACATCTCCTCCAGAGTTTTGCTGTATTGGTTTTTGAATATAATTGCGTCATGCAATGTTTATTTGTCTTTTACTATTCCATCGAACAAACACTAATAGTCATATCATCATATGCAGTCAAATTCTGTTTTTTTTTTCTGCACCATCAGTATAGGATTTGCTGGAAACACAGCTTGTTTCCAAAGTTGACATTACACAACATCCATGTTCCCAGAAAGTTGTAGATAATTATACTCCATAAACATTTTTCTTAAATGTAAAAAACAATGTTTGATTCATATGCCTCATCATCCTTTCCAAAATATAACAGTATAAATCACTGCCAAACATTGGAATACGGTCCCCAAAGCAGTATTATCAACTAGTCATAACTTACAATTTATATTGTGGTTTTTGTGTTTAAATCGTGCTGGATGTCATACAGGGACAAGCCACATAATGAGTCCTATATCTGTCAGTTGAATTTATAGTTTTCTGAACCAAACTTTTAGCAGCACCCTTCACAAGAAAGAAACAAACATAGAAAGAAAACAACTTGAAACAACTAGACAATAAAGTATTTATAAAGTTATCTTTTGTCACAGACGAATGTTGACATATTAATACACAGTACACTGATGGAAGAGTATCTGTTGTTGAAAAGGGGATTCTTATGGTACATTTTATTCTAGTAGTGTTGTGAAGTTTTCAGCAATTGTCTTGGGGGTTACCGAGGAAACGCAACAGTGGTATGGCGCACAGTGAGTTCCGTTAACGAGCTGATACAAGGTGAATTGGGAACATGGGGAACTGGTTAAGTGATCATTGTAAATCAGTTATGAGGATGAAGGTGTAGACAGACGAAACAAAAGATATAGGATAGAGTGTGGGGGAGGCGTAGGAGCTGGGAATGATTTCTCCCATGGGGGTTTCTTTCTTTTAGATCGTGATGGGTCTTATGTTCCTCTAACTAAACTCTTTATAATGGCAAAGGCAGCCTTAAGATTGTGAGCCCATGGCTTTTCCCCTATGACATGTAACTTTTATGGGAATCCCACAAAAAACATGGGGGAATAATGTTAGGATGAGTGTACAGCCATCTACCCAGTTACTTTAGAAATGGATGGGCTGCTTACTACTCTGTGTTAATTTCAGAGTGCCCTCCAAGCCTGAGCTGGGATTCCAACCGACACGGCCCTCTATCCAGCCACCCAGAGTTGGACTGGTCCTCAGGCTACCAAAGGGTCACTACTGGAATTATGGACAGGAAATAACAATTACTTCACTATTATGCAAACATTATGAAGCGCTTCCACTCCACTAGTGTGTTTTCCCCAGAAACTGGAGCTGAAGGCTATGATAATATCTACTGTCAGGCCCAGCATGGAGACATGGGCTGAGAATGAACTGCTCGGAGTTCATACTGAGTCATCACCAGGGGAGGTCTGATCCGCCTGCTTTAACAGGAAATGAAAAAAAATTAACTAAAGTTAGACAAATTAAGAGTTCAGTAATTGTGGGAACTTTAATAAACTCTCCCAATAACAAAGAAACTTGGCTGAATACCTTATCTTTTCCCATGATTCGCACAGTGACTGTGATAGACCCTAAGAGAGTTTTATGGAATGTTTTAAATGCAGTGACACTGCAACACCAATGAGTACTCAGTCTAAAGCAAAAAAAGAATCATTTTTACATTTAAGAAATACACTTAATGCCTTTTTTGATTAGCTATGACATTAAAGTATCCTGCCTTCCAACCGACTGAATTAACAGATTCTGGCTGATATTGTTACACCCTGGCCTGTCTAATGGACAAAGTCAGTTGGTAACTTTTATGGGGTGGAAAACTGTTTTCAAGTAGAACTTTCTGTTCTAGTAAAAGAGAAAGACGGCTGATCCTATGGATCCCTTTGGAATAATAGGTTATTGTGACTTGTAGCCCTATACAAAACTATCCTGCTCTGTTGTTTAACCACAGGCTAAGCAAATCTCATCTCCGATGAGGAAGATTCACATCACAGAGTGATGAGATCATGGAGAAACTGGTTTGACCCACTGGAAAGACAACACATTATGTTTCGTTGGATACTTAAATCCTTCCAATCCCTCCTGTCCAAAGGTGTCCAATATTCTTGCTCCCAAAGGTCTAAAACCATTTCAGGAAATTGTGTGAACATGCCCCTTCTACAGACACCCTAAGTTCGGGATGTAGTACACAGGCCTCCTTTGTGTGGATGAGCACAAGCAATGAGATGTGCTTTCCCTGACTTCTCATCTGAGTTTTGCGGGATTTATCAGGACAACAAGTAGTCATTTTACATTGGTTGAGAAGTCTACTTCCACATTTTTTAGAAAGTCAATAGCTGAGGTTAATATATTACTATTATATTCTCATGTTTCTTATTCAATTATTGGAAACCACAAATAAACTTTGCTGGTATTTATAGATCCATGCTAGCCAAAAAGAAAAGTGAGAATACCATTCTGTAAAAGGACACTGGAGCATCAAAAGAACTTTCCTTTCATTGTATTGATCAGCTGAGAGTGAGAACTGTAGCAGGGTTTATTGTAATAACATGCCCAGACATAAATGTACTACTACTACCAGAATAGTCTCTCTTTCCCATCCATCCATCTTCCAACTGCATGCCCTGGTTAAGGCCGCAGAACAGCCCATCATGTGATCGACAAAACGAGCTGCTCAGCCTTTGTGCCGATTGTTGGTTTTCACATGTTTTGAGCTCGAGCGACCGCACAGAAGACAGAGCTGCGTCCCGCTGCCCTGGCAGATGTAGCAGATTTTAACACCAGCGATTGGGCTGCTCCTGTTTTGCTCCCCAGCGTGTTCCTGTTTGGGAGTGTACGGCATGATTTAGGATCACACAGGGAAGGTGTGCGAGCCTCGCCCACCCCCCCAGCTCACCAGCAACTGCATCCTCCTGGAACACCACTGATAACTGGGGGGGGGGGGGGGGGGGCTTGCTATAAAGAGGAGCTTCCTGTCCAAAAAGATCTCATCCTAAAATCGTTTATTTTGTCATTTTTTTCCCTAATGGAGGTAATGTCTGTCAAGTTTCAAGTTTAATGATAAGTTAAGAACTTTATTGATCCCACACTGGGGAAATTTACTTGCTACAACAGCTTAAGATAAATAGTGATACAAAAACCAACCAAAAGATAATATAAATAGAAATAAAAAAGAAGAGTTAATTACAATTACACACAATTTCACATATGGCACACATTCAGTGGATAACTGCACAGGTGTAATGACATATATACAGATATTGCGCAGAGAGGATGTAAAATATACAAGTTACACATATACAGTGGATATTTGACAAGTGTGCATTCGTATGTATTAATGGAGTCTGTTTAACAACTGGTGGAAATCTTTTTCCAAGCAGCTTCAAATATTTGCACTGAAATATCTCAAACAGTTATGATTGTATTTGCATAGTCCCTCATTATTTTGTGCATGTGCAGAGATTAAAATAAACTATTCATATTTTAGTTATTAACTTTATTTTTTTCCCCCCAAAACCTTGTATTTTGTTTCAATGCACATGTTTGTTTTCCTTGGTAATAGATCTCTGAGGAAATCAATGGAGGATATCTTGTATCGATTAATGTACTTTCTGACACCATCACGTCAAAAGATCAGCCTTCCGGACATCCCAGTCCGGTGGCTTTTTAAATCTTTCCTGGGAGATTTATCACACCGTTATCGTGCCTCCTGACTGGAACTCAAGTCAAAAATATCCACATGGAGATCTTTTGCTTCTATCATAATAAATCTGTACAAGTGATTTAGCGAGGACAGGGATCCTGAGCCTTTCCAGCAGTTCCTGTAAGCTTCTAGTTTGATATTTTAGGCATTTTATTGTTCTCACTGTCATGCTTAGAATATAAATTCAAATGTTACAACGGATTTTATGACAAAAGCGTGTTTGAAGCTCAGTGTATGAATGTCTTCTGTACTGATGAAACTGACCACTGTTGTTCTGGGAATCAAGAGAATCAGGTCCAGACTCTATACCCACTAAACACACATCAGCATATTTGTAACCTTTCATGAAAAACACATTGTGGGAAAACATATAGATTTCCAGGGGTTCATCACACACGCTGTCTGTAAAAATAAATCCACATTTTATCTCGTCAAAAGCAAATGGCTTGTGTCTTTGGAGTACTGTGACTGTGTAAATATTTGGACTGTGGTCCAATAAGAAGATCAGTGTGAACGTTGTAAAGTACAGGATCATTTTCCACTGGAGACCTTGGGGAACCAGAATGAACTGCTTTTAAAGGCCAGCCGGTATCTGACTGACAAAAGATTCACTTTCTGAAACAAAAACACACTCCTTCCTTCCTCTGCTTATGTAGCATCCGTCTGAAAGCAATCATATCTTTAAATATTTAGCCAGATCTGTGTTAATTGTGCCTTTAGATATATGGCATTTCATGACTCTTCTGTAGTGAACTGAACCCATTTTTTTGTGCCTAGCATAAATAACAATGGAAAAACCCATTTGTACAAAATCTCTTGATTCCCTTGGTGCAGATAAAATGATGGGGCCATTTTTACACAAAAGTCATAAGGTAGCTTATTTAGACATGCATCCAACTTTGATTAGGATTTGAATGATTAGGAAAAAGCAATTGTTGAATTAACAATTTATCGTGGTTAATCTCCTGTCACACAAATATTGCTTAAATCTGTTTGGACATTTATTTGAAAGTATCTTGCTAGTCGGACATACTTCCCCCAAACCACCGAGGAATTTTATTATGTAGATTATGGATAAAAGTAGTAAAAACACATCTTTCCGTTGGAGTGATTGTTGTTGTATCCAGGAAAAGTATGACCAAGAAGTTAGTCCTTGCAATGATTTTATTCTTTTCCCTTGAAATGTTCATATTTCTGAGTAGTCGGCGGTGGTCTTGTTTTGCAGTTGTGGGGAGAGTAACTGGCAAACTTACAGGAAAATGCAGAGAAGGACCACAGTAGCTGTGATGTTTTGTGCCTCATGGTGTGTTTTTGGCCGACCCACAAAGGGAGTCTTTATGCAAAAAAACAATGTATATCCACATGTGATGATGCTCATACATCAGGCTCCCCTCCTCCAAATGTGTTTAATGCAATTAAAAAAAAAACACTTAGCTATTTTCTTCACTCTTAATATGAGCATTTTCTAAATCCACAATGTTTATTTTTCAGGCAGCAAACTTTGAGAGTGACCTGACTGCAAATGAGGCTGGAACTCCAGAACTCCCAGTAGAGGCCAGCTGGAACACACTGGGATTTCCAAGGGAAAAAGGGAAGGGGAGAGAGCTGGGTTTGGGGAACGTGGCCTCGAGAGCTGTGGAGAAGCACTGGGACAGTCCCATTTTTCAGGTCCTTTTATCTGTAAAGAAAGGCCTCCTTTCCTGTTGCAGAGTTGCCAGCTTGGGTTCTTGTGCCGGGTGTTGATGGGATCGCTGTAAAATATGGTCCGACGTACAGGATGGCAGCTTGGGATGGCACTCTGGAGCAGAGCATAAAGCCTGATGAGGGCTTCTTGTCCGGGCTCAGGGACGAGGCCCTGGACAGCAGCCCAGTCTTTTCTTTCTCATGTTAAACAGAAAATCTGTTCAACTAAGGCGGTCATTCAGCGGCACGACAGAATCATTCCTGTTGTTTGTCCTAAACATTAACAAACTTCTTTAAAAAAAAAATCCAGCAGAATATAACCGACCATGCGGGACATGTTACTGTCACATAAGGGTGTGTCGAGGGTTAAATGTGGGCCACGCATGAAACATGCACACACGTGCGAGCCCACAGTCCATTGTAAAGAAACACGTGGGGGAGGAAAACAACTCAAACAACTCAACCACTGCGAGAAGGACCCACAGCAACACCCTACCGCAGATGCAGACCTGCGGAACACTCCTGGACCGAACCAGATCTCACTGTACTGCTCCTCATTATCTGCTGCATTCCGCACATTCTCTCCAGTCCTTATTACCCTGCACTTCCTCCTTCAGAGGCAGAGACAGGAGGTGGCATGCTCCTACAAAGACCCAATCAGGACGACACCTGACTTTAGCTCAGGGGTGGGCAATCTTATCCAGAAAGGGCTGTTGGGAATGTGGGTCTTTGCTGCAACTGCCTAATTAGGTTACTAATTAGAGGACTGATTGGTTGGAGAGTCCTCACACCTAGGTTTGAACAGCTGACCTAAAGGTTATCTCAAAAGCCTGCATACACAGTGACCCTTTTCGGTTAACACTGACCGCTCCTGCTCTATAGCTCTGCTCATCTCTGCTGGCCTTGATTTCAGGACATCCAAAGCATTATGGGAAATATGTCTTATGGGCCACCTGGCAGTATAAATCAAATCTCTTATTAATAATAATAAACTGTTACAAGGATTACATAAATTTACTTTGAAAATTGCATCCATTAAAATAGCCTGTACGAACGTCAAGGTTCAATGATCAGTCCTACCGTGTGAGAGATTTTCCATGTTTTCTAAGACAGACAATTTCAGAGTGTCAGTTCTCATCAATACCACATTTATACACAGTATAATCATATTTAGGAGCATGTGAGCACATAGTACTCTGTTCAGAGATACTGATGGTGCCAATCAGTGTTTCCAATCTAACTTTAATGATTTGAGTCATGGGCTGAATACTGATGTTGTTAATCGGTGTTGCCGATCTATGTGTGACATACTGAATATCTTCTCAAGTCCTCATTATCGCTTAGCAATCTCTTTCCAGTAATTTTTCTATGGTGTCTTCTTGAATCACTCCAGGTTATCTGAGAGGATGGAGGGGATGATATTTTGGGCCTTATCTCAAAGGAAGCAGGACAGCAGTAGCTGAAATTCCACTGGCAGGTCCTGTCAGCTAGGGGCATTAAGATGACTAAGCAAAATCAAACGAAAAGTATATATTTTATACTTATTTGTATAGTTAAACAAAAAACATTCTTATTCCTAAGATCTAAGCAGGGTAGAGTGGTTATTTTTCATCTGACTGGGATTTATTTTCTTCCAGTTAAGTCTTGTGTCTCGAAAGGAAGTTGAAAGGTCTCAGTGACATAAAAGGGTAGGAAACAATGGTGCACGGAAATATCCTCCTTCCCGCCCCTGCCCCCCAGTGGAGCTGGTGACCCACGGTGTAAATTCAGCTTTAAGAGGTGGCTTTGTCTGAAGCCATGTACATCTGAAAAGGGCCATTCCTCCTTAGCAGGTCCTACTCACGGCCCCTTTCCTTGGGAGGAGAGGGTATGGCAACAAAGAGCCGCTCACACAAGCCCAGAAGGCAGGCTGTCTGCCCGTGACAGTGGCCAACAGGGTCCAATCTCTGGTGTCTCAGTGGGCCGTCATCATGGCAGCCACAGAACGGACGATGCCGGCCTGCTGAAGTTGCGCAAGTCGAGAGTCATTGAGAAGTTCTTCCAGCCGTCATGTGACTGAGACACTAACTCATATGCTCCCAGGCTTGGTTTAAAATATTTATTATGGCCAGGAATAAGCAAAACCACTGGATGCATTCAAAGTCCCACTGCAAATCACAGAAATTCCCCAGCTGATTATTTAGCTGCAGCTGAAGTATTTTGTGATATCAGTTCCTAAAGTATTTTTGTTGTATGTTAAATGTACATTTCCTGCCTTGCAGTCTTTTATGTTAAGCTGTTGGTAAGTCCACAGTGTACCATTTGAGAAATACACCTATACTGGTTTAATGCCTGCTTTGATATTGACCCCATAGAGAAATATTACACACTCATTTCTCAAACCTCTGACATTATAACTAAAAATTCTAATGCTATAAACAGTACCAGTGTGTACCTTAGCTTGAAAAACGTAGCAACACACTATAATGCCACATTATCTAATAGCTGAAGAAAATGTTACAAATTTTCACCTCATTTTGTAATAATCTGCCGCATTTGGTAATTGACAGCTTGAACACAATATCCCCAAATTTTGTAATAATACTATCGCAAATTGTGGTGGTTAATACGAAATGGGTGAGTTACACTTTTTTACGATGAAGATGTAGTAATACTGTGCATTATATAAGAAACGGCCAAAATGGATGTTCACACTTTCACAAGTTACATAATGCGTTGTTGCATAGATGTTTGGACTGTTGAGTGCAAAATATTTTGAAGACCCAAGAAATGGTTTTTCCTCTTAAATTATTGATTTGATGAAAGTAGTGAGATTGCTGTTATCCTGTGCATTACCTTCTGCATGACACTGTGACAAAAAAAAAAGGTTTAGAAAAGAAGATAGTTTCCTCTATTCTGAGGTTAAATATCTGTGGAAGAAACCACTTAGCACACAGTAGTTCTAACAGACTTTGATGTCGGTATAAATCAGGGTCCGAGTCTGCCTGGCCATGTGTACTTTCTGTTCCACTCTGAAAAAAAAACACTTATCCTGTCTGTTAGACCGGTGGGGGGATAATGAATCCCAGATGAATGTGCTCTGTGGATGTACAGCCTTAGAAAACAGCCCGGTAGATACAAACACAGACAATTTCTCTCCGATAATGTCAACCGTAACGGAAAAACAGTCATTTTAAAAGAAGCCTTGGTCTTATCTCCTTATTAGGGCATTGAATTCCAGGAGCCAGTCTAAGAAACCCTGTTAATGCTCTCATATAATGGAATATTATTAATAATCAGTGGCGTAGCCAGGAATTTTTGACAGGGGGTGCGTACCGTGTGTATGCAGCTTTTCACCTCCTAGTTCCCAGTACACCCAACTGCATCAGAGCCCAACCTATTTTCGCGTTTCTTAAGAACAGGTTTTTAACAATAAACTGTATATATTTAAAACGATTCTGCATAACTGCAGACATTTCAGCTAAGTCATTGTGATTACAGTGATTTTATTTTTAATTGCTGAAAACTGAACTTCAGAATGATGTTGAAATTGAAAATACAGTAAACTAATATGGTGTATTTGCTGTGGGATTTTTACCTCCTTACAATACATGGGAATAAACAGTTGTCACCCATTTGCGCAAAACAGCAATGTACCGTTACTCACTGTGGTAAGATGTTTAAATATGTAAGTAGACTCCTAATCATGAGCACAGGATGCCATTTAATGACTGAAGAGATTTCATTTTTACATTTTCGTAATGGGGGTGTGTACGTACCTCACGCAGCGTGTATGGCTGCGCCAGTGTTAATGATGTCACATGGCACAGAAAATCCTTGAAGCCTGTGAGATACGTGCAGGGAAGGTGCAGCTGGCTTTGGTATGTGTTTGCTGAAGGTGAGACGGAGCAGTATCACAGAGCCCTGGAGAAGGGGGTGTGCTCAGAGGCTTCAGGGATTTTCTGTGCCACTTATCTAGGTTTGGGTCACAGGGGCATCAGTGTAAGCAGGGATGCCCAGACCTCCATCTCACCAGCCACCTCCTCCAGCTCTACTGGGGGAATACCAAGGCGTTCCTAGGCCAGCCGAGAGGGATAATCTATCCGACGTGTCCTGGGTCTGCCTTGAGATCTCCTCCCATTTGGACATATAAGATGATAAGATACAGTACATTTCAATATCTATATGTGTTTTGTTACTGATGTTCTATGATACAATATACTATTCTTTGACACAAAGTATCAAGTTTACTGAGCTAATTTACTTTGTAAAATCAAAATTATGGTTAGTCTGCCTTTTTTGTCCTTTAAATATGTGGTTCCTAGTACAATACAATAGTACAATATATAGCTAATATTGTTTCTATACTTATTGTTTCTATTTTATTGTACTGTACTCTTGTGCAATTCCCATCTTGTGATCCTTTTATTTTGTACTATGCAATGAGGCTACGCAAGGAAGAATTTCATTGTACTCTGTGCAAATAAAAACTCAGTAGATTAATGCGTTTTTCTGAAACACTTGACAAATCATAATGAATCATACCAAAATCTGAATTGCACATCACAGTTTTGACATTGACAATGACATCACATTCGAATATCTCATGTGAAAAATCGTATCGCATCTGTATGCTGAGGGGACAGGTAGAGGTAAGGAGTACGCTATGTGTGCACGCTAGATAGGTACATTAATTTATAGGGTTCATGTGTATGTACTGTCAAATGCATCATTTATGTACTTTAATGGACTAGCAAAGTTACAGCTGCGAAAACAAAGACAAGTTTCAGCTGAGCCAAACACTTGAAAATTGAAACTTAAGATACCAGTTGTTAATGGATTATTTGAGATATGTCACCCATGACTAATATGTCATCGTTCTGAGACGAGGGGCACCTACCTAAACACCCCAGCTACTCACTTGTTCAGGCTATTCTTGTGGCTTACATAAGTGCTACCAGAGGTGCTTGATAAGAACAGCTTGCTTCTCTACTCCAGCGCTCTAGCATATGTTTGTATTGACCTTTGCTCTAATACCCATCATCTGTGCATTCATTTGCCATTTCTGCTTCTCCAGTACAGGACCATGGTGAGCCTGGAGGTGATATCGGAAGCTCGGAGCTGTGGATTGGATACCAGTCTGTCACAGGATTGGCGATATGGCAGTTGAGGGACAACCTGCGTTCATCCAGAAAGAACATGCAAACTCCACACATACACACACACACACACACACACACAGCCAGGTTAGGACTCAAACCCACAGCCTGTATTAGGCCACCATGCTGCCTAACTCCTTAAGGGTTACAGTGCACATTGACTCTCCATATGTTTCCCATTTTCATGATGTAGCAATATGTTATTATTACTGTACGATACTGAAATATGGTGTCAGATGGATTCATATTCTATGCATGTCTCCAAGTTTGACCACTTGTCGTAGTTAATGTTCCAAGTTACACTCACCTTGAGAATGTCTGTGATTTAAAATGCATATTTACAGTCCATTGCGACATTGTTGCGAGATTTATGAGGCGGCAAAGAAGTGATTACATCACCTAATTCTTCAATGGATCCCATTAACACAATGTTTAATATTTCTGCTAAAACCCAGGAGATAACTATACTGATAAAACGCACAGGAGGAACACAGAGCCTTAGCATAAGCCCCCAGAGGTCTCAGGTCTCCCCTCTGTACTCCCATCTGTCCAAAACGAGCAGCGCTAACAGCCAGTGGAAAGTAGCGGGGTTGTTCTCTGGCTGAAAGGCAAAGTCACATGACGCATCACATGATGGCATGCAGGCCCCTAAGCTCCCTGCTGACTGGCCTAAGACAAAGCTTTCCGCACAGTCAGTGCACTGATGGCATTCTCTGTGAGACCAGTTGGAAAATAGATTGTGTTTCAGATCTCTGGAGGCAGTTCAGTTTTAAAAAAAAACTGCCCCCCTATCAACTGCACAATTCCTTTGTTCTTGGGCTAGGATTACATTTCCCAGAAGCACTAGGGTGTCCCCACACCATACCACTGCCTCCTAGTCCAATCTGCAAAGGGAACAAGGCATTCTTTTGTTTTACAAATTACCCACATGGTAAGAGAGATTGCAGCAGGTCAGGATAAGCGAGGCTCATTTGATATAAAGATTTCCAGGACTTCGCTTTGGTGGGCTTACGTGACCAGCCAGTCATATCTCAGTCCATTGCGGCCGTCTGGGGTGCCAGTGCACAGGGTCAGACTTAAAGCCTTTATGATGCTTATGAGGCTTTGCGGTGCTTCTACGTTTTGCAGGATCTTCCCAAAAACAAGACCAGTGTTTGTTTCAGAGATGTGGAACAGCTTACTCATTCAAATAGCTGGAGATGATTCAGGCTAATGTACTTGCTGAGCTGCATACCTTAGCTGTATGGACTTTTTCATGAGTTGTGTCCAACAAGCAGTTCTGAAACTCAAATGAGGCCTGCCATTAATAAAACAAAACAGAAAACACATATGAGTAGAATCGTGCAAAAAGTGTCATCGTTTTGTAACTGTAATTCTGTGCAAAATTTTTTGTGTAATAGGTCGTTCGATGAATTCAACAAAATTCATCAGAGTGCAATTTCTTTTTTAAGTGGGAAACTAGTGGATTAAAAGCTTTGAGTATTGGCCACACCTGCGTAAGATTTGGCATTGGATAATAATACTCAGGTATATGCTCATATGCAGAGTTCAACTCCCTATGCAAAGTAACTGAAATGCTTTTCTGTAACTCCCCCATCCTAGAAAAGGATCCTCCCTTCATTGTCCTTGTAATGCGAGCCTACTTTGGCTCTCTTGTACATGCAGAAACATATTCATATACACACACGGGGCAGTCGACAGCATCATGTTCATCATGTTAGGAAATGGGACTAAAACCTTCCTGATCCAGTTGGACCTTTGGGTGAAGTGATTAAGGCGAATTAATTCACATATATATACATATTCAGGATTATTAATTAATAAGTTATAAATAAATAATGATGCGTATGCCGCAGTTGCAAGCCAAAGCACAGTAAACTTAGCAAACTGCAGCTATGCACAGTACAATAACTTTTATTTTCACATTGTTAAGGTTTTTAGGACAGCATTGCAATAACGTCAGACAAGAAGCACATATGACTGCACTTGGAGAGGAATTCTTCACTATTCCTCCCTTTTTTCTCCTTCATTGGAAGCTCACCCTGACCGCACGTTAGGTCCGATCACTCGGGCCTATAGCCCCGAGTATTTTAAGCCTAGCCTCGTGTATTTCAGCCCTGATGCTAATCTTCCTTCAAAAAAAAAAAAAAAGTCAAGCCAGGTAAACTTGACTTAGCCCCAGATCTTTTCAATAGTTAGAAATGCCCCTGAGCTGCACCCATGTCTAGTGGTCTCCTTGACAGCCGTATGCTTGTGATGTAGTATCTGCCTCACTCGTACATTATGTCGGACAAAAGCACCAACAAGCAAATCAATCTAAATATAACTATTTTGCATTTCTTCTCCTCAGTGCTGTTCAGGATCATACCGTCCCTGATTTCCATTACAATGTAACACAAATTGATATGGCATTCTTGTTTTTAAGCACTTTTTAAAATATGGATGGATGGATCTACTGTAACCTGTAAGGGATTTAAAATGATGATTGGTTAATGTGTGTTGTTTTAGTGCTCGTTCCGAGATGATATAATTAATGTGGCATCCGGCTCAGGATTCCCTGCTTCTCCTTCATCTCATTTGGAAAACGTTGGCGGGAGGGTGTCGTGTCATGTGTCCCGTGAAAGTGGTGTGGCAGATTAGCGGCCCGGGTTACCTGGCTGGCAGAGCGATGGGGCATCTTTGGGAGCCTGCGGGGGGTCATCATAACCTGAGCTGCGTTGTGTTTGGTTACAGAATCGGCCTGCACAAACCCCAGGTCCCGAAACCTGAGCAGGCCTCTGAATCGCTCTGAAACCTTAACAAGGTATTCTCCACAATAGAAATGGACTCTAATGATTGAGGCAATTTCACCAGGTGGGTATAACCTCTCCATCTCCTGCTGCTGCCTCTCCTTTCTGGCTTCAGACTGAGAAGTAGGTCCTAACAGGCCATCTCACCTTGTTCCAGCGTGATTTCGCTGCCGTCCGCCTAAACAAACATGGCTCTAAAGATAAAAGGTTTTGCTTAGTACTAAAAATTCTTTTGTGATTTATGCTGAACTGTGATTTCAGTTAGTTAGCGTTTCGCTCGTGACAAAGCATTAGGCTTGCGTGTGAAATCGTAGGAGAAGTGACAGATGAAGGTGGCAAAAGCGACAGCTACCTTGAGTGAAAGGAAGGGCATTCAGTCACCCCTTAGTAGGGGGACGGGGGGGTAGGGAGAGTGTGCTGTAAGAGACACACCTAAGGCACTACTCTTATGGAGTCCCGAGGGCTCTGCTGTGTACCTATCACAACCTGTACTGAGCTGTAATTGGAGGGTAATTGCGATGCCGTCAGGCACATATAGAGTATTAAAACCATCAGCAAACACATGTCTCACAGGATGCGACTTGTCCTGCTGTATCCTGTCAGGGACACCTGTCTGTTTGGGGTCGCCGGTCTGATAAGTGGGTCGTTATCATTGTAGATCAGGGTGTCAGGAAGGCTTACAGAAGCTTAAGGTTTAATGTAATCCATTTAGGACTGAACGGCTTTGAGGGGGCAAGAATCTCAATGGCCGCTCCAAGGTTCCCGAAAAGGTTATTAAATGAGACTTTATGTTTCCTTGTATTAAATGATGAACACATGAAAAAAATAGTTGTCATGAGTTTTAGATTGAGTTTTAATTCTTGGGTGAAATGTATGTCTTGGAAAGGGTGACATACAATGAAAACCCATTTGTTAGTCTGATTTATGTCTGTTAGTTTAGCACAGGGGTAGGCAGTCTTATCCAGATAGGGCCATTGTATGTGCAGGTTTTTGCTTCTGCTTAGCTTACTATTCTGAGGACTGATTGGCTGGAGAGTCCTCACACCTGGGTTTGAACAGCTGACCTAAAGGTTGTCCCCAAAACCTGCAGACACACTGGCCCTTTAAGGATAAGACTGCTTATCCCTGATTTAGCAGATGCTTTTATCCAAAGCAGTATACAATTAAGAAAGCACAGACAGTCAGTCCCTGGAGCAAATGGGGTTAAGGGCCCAACAAAGACACCATTCACCCGACAATGGGATATGAACCAGTAACCTTCCGATCACAGCCACCGCATTCCAACCCACTGAGCCACACACCGTAATTTATGGTTATTACAAAGGTTTCAAATAGCATTTTCTCTCTGGGAGGCCACAGACCCTCAGCCCCTTCTATACTGTAGCACCTGAATGGGTTTATTCAAAGATAGCATTACAATGCAGAGACCCCAGGAGTGACGCCGATTGTGTTGAATGCTCCAATGCATCTCCTTATTGTGACCGGTTACAACCATTTGTTCAAGCTGGGAGTTAAAGGCCCTTATTCTTATCAGTTCAAAAACCTTCATCTACATTTGTTAGGTTAGAACCATTACGCCATCTACAGAACGTTGATTATTTCCCTGCTGTATGTTGTCATAGATACTGTCAAGCTGAATTGAAATTATTTTCCTTCACTTTTTTTCTGTAGAGACCTTGCATTCAGCAATCGTGTTACAATCCAGTTTATATTTGTTGACTAAGTATCAGTTATCTGTGTCTTTGTGCTGTTCACAGCACTGCCGTATTGCCCAGCACACCTGACGGTGACGCATCCTGAAAGGGCTACAGGTCCTTGCAGCTTGCTGTGATTAGCCGCTAGTAACTGAATTGACTGTGAGGTAACTGCTGTAACTCAACGATTGCTAAACTTACGGTTTGATATGACTTTATGACCGTTCCGCATCTGGTAGGATGAGTGTTGCCCCGCGTGAGTATATGACTGCTTCTACACCAACTGCCAACAGCGCGAGTCGCTCATTCATTCACCTCGTGCTCAAGGTGCTGTGTGCAGTGGTCACAGTACAGTATGCATTCGTATCCTTTTGTGTCTTAGCAGCTTAAATAGCTCTGCTCACAAGCCAGATGTATGAGCCATTAACACCTAATACATGTGTTTTATAGGCAACGCCATTCTATTTCCAACCAGCTATTTGCTTGCACCCAATACTTTGGGAAATAATGCATTCTCAGGAAAGGCTGGTCTAAGGGTATACTCAAACTAGCCAATCTGTATCGTGCCTGAGCACATTTCACCCCCAAAGTCTAGATCATTTGACTAGTGTGATCGCTCTGTATGCTACCCTAAACCTTGCCCAGGCCCGCTTGAAGAGTGTTTGCTGGATATTTGACCTGACAAGAGTATTCAGGAACAACTGGATGCAGCACACACACTTGGTAAAATATGGGACTGTCATCTTATACGTGCAGCACGATTAAATGAAAATTTCTGCATTGCATGCTCAATAAATCTATGAGGTCCATGTGTCATCTTGCCCAAAATTACTCCAAATAAGCCACAAAATAAGGACAATAATCATTAACTTTGTTGTGCTGTGTGATAACGCTTTTCTTCCTGTGTTTTCTTCAACACAAAAAGGTCGCATGGTGATGATGAAAGGAAGCTCGGGCCAGCATCGTTAAGTGCAGTGTGGGTGCACAACAGAGAGGGCATGGGTGAGTGATCATACTTGAGTACGGTACAAGGTAACAGGGCCAAGTGTGAGTATACCCTAAGTGTACCTGTATACTTTCCAATTGGTCTGTGAGACTTTAGCCATAGGTCTCTGCTAAGGCCAATCCACACTTCACTTTTCCTTCTGCCATTATAGTACATGCACAGGACAAGTGGTATCTCTTTCCAGCAGTGGACTGTGCGCATGCAACACAGATTTTGGGATTGGTGGGCTCTTTGTGTATCGGTGCATGTCAACTGTGCAAATGCAAGGAAATTGACTGAAATTGACTTGAAAAAGAGGAACTGCAGTTACGGACACTTATGATAGGTGGCTGAGTGAGGAGATGTGGAGCTTCCCGCATATATAAAACAAACGAAACATAAAGACGTATCCCAGTGCACAGATTCATAGCGAGAAATCACCCAAACACTGGGCAGAGAAGAGAATTTGTGCAGGCAGAGGAAGAAATCTATTGTTTGATAAATCCGACACTACAAGAACATTGTATATACAATACACTTTACTGTTTTTCTGCACTGCTGTGCAAAATCTAACTTAATTTGTTATTGTTCATGTTGTCACGTCACAGCTGTTTAGCATTAACAACTAGGCTTGGGTGGTATCTAATGTTTCATACCATCTAAACATTATACCGCGGTATACGGTATTTTCAAAAGCAGCACTATTCTGACATTTTAAAATCTTAGCGATAAAATTCGTTGAGCAGGGTGGGGAGGTGTCGCAGATAATTTTGTTGATTTCAAGACACCGCAGTATGCCGTATTAAAATAATACCGACCCAGGCCTAGTAACAACTTTAAGACTGTTTATAAAATTTTACCTGTTTCTCAACACTGAATGCATTTCTGTTTGTTTCTGTGGTCTGATAGGGTACCAGTGCTGTACACATGTGTCGACTGCGATTGCCTGCATTTCCGAATAATTGTAGCATGCCTGGAAGAGTGAGTTACGGCTAGACTTTAGGCCTCTCCTGTTCTCCACGCTCGGTTTGGCTCGCCCACCTCCCTTTGGGTCTGGCCCGACGACCCTTTGATCTGTGCCTGGCGTGTGAAATGGGGGGCACACATGTGTGTGACATTCCTCATACGAGCTGGCTGACAGGCGGGGAGCACAGGTCCTGAGAATATTGAATTAGGACCTGCCGCTCTGTCTGAACCCAGAGCATGGCGGTCTGCGGGAGGGGAGTGTGCCGGCATCTTTCTCAGGAGCCATTTTTGAAAGGCGTGACAGTTAATGCCTTTTCTGTGATACCTGGGAGTAATAAATCGCTTCAGGAGTGTGGATTAGTCACGCTGACATTGATATTTAATAATTTTCATTCCAGAGGCCTCAGAAGAATCATTACTATTTTGAAAACCCAGAAATAGGGTCACAGGGAGCTAAAATCCAGTCAACAGCAGGCATTACTAGTAAAAAAAATAATAAATCATCTCCGTAAAAGAAACTTGAGAAGTTTTCTCTCGGTCACTTAAAAGAAATGAAGCGTTTAAGGTTCAGGAAACAACGTAAACATCTGGCGGGTGGAAGCAACCATTTAATAAAGTAGGAATGTAATATGTTACAAGAACCTAAGATGCTGGAAATATTCGAGCAGCAAAACAAAATACATCTTGATATGTTTGTGTGGAAACTGTTTTGTTTGGCAGGGAATGTGTGACAAAAAAAAAATACGGGAAGGGATCCCAAAGGAACATCATGGATTTTATGAGCATAGATGCCCTTTGCCTTTGGAATGGGGCTGATTTGATGGCCGCTCCATACGGATCTGTTTTTATTGTTTTCATTACTGTGTCATTCCCCAAACATCCAAGTAAATGCAAGTCTGAACTTTAAGATCTGTTACTCCCATTAATCAGTGACAAAGTGACTTTGATCTTATCTTAGTCTATTGTTTTTAAACTGTTCTGCAAGGCTTATAACACACACCCCCAACCCCCCACAGAGCTGTCTCCAGAGATTCTTTAATTACGTTTGGCTTCAAAAACTGGTAATAATGAGAACATTTCATTAGTTTTATTTATACCAATATTTATATAAATTGCTTCGGAATTCTTGCTTTGTTTGTGGTCAGCTTCCATTGAAGTTAGATTTGGACTTTACAGTTGTGTCTTTGAAAGACTGCCTCCAGTGAGCTGTTCTTATTCTATAAATAAGAATAAACTATAAAGGCTCTTTGAATGAAGAGGACCCAGACAGGAACCCAGATTTTTGGTTCTGTTCTGGTGGTTGAGCAATAGTGAGTCATTTCTGAGCAGCAGGGGAGCTCACTGAGACCTGAATCAGTCGTCACTCTCATGCTCCTTCAATCTGTGTCATGCAGAACATCATTCTTCTTCATCTTGCTCATCAGTTGTATAACGGAAACAACAACAGGCTCTTTTAGCCTCTTTAAATACCAGTTTGAATCTGTTAAACATGCATCTTGCCCTTGAGTTACTCCGAAGAATTAGACCAAACATGATCTTAACTGTTACTTTATCATGAGCCTGAAATATTTTAGGATGAGTCCTTTATTATTTTTCTCCTACATCTGTTTTTGTTTACATCTCCAGAAAGGATGTGTCCAGCGATCCACGTTGCACGACACTGGTTATTCTTCTGACTATCCCCTTCCTGAGGACAGGGACATTGTTGGCTCTTGAGTACATCTCCAGGCCTAATGGTTTCAGCAGATGTGTAGTATTACCCAGCGCTCGCCCACGCATGACTGGGCCTCAGATGGCCTTTGTCCTGGGGGACACTAAAATAGTTGTTATTTTCTGTTGTTGAGACTGTAATTGTACAGGCATTCTGTAATGCTCTGTAAGTGGCACATATAAATGGTTGTAAAAAAATCAAACATAAAAATGAAAAATAAATATTGGAATCCTCTCAGTGAAATAATAGTGAGGAAATTTGAAATTATTGTCTGTAATTTTATTCAACTGTAATTTTTCTTTTGCTAAATTTTCTTGGCAACCAAATGCCAAAAGACGCCCAGAAAATCAGTTATCATCCAATATCTGTTTTAAGTGTCGGGCTGCTATGGTTGCCTGTGCTTATAGATCTGTGACTAATATCTAACAGATTAGCTGTGTGGATTTTTGGCTGGTTATTTAGCTGTAATTGTGCAGAAATGGTGCCCGCATCCAAACAACCTGATGAAACTAACTGTTAATCTCAACAACAACTTTACAATTTACAATGTTGTACGTGTTGTAACTGTAGTGATGTCTTACACTGATCAGACATAACATTAAAACCACTGACAGGTGAAGTGAATAACATTGATTATCTCATTACAATGGCACCAGTGAAGGCTTCTATAGAAGAGTTCTAAGGGTTATGTATTAGGTAAGTGGACAGTCAGTTCTTGAAGTTGATGTGTTGAAAGCAGGAAAAATGGGAAAGTGTAAGGATCTGAGCGACTTTGACAAGAGCCAAACTGTGGTGGCTAGATGACTGGGTCAGAGCATCTCCAACCACAACAGGTCTTATGGGGAGTTCCCAGTATGCAGGGGTCAGTACCTAGCAAAAGTGGTCCAAGGAAGGCCAACCGGGGAAACAGTGATGGGGTCATGGGCGCCCAAGGCTCATTGCTGCGTGTGGGGAGGGAAGGCTAGCCTGTCCGGTCCAATCCTAAAGGAGAGCTACTGTAGGACAAATTGCTGATACATTTAATGCTTGCTATGATTGAAAGGTATCAGAGGACA
>JAAGVU020000092.1:22605037-22615920 GCA_011763525.2 Mormyrus iriodes | reverse complement strand
GCAATTTGGTAACTCCAATCAACCTCAGCATGTTTTTGGACTGTGGGGGGAAACCAGAGTACCTGGAGGAAACCCCATGACGACACAGGGAGAATATGCAAACTCCACACACATGGAACCTGGGTGGAGACATGAACCCCAATCCCAGAGGTATGAGGCAACAGTGCTAACCACTGCACCACCGTGCCACCCCCAAAAAAGAACTTTATGGGGAAAAAAAACAAGATAGTAAAGTACCAGTCAGAGAGATTCAAAACAATTAAAACTGCAAAACTTTTAAAATGTAATCATTGTACAATAGAGTGTTTTATGATCAACAGCCAAAAAAGATGGAGAAAGCATGTAGAGAGAAGACACAAATTAACTGTCAGACATTTGTGTTAAATTAAAGGGGAGGCTTCCAGAAACTCTTTACCATCAAATGCCACCATTTTTCAAAGCTACAATCACACAGGTTTTGTGGACTGAGATAAGTGACTAATGATGGAGCAGATGGATGGATTAGTGAATGGACACCTTCTTCAAGCGCCATCAACATGGTGGAGTGATGGTGTGAGATGTAATTTACAGTAACGGACTTTCTGACTCGCAGATGGTGTAAAAACTAACCCCAAGATCCACTGACAATTTCTAGAAGATACCTTCTTCAACCACTGGTACAATATGATGCCAGTAGCTATCAAAAAGGTTATGAAATTCATACAGGGCAATAGCCTTTCCAGTGCATAAAAGTAAATTGGCTGGCCAAGAATGGCTAGAAAGGTGAATGAATTATCACCTAGCCCCCTTCATCGCCTAACTTGACCCCCTTAGAGATCTGCTGGGCCTTATTAAAGTGTGAGATTTACTAAGGCAGCAAGCAGTACACTCCTCAGAACAGTGTCTTGTTGGTGGTCCTAGCTGCCTCAGTTAATATAGGATGAGATCAAATCAAAAACGTGATTGGTTCATTGGACAGCAAGCTCATGATAGTCATTGACTATACATTGGCTATACAGGACTGTAAAGTGGATGATATAGAATGGCTGATAGTTTGTTATTCCTTATGTAGACTGAATAACTAAAAAAAATCCACTTTGCAATTGTCTAAAAATTGTGCCCACTGATGATCAACTATTTTTCTTTTAATAATAATTGATCTCCATGGGGAAATTCTCTTTACACCTTTTAACGTACTCACTGTAGGTGATAGAAAGCTGGTTGTGAAGGGCAGCCTCCCACAGCAGTGCCCAGGAAGCTGGGGGTTAAGGGCCTTACTCAAGGACCCACAGGGGGCTCAAACCAGCAAACCTTCCAATCACAGGTACAGAGGCTTAGCCTACAGAGCCACACACTATTGCTGACTGCAATGAATGTAACATTTTCTCTCTATATAAATTTACTTGGCACAAAACAAAAACCTCTGAAATTACTTTTAAAAGTCTGCCCAACTTTTGCTAAAAATGATCTCTGGGAATAATACTTGCCTAATAATTCTGCACACAGTGTAACTTGTCTTCCAGATGCATGCAATGGAAAGTTACATATATACATTTTGGCTATAAAGTGTCAGTGAGAGTGGTAAGTGCTGTAAGAAGTCAATGGTAACATGTAAATATTAAATTAAATGAGCCTCATATTCATAAAACAAAATGGGTTCTCATATATATATATATATATATATATATATGTACAATATATACTGACATCTAAGACAAAATGAAATTTTCATTGATTTATTGTTGGTTAAGTACTATATACATTAATGAAAGACTGTGACATAGTGATGTTCAATCACATTATTAAAGGTGTATATCCCGGGTGTATTACGGGTATTATGCACTGCTTCCTCAAGACCAATAGCTAAAATAAATAATGCACAGATGTGTAAAAGAAGAGTGTTAGCACAATCTGTAATGCTGTGATAAAAAAAAAAAACATGGTTGTGTACAAGGCGTTAAAATCAGCCCTAATAAATGGGTATTGTCCCTAAGTGAGTCAGTGAACTGATGGTGTAGCAGATGTGTTCCACTGTGGCTTAGACTAACGTGCGGCCCAGTGGACCATTTATACAGCCTTTTGCAGATGTTTCTGCATGACATCACCTTTTCTCTGTTCTCTGCCCTTTGACCCTCGACCCCATGCTCTCAAACCCCCCCGACACACCCCCCACATGCAAAAATTTACAAGGGGGCTGTTGTGTAAGTTGTAAGACTTTCTGAATTTGGATCATGAATCCAGTCGTAATGTCACTCTTGTGACATTGGGGTGCCATGTACTGACTATTGTTGTATTCTGTGAAGCAAAGAAGGTCTTTGTGAAAGCAGGAACAAGTTTATAAATATTGTCTCCATCTGGATAGCTGCTCCTTCACATCGAAAGGAGCCAGTTGAGGTGGTTTGGGCATCTATCTAGGATGCCTCCTGGATGCTTCACTATAGCCGAGTATTTTAAGGATATAGCCCCAAGTATTTTAGCCCCGATGCCAATCTCCCTTCAGAAAAGAAAAAAAGTCAAGCCCCAGGTAAACTTGACTTAGCCCCTGATGTTTTCAATAGCTTGAAACTATAGATGTGTTTGTGAGAGAGACAGGGTGCAGGAGAGTGACACATCACAGCGGACCCTGAGGTGAGGTCATGAAAAGAAACTAAATGTATACAGCACGACTACTGAATCACCTTATAAGGCAACGTGACATCACACCTCTGACCCCGATATGCCCATCCCCCCAATGTTAATATGAAACCCACGCCCCTACATGGATGGATGGATGGATGGATGGATGGATGGATAGTGTATTAGGGTACTGAAGACAGAGAGTAGGATAACTTAGCTTCTATCGGGTTACCTTCTCTTACATAAATTTTGTTTATGTTCTATCTATTTGGATTAATGTTTATTAAAAGATGGGCAATGAAAAACAAAGATTCGCATTCTGTTCTACAGTTGTTTCTAGTCTTGGGCCAATTTAAGGCATGAGCTGTACAGGACAGAAGTCTCAGCTCCATTGTCTGTATTGTAAATTGTGACTCTTCAATCAAGAGTTAGTCCCAGCTGTGATACAGTGAACATACAGACTTATTACAAATGAAATGGAGGATGTAACTGCTAGGTTATGCATTAAATGCTTGTTGAAGCTGCAGAGTAATAAAATTTGGATTAAATTTCCTGAACACCTGCATCGTATAGTCTCGCAATAATTCTGACCAATGAGCTTGCAGGTCAGTCTGCCTTCTCTAACACAAAGGAATGTGGGGACAGTGCTGTGTGCTGCCCAGAGGTGCGCTGTCAGATGCGCCATCACCCCACTTCCACTCCCCTCCCACACCCTTTGTGCTGTCACTTTAAGCATCACGCCGGCTGTGGGGGACTGTGACAAGGCTGTCATCCATGGAATACATCCCCATGGAATTCTCAGTTTCTCTAGGACCCCTCTTCTCCAACCCCTGACCCTCACCTCACCCCCTGGACCAGATGGGACATCAGCCCTGGCCTCATCCCCTGCTGCGTGGTAACGCTACACCACCTCATTGCTCCATCCCAGCTTTGCCTCAACTGAGACATTTCTACTATCCAGTCAATTTGTATTTTGCTAAAATACATTATATTTACTAGACTCAGTAATTATACTTTCACTGAAAGCATAATTCAACGTTCTCATGAATTTCAGTCTGGCACGTTGTGTTTTACTTGTTCTAACCTTTTGTCATTAATAAACTATTTATTAATATTCTTATCCAGGAGAGCAAAATATTAGGTTGCTAAAGGGAACATTGTAAAATAAAAAAAATATAAGTTTGCCTGGATGTAGCAGTTTTTGCAGATTAATAGGTTCTGGTGGTAAACTTATGAGCCATAGTTAACAGTGAAATGGAGTAACCTGATTTTTATAGAATAATTTACTGGATGCTTTTTGGGTTTAGTGTAGATATGTGACCACAGCCTGTGTTTATATAACAAAGACCTTCTTCTTTAACCAAAGCACATGCATGTCCAATCCTCAGCACTGCTGCCCCAGCGCTACACAGGGTCAGCGTGGAATCGTGTCTGAGGGTTTATCCCGGGATGACCTCCTTGCCCCGGTCATTCGAGACCCCGGATCACTCCATTTCTCCATATCCATGGGGACGCCGTTTTCCTCCTGAGGAGGAAAAAAAGAAAACATCTGTCCTTTCTTCAAAAAGTGGCTTTGCCTTCAAAAACCCTACGTCTGTTTTTCCTCTATCGCCCCCAAAAAATAGAAACGATCGTAAAACCAAAATGGCACAATGAGAGAATTCTGAGAAATTGAGGAGTGCATCTCCCTCCACTGATCTGTTGTGCCATTATGAGGGGAACACACAGCTGCCCAGTGACAGGAGTGGTGAAAACATCAGCCATCAGAGCCTCTCAGTAACGGCATTCATCACGCAGATGCACACATGTGCAAGGCTGAGCCCCAAGCATGCTTTTCAGTGGAAGCAGTGGCACATTCCCATGCTCTTCCTGAACCAAGTGGGAATGGAGGGGGGAGCGTTTGAGTGGGGATTATGGGTCACTGGAGGACGGCAGCAGGTGACATATGGCTGCTGAACTGCCTGTCACTCTGGGCAGTTGTGTCATCTCTGAATACTGATGCGTGTTTCAGCCAGCTGCCTGAGAGCACTGGAGCTTTGGAATTCACTGCTGCTGGGTGCGCTGTGCAGCAAATCTGTGTTTACCTTAATATATATTATATATCATATAGCATAATATATATAATATACAGTATAATATACTATATATGTGTATAAGATACCATAGTATGCAATATACAAATTATATGTTTACTACAATATATTTGTATCTGAAGGGCAATGGGGCAGCTATGCTGGGAAGGAAACTGATTGATTAAATGCAATATCTTAAACTACAGTACTGTGCAAAAGTGTTAGGCAGTCAAAGAAAATGTTTAAAGCTATTTATGTGGGTAGTAAGCATATGTTTGCTAAGAAAAAACTGAAACCAGAACATATGCAAAGATTTTGTAATGGCTAAGGTGACACACAGATTATAGTTTCCATCAGCATGACGATCATTTAAACATTGTTTTCTTTGACTGCCTAACACTTTTGCACAGTACTGTACATGAGTTTGACTGAATGAGTGGCTCTCTATTATTGTATATTTGCTATTTGTTTTTTGTAGCTATTTGTTTTTTGTAATGTAACAGAACAACACAACTCCATCAAGATGTTGGATCTTTTGTACACAGTACTGTGATGACAAAGTGAACTGGGATGGTTTTGTCAGGGTCTGTTGCTCCTTCAGAGTCGCTGACAGACTGCTGAAGATGTCAGCAGCGCGATACAGAGAGGAGCCTTTATTGTTGTAGAGCAATGCGTTGGGGTTGCCAGTCTGAGTAGGCCACCATCCATTTGGCAAAAAAACTTCATGTCCGAGCCTGAGACAAGTGCCTTCCACCTGGAGCAGCATATGGTACACATTTACGTCTAACTCGAGCCCGTGGGACACTGATGTTAATGACCACACCACAGTTGTTAAAGCAGGGCATTTGGGGCATGCTGTTACATTGCATGAGAGTGGTTCATTCATTCTCATGCAGGCCAACCATGATGCACTCTGGGTTAAAACAACAATGCCTCTTTGAGAGTCAACAGACTGTGACAGACTTTTAAAAATGGAAATCGCATTACATTTAGAGTTGCTTGTTTTGGAACGTTTTTGTCTGGACCTCCGATGACCTGCAAATCCATCACGCGACCTGCAGGATATAGAGTTGTTTGTTCCGTTGTCTTGGATCACAGTCTGAAAATATATGGTTTATTATCATTCGCTTGTTATCGGCTGGACACATATAGCTGGGATCATAAACAAAATGTCGACTTCTGTTTGTCTGTATCTTGACTGCTTATACAAATGTCAACCTCTGTGAAATTGTACATATTAACGAAATCAACATTTATTTATTTTTCTTCTATAGTGGCATTTCTGATATTGTGCACATCAACAAAGTTATTTCCAGAACTGACTTTTGAGATTTCAGTCTCCCCAAGACCCCAACTAGAAAAAGCCGTCTGAAGACTGGATGGATGGATGGATGGATGGACTGAATTTTGAAGAAACCTACCACAACTGGGAATATATGGTTTCCAGTATTCAGTTAAATCAGCAGAAAATCTGTCCATCTATCTTCCATGGCTGCTTGTCGAATAGAGGGCCATATTGTAATCCTGGGCCTATCACAGGAAGCACAGGGCATGCCATGGCAGATTCAGGGGGCTCAGCACTTTATAGGAGCCCCGAAATTCAGCATTGCAGTAAGTATACAATATTACTGGACAGTGCACAGTGTTGGATTACATATCTGTTGTCTCTATGGAACATTCGAGTGTTTGAGGATACGGTTGTTCTCCTAACATTCGGCTGTACCTCGACCAGCCTTGGCCATTGCAAGGCCATGATTGAGGACATGGCCCACAGTCATGGTCCTTATTTCATCAGGAACATGCCTCTGTTTTTGGCCTCTCCCAGCTCTTCCCCTGTTTTACCTCCCCACCCCTCCACCATGCAGACTTACTTCTCTTCTTCTTACCGGCTGTTGAAACTGTTCATTTCCTTGTGTTTCTTCCATTGCCAAATTGTAACACTGTGTTGTGCTCTGTCCATATATGCTTGCCGACTGAAGGTTTATGTGACGGCCCTCTGAGATATTTTAGAGAACTGGTTGATCATTGGTTGATCTAATGCTTTGAACATTCCGTTCTGTTGGCGAAAGTCAAAATTCAACTGAGAGCAATTCATCAATTCAGGACACATACATTACATTTTATAAAAAAAAAGACTATAATAGAGATGTATAGAGAATATGCTTGATCGAATATGACAATTGGTTCAACCATTTTTCATGAAATGACGTATACAATGAACAATGCTTAGATGTTTTGGGGCGTAAGACTATTCAACAGAGTACCAGTATAATACATTTTGATCAACATGTCATACAAATTTGAAAATGTAGGAATCAGCAGATGATCGTACGTAATCATTTGCATGACTGTGCCAGAGCATTTGCAATTTGACCAAAAGAATGAGACTTTGCATTTATGATGTGTGCAAGTGACTCGATGATGTGGACTCCCTACAAGTAGTCATGAGAATTTCATTTCTGATCTGAGAAATGTACTGAAGCAACTGAGAAAAACTGTAAGTTATAAAAATGTGTTTTTGAGGACCTCTAGTGGCAAATACTTGCAGTCAATCTCACTGGTTCCCCTCATGGTACTGGACTCACCAAGGAGCTCACGCTCCGCCTCAGCCACAGCAAAATCTAAACAATATTATGACAAACGACATAAACCTCACCGGACTGCAAGTTATGTATGGTCGCTAAATTATGAATCATAATAATGTTTGCTTTAGCTATGCGCATGTAAAACCATAATGTCTATAGACCTGCATTCTGCCTGTTATATAGTCTTACTACTTCATCTTTTGACAGAAAAATAAAATTAAATAAGCGTTCCTCTGTATTTAAAGGTGCTTTGCCTTAGTAGTAACATACAAGATGTTGTAATGCGTTTGCTTAAGAAATAAATAAATAATGAGGACTGTGTTAGTCAGATTAACAGAGACAATATGAGCCTTAGCTATTAAAATTATACTTCCTACTATCAAAGCACAAGTACCATAATCACAACCATCTCCAAATAGCATTTCAGATAAAGATGCATTCACCCTACACCTTTTCTTCAGTCTTCAGTCTTTCATTCCATTTCAATTTATTGTATTTAATTTCATTTCAAATGCATGTGAATGTTATAACAATGGGGTGGTGCAGGTCCTCTGTGGCTTAAGGCCCTGTTCCAGTGATTAGAAGGTCGCTGGTTTAAATCCCATGGCTGACAGAGTGATTTCACCATCGGGCCCTGGAGCAAGGCCTTTAACCCCAATTGCTCCAGGGACATAATTTGTCATTAGTTGCTTGATATTCATTTTAAATGCCTTTCAGCCATCTGGCTAAAAATAACTTCCAGAGGCTAAAATTCTGTACATTTCATGCCACTGGAATTTTTTTAAACAAAACAGTTTTCTATTCTTGGCTTCAAATTGGAAGCTGCAAGCAGCAAAACATTACCATCAGTGGGCTCATGTAATAAACAGAAGTGCCTGCACAGCTAAACATCTGTCTAGGTGAAATATTGCAGCTGTATCAAAATCACACTGATGCTAGCATTTAGCTTTTTCATTCAGTTTGATGTTATTGAAATAATGCATTGATTTAATATTTTTATTACGTTTAGTATTGCAGGTCTGCGCCAGCATAGATGCTGTTACAATTCCAGATGAAAGTCTGATCTATGTTATCTGTTATTTTTACTGGGGGTCCCCCTGAGTAAATATGGGAGAAGTGGAATGCAATTTAAATGATTCCATCCCACTCTTTTCAGTTATGGAACAACAGGGAGGAGATACCTCCTAGCTCCCCTTTAAGTTTCCTTTTGCTTATCATTTCAGATTACTGTGGCGGGATCAGTCCCTGCCTTGTCCTACATGTCACTTCCCTGCTTGGCCAGCAGGTATCACTGGCTATCCCGTTCTTAGTCTTTCAGTCATTTATGACTGTTAACAACCCACACCTGATCCTTGTTAGTCCTAGCTGTAGTGTTTGGTTTGTTGTTAATAGTCACACCAGTTTCTTGTCTAGTCCGAGCCACTCGTATTTATATGTGCCTGTCTTTGCTGTGTTCTTTAGTTGTTCATTGTATGTGTTATCTGCCAGAACTTTTGTGACTGTAGTGGATGTTTTTGCTCGTATTCCCTATTCAAAAAACGGGAAGGTGTAGCATTACTATATATAAATTACACAGTCTCATATAATTACACTTTTCACATGTTCAACTATTTAAAATTGTTTGACTTTTTAATTCCAATTGAGTAATAAAAGAAACATGATTTCACCAACCCATAGAAGTTTTTGTGTGTCCTGTAGGGACAGATATTATAAACAGTGTCTAACTATTTAACATATTACTTACAAATGATATTTTCAAAGAGGCATTTTGATCTTTGAAAGGAAAGTACACTTGCAGAACCAGAATACTTTCTATTCCCTCAACATGCAGATTCTATGTATGTCAGTTTTGCAAAGACCAACAGGCTCATGAAGGTGTTTACAAATGTTGACTTCTTGGTGCTGTATTATTCCACAATATTTTACTTTTTTAGCCAATATGTCGACATGCTTCTGTAGTTGAACAACTGGAAAGCTGAAAAAAAAACAAAATAGATCAGAACATTGTCTGGAATATATTTGCTAAAACAGACGCATAATTACGAATCTCTAAACACTGCAGTGAATTAATAGCTGGTGTTATATACAGTAAACAGGGCTTGTCTTCTCATTATCACTTTCACCCACAATAATCACTTTTTCCACATTGCCTTCAAGATGTTATGAAGTGCAGTGTGAAGCTAATGTGTCTGAACCTGTATCACACTGTGATGTTCAATGGCTGCAGCAGGGGGCACCAATAAGGAATTGCTCTGGTCTGCAAGATTTTGTTTCCTTTATAATTTTTGTTGTGCCAGATAGATTTTGTGATGCTGATCAAATTTTCATATCACATAAGGTTATTGAGAAATAGCCAATTTTATTATAGCTATTTTAAAATGCTTAAAACAGGGGTCTTTCACATAACACTGGACAACAAATATTTTTTTTTGCTTTGAACAACTAAGGGGTGTCTTCCAGGTACTTTTTAATGCTGATTTAAGAAATGCACTCAGATTTTTGCTGTCATCCATAGTTTTTCAGTGATGTCAGTTTTAGGCTGTATGGATAGTATATAATTACTAATTAAGAATGTGTGGACATATTTAAGAGTAATTTAGAAAAAAAAAATTCTGTTTATGAACATTTTTAGGACTTCAGAGAAGGGGGTAAAGTACTGTAAGTCTGATTGTCCAGAGTTTACAGGCTGTTTCATGTTTGGACATGTTGAGACTGCTCTGGTCCTGCTCCCTCTCTGATATCAAGGTGAGTGGAGTCCCAGTCTGCTAGCTGACTTCTGCTGGACCCTTAAGAGGGATGTTCCTGAGGCCACTACAGCAGAAAATCATATACTTCTACCTCTAAGATGAGTCACTTCCACTATGCACCTATACTGTAAATATACATATAGCATAAGATTTAATTGTGTATAACTCAAAATGCTTGCATGAAAGGTAAATTCTGATTAGATATTTAAATTCAGCACAAACAATGCTGGAAGATTCACATATTTTGATTTGTGTAACAAAAAGAAAGTAAAAATTTGTTGACCAGTGTTATAATATTTGCAGACAGACACCTGCATAAAATGCTTTTATATTAAGCAGTATCGCAAGAACCACAGAGAAGCATTTTGAGACAGGTGAAACGTTCCCTACCGTATGCCCAATGATAATATTAAATCAGAAAATTTTTGTAAAATACTACATTACAATTTTGTGCAAATGATGTACACTAAGGGGAAAACAGTGTTAGATCTCATTGGTTAATGGTGGAGAAAATCAGCTCAGTGCCTCCATTATGAAAGAAAATTGTGATTCTGTGCATGAGTGAATCAATGCCGTCGCTGTATGCAATGATATGAAGACAAGCCTGCGATGCTCCCTCCATGAGCCAAAACATGGAACTGACAGTTACATAACATTTGTATTATGCTGAATTAATTGTAAAAAGCTCTTTTAAGTATTATGTCATCAAGCTCAGAAAATTCGTTGTAGGCCAATTCTATATGTGTTGTATTTATTTAATAAGTAAATGTGGACATATCTTTGCTTTAGCTATTAGGACAAAAATCTTTCGATAACACTATGTAACAAATTTTTATTTTTATTTTGTTCCTGGGTACAAAGTGTGTTTTCCTAACCCGTTATGC
>JAAGVU020000092.1:22544838-22596700 GCA_011763525.2 Mormyrus iriodes | reverse complement strand
ATATATACACACACACACACACACACACACACACAAACACACACACACACTACTGAGCCAAAACATTTTGACTACCCCCATGTGACACAAATAATGCTGACTTTCACATAAAAATGGTGCATATCAGAGTCTGGAATATATTAGACCAGGGCTATTTAAATCACAGTCCTCAAGGTCTGAGCCCTACTGATTCTTCAGCCTTCCTTTACCCGGTGTGAAGCCTCTGTTTCAGTACTTATTAATTTGACTTGTACATCCAACTCATCCCACTGGACACGTACCTGGTCATTCATATGATGTAACAGAAAGCAAGATTCACTGGACCAGACGACCTTCTTACATTGCTCCTAGGTCCAGTTCCGATGCTAGCCTGCCGATTGTAGACCCTTTTGATGGAGGACAGAGGTGAGCATAGGCACTCTGACTGGCCTGTGGCTACATAACCCATTATGTAACAAGGCTCGATGCCCTGTGTGTCATGATAGAAGGTGTTTCTCAATATGTGTACTTGACTGTACTTGACTGTACGTGTTCTCACGTGCCTGTTTTACATAATCTTCCATTGCCAACAACCAATACTAATACTAAGAACAGAAGTACAGAGGACGGTAAAAATCTCTGGACGTCATTCCTGCCTTGCACCAAATATCAAGGATTCATTGGTTGCATCCTCACCAAATGAGACCAGTCCTATGATTCATTGCACCCCAAGTTCAATCTTAGGAGGCAAGTTAGCAAGACCGGTCTTGCCAAGGCCACAAGTATGATCTTTGCATTCTTGAGCTTGAGAAACACCCAGAGTGTGAATGAGAAGGGGAATGAGCCTGCTAGGATGGGGAGGGACTAGTGCAGTAAGATGTGATTAGATGAATAGTGACTTAATTTAGGGGTGGCATGGTGGTGCAGTGGTTAGCACTGTTACCTCACACCTCTGGGATCAGGGTTCACATCTCTGCCTGGGTTCCGTGTGTGGAGTTTGCATGTTCTTCCTGTGTCATCATGGGGTTTCCTCCAGGTACTCTGGTTTCCCCCCGCAGTCCAAAAACAGGCTGATTGCTGTTGCCTAATTGCATGTGAGTGCACCCAGCGATGGGTTGGCACCCCATCCTGGGTTGTTCCCTGCTTTGTGCCCACAGCCTCTGGGATAGGCTCTGGACCCCCATATGGAATAAGTGCTTATAGAAAATAGATGGATGACTTCATTTAATAACGACTTTATTTAAGAAGCATTTAGATCAGTATCAGTACTTGGATGCTTCCTTGAACTAGTCCATTGTAGCCTATGTTCTTAATTCACATTTCACTAAACACATACACCTCTTACCACTTGATGCGCACAAATGTCATGGCATGTCTTGTTAATCCAGTTCACACACATGCGCATCTTTACTTACTTTTGCTTAATTAGCAGATACTTTCATTCAAAAAAAGGATAAGATTCGGGAAGCAGGATCAGTCAGTCCCTATAGAAATTGGGGTTAAAGGCTTCACTCAAGGGCTTAACAATGAAATCACTTTGCCAACCCTGGGATTAGAACCGGTGACCTGATCACAGGCACAGAGTCCTAACCTGTTGAGTCACACACAGAAGATTATATGAAGATGAAAGTTTAAGAATTTCTTTGTATTCTTTATCATTTGCTTGTCTTTCATCTGGGTTTCACAGTGAAACAACAGCAATGTGTGAATGTTATACTATTATTAATGAATGTCTGATTGAAATTGTGCTCAGCATCCTATGATACATCCAATAATACAGCTTTGATTGGCTGCTCTGTTACAATGACACAGTCTTTACTTCAGCAGCTGTGCTCTGTGGTTGTGGTGCTGAAAGAACAGCTCCATACATACTAACTTCAAAGACAGGGATTGCTGGGGAAATACAGGTTTTTTTTTTTCAAATTTATGTCACATTTGAGTGACAGCTGATGAAAATAACACCACATATTTTTACCTGTCATCAAAATTGTTTGCAGGTTATTGTTGGTTGAAATTTGAGGAATTGCTGAGCAGGACATTTCAGAGGTTCTTTCCTGGTGGATCTCATTATCATACACAGATTTGGACTGGGTTATTGTCTGAAAAGACATTAATTGATTAATCACATTATATAACCACACAGTCCTAGCAGTGTCAATAAGGAAATGTTTGCGATATAAGCTGTTTATATATTTCTGTATGCGTGTGTTTATAGCTTATATGTTAGAAACATTTATTAGTCCTCATAAAACACCTAAAACTAGGCCATCCATCAATCATGGCAGGTCTTCTGCCCCTGAGACTAACAGTCCAAACACTGCTGGAAACAGGCAAACTTGGGCCACTGAGCGGATGGACAGCTTCCAGGAGGATGTGAATCAGAAGACAGACTCAAATGCAGCGGATTGAGGAACCCAGATCAGGAAACTTAAAGGGGCAAGAACAACACATAGAAAACCCCAAAGACGGGACATTAGCGGCACAGCAAACCAGTTGTGGAACGCCAGCTACTTGGGATTGTGTATCCCCAAACCAGAAACTGGCTAACCTGCAGCCCAAAGCAAAATGGCAGTCAACAAGAACCATGAACCCCAAGCCATCAAGTCAGAACCAGCTGGCAACTGACGGGCACAGGAAAAACAGATCAAACTCTATCTAGCCCCCATAAAACAAATCTCCGACAAAGAAGCAACTGAGCCTTATGTTCCAAGAACTTACTGGGCTGCTTAAATAAAGTTGGGGTCCTGGCATTCCAAAATGCCTTGGTAATCTTTGGATTTTATGATGTGATGCACAGCTTCAAGGCACGCCATGCCCTGGACAGAGGCCCAAAAGCATCTGCACATCTCCTCCATGTGTGACTGGAGGGACACTGTTCTTTTCTTTATTTCGCTTTCTGTCAATATAAAAATGATCTGCTTTAGCAAAAAGCTCTAAATTGGTCTCATCTGCCCAGACTAAATTCTCCCAGAAGGACCTTTTATGTCTCTGTGTCAGCAGTAGAGTCTTCTGGGCCTCTTACCACAAAGGTCCCTTTCACTGAGATGGTGACAAATAGTGCAAGTTGAACCTATACTACATTGTGTCTGAAGGTCAGATTGAATCTGTTTGTCAGGTGATTGAAGTTCCTTCTCCATGGTTCAGGCGATTCTTAGCTGCAATCTTTCCCCAGCTTTTCTCTTCCGTCCACATCTAGGTAGGTTGGTTACAGTGCCGTGGACCTTAAACGTCTTGATCACATCACATACAGAGGACACAGGGATTTGAACGTCTATGGAGATGGACTTATAGCCAAGCAATTATCCTTACTTATCTACAATTTAGTTTCTTACCTCCTCAGACAATTCCCTCTTTTCTCCATGATCAGTGTGGCACATGCATACACCCAAAACTTTTCTCGCTTTAAACTGGTTGAGTTGTTACATTTATATTGCCAGCATCTGCAACTTGTCACAGATGAGTTTAAGTAAAAACTGAACCAGGGTCACATGTTTGGAATGCACTTAATGCAATTATTTCTTACAAGCTATAAAAGGTGGCAGCAGGGGTGTTGTGCGGGGGGGGCTGACTGACTGACAGCATAATTGGATTGGTCTGAGTTGGGGGCCCAATATGATATGCTTTCAAGGGCCCCAAAATCTCTAGCAGCTTCCCTGGGGGGCAGTAATTTTGTGAATAACATTTTTTGCCATTTTGAACGAAGTAAGATTAGATTTCGCTTTTTGTTTTTTGTGTTGTTGCAGTGCAAATAAAATATAATAAAAATTATATATATATGTTAACATCAATACGTTTGTTAAGTCAAAATTTTTGTGACAGAATTGGAGTATTATCTGAAAAATGTCAATATTTTTGGCCACAACTGTAAGACTTACGTAATAAACAAGGTTATTTTCAGTCTTATGTTAATCTGAACTCCGAACTCATTCGTCACATAGATATTACATTGGCCAGTACAGATCGATGTATATTGAGCCGTATTGAGAACTATATAGATCGTATTAATGTTTCCAGATGTCCAGAGGGTGGTTACATACGTCATTGTTATAGTATGTCTTTAATTATCCGAACGAGTCTGAGGCTGGAAAGCATTTGATTTACATAGTCCTTCCGACGAACAGCAGAAAATTGTTGCATGCATTATGAAACTAATCATTTGTATAGTGCCTTACCTTCTGGTTATTTCATTTTACACTAACAACCACCGAAATTATTTTTTCTAAGTCTAAATAGTTTCGTTAATTTAACCCCCTCGCATTTCGAGGGATCAAATGACTAATTCCAATCAACCATAAGGAAGAGTTGGTATTAAAATAAATGTTCTATAAATTAGGCGCCTGTGGGTTCACTGTGCGATGATGATTTGTGCATTTATATGTACATTCCGGTCGGATACTTCATAAAACTGTCCATGGGAATGTGCGATGGCAGCCGTAGTCTATGAGAAGAATGGGTAAAGGTTTCTCCGGATCACGAAGGCGCGTTCGGTCCAACATCTGCATGAAAGAGCGGATGCGCTGCAGAATTAAATGCACGCACTTATGTGGAAAGACCCTAAACGCGCTAACGCTTCATGTGCGGATTTAAACGAAGAATGTTAGTCTTTTCAGCTGAAATTAGACGAAGCACAGATATTCAGCAAGCTACTCAATGCATATACCTTTCATTGGGGATCTGGATTATTACTGTTGTTCGGCAGAGATAAAATAAATGTAAGTATTTCATAATTACACCGTTTTTACTAAGTTGTTTCGGTAAGCAAACGGTACGTTTTAAAAAATAGTGTTTGTAGATCTGTCATCGAGTTAGTAAATTCAGCTGTTTTATAAAGATTTACAATAATGAAAATACTTTAAGTATTAATACTTAATAAATGAAAAAAAATTGAATTCTTGGAAGGGTATAAGTACTTTCGTTAACTAAGGATAAGCGAACAAATTCCGAATTGTTTTATCGCAAAATATTTTGTAAAATACCAGAAAATATTGCGTATTCTGATAAAGCCGTTATTCTTTATACGCTTGAGTTTAACAGGTGTTGGTTAGGATTCATATATGGGTTTATATAAGGTAGTATATGAATAAATGTAAACGATTTATAATTTAATAATCAGTTCATTCTATATTAATTCCTAGTTGCTATTGCTGTAGAAAAATGACACCCTGTCAGTGTGAGAAATTATGTTGTATATTAAAATCAGACTGCGCAAAATTGCTGGAAAATATTATTAGAAATAGCACGGGGTTCTCCAAACTGAACCATTTCTTTACAAGGCGTTTGGGATGCCAAGCTAGACTTAAGTGCATACTGTATGTGCAAGGTGTAGGAGACGAGCCAGTTTAGTCTGTTTGCAATACTTTATTTGGTGACTTTGAACATATGTCTAACTTTAATTTCTGCTTTGCTTTGTAGCTGGGGTAACATATATATGTGGTTTAAAGGTGAGACGACGGGCTATCGTAGCTATGAAACTCTGACAGAGGATGTTTGAAGCATGAACGCTTCCTGTCGGCCATGGGACTAAATGACTATATTAAATGCTACATATACCAATGACAGAAAGATGAATCTCTCCTCAGATCAACACACTGCAGGCAAGAACTTAATTCAATCAGTACCATTTCAAAATGGATCTCCGGATGCAAGAGAGAAGATGAGTGGGGATTTTTTTTTCTCTGACACTGGAGAGCTGGAAAGATTGCTGTTGCTGACCATCAAAGAGCCTAGTACTATTGCCTTGACTGTGATGTATATATTATCCTTTGTGGTGGGCTTTGTTGGTAATATCATGTCCATCAAAGTCTTAACCAGCAAGAGGAGCAAAAGGCTTAGAGGAGTGAGTGCTACCCAGACTTTTCTGATCAACCTAGCTATATGTGACCTCATGGTGGTCTGCATTTGCATGCCCATCACATTGGGTCATAAGATATACACAGCCTGGGTATATGGAGACTTCCTGTGCCGGGCGGTACCGTTTATCCAAGCCACGTCCGTGTCTGCCAGTGTCCTCAGCCTCACTGTCATCAGTGTCAACCGATACTACAGTGTCCACAGTCCTCTGAACGCAAGGACCTTCTTCACCTGGAGGAAGATCTTCTTAACCATTATTGTTGTATGGGTCCTGTCTATAGCTATCTGCATGCCTTTGATATTCATGAACAAGAGGGATGAGATCCGGCTGATAGAGGACCTGGCCCTTGTATTTCCCATCTGCAGAGAGATCTGGCCTCAGGCGAAACTGAAACAAGCTTACAATGCCCTGCTCTTTGTGATGTTGTATTGCCTCCCTGTAGCTTTCAACCTGACCATCAGCTTTCTAACAGGACAGAAATTGTCGAGCACCTCCCAGAGCTTTACCGAGTTCGATTACCGCAGCCAAGTCGGGCATTCATCCCGACTGAAAATCCGCAAGAAGATCGCCAAAATGGTGGTGGCCCTGGTGGTGCTTTTTGCCGTGTCCTGGTTGCCCCTCTATGTGGCCGACATTTGGATCGACAGAGAAGAGACCCCGCCATCATGGGTTCTGCAGCTGCGTCCCTTCGCCCAGTGGCTCGGACTGACCAACTCCAGCCTGAACCCCATCTGCTACTGCTTCATTGGAGATCTGTACCGCTCTGCGAAAGTCATTAAAACCCGCTACCACCAGCGGTTCATCTCCTTCTTCAGCTCCTCTTTCTCTGAGGAGGCAAACACATCCACCACACCGTCCAAACTCTCGTTCAACAGGCAGATGTCTGCTCTTCAGGAGGAAACCATCTGCAAGGCATTGGAAGGGAAGCTGTCAGGCTGGTGTCCTCGCAACAGCGTCTGTCAGACTACACAAGTGTCGCTGCACTCCCCACCAGCCGCAAGCAACTCCATAAACCTTTCAGAGCAGACCAGCCTGTGAGCTGTGGCAAGGCCCCTGTTTCTGCATAGTGTGCTCAACTCACCAGGCCTCAAGCTTCCAGCTCTGAAAGAAACTGATGCCTTAAAAATATTCTTCTATCATTACCCAGAAATTTCTGATGGAAACAATTACATTAACAAAAAGTATTTTGTAAATTTTGTAGTCCATAGGTTACCAACATAGTCATCTATATTTGGAACAATATTGTTGGTTGAAAACTGGTTGTAGACTTATGATTGTGCATATAAATTATAGGTTATATATATATATATATATATGGTGTTTTGTCAAAAGTACATCATAGAAAATCATCCAAGAAATTTCTTTGTTTTTCAGAAAACATTTTATTCATAAATTTAGAATGAATTTTAGTTCATTTAAATCATGTGAAGTAATTAAGAAGAATGTCAGTCTGTAGTTCTTCCAGTGTTGTTTTTACAATAATATTGTCAACAGATGAATTGAACTTCAGTGATGGAGATCACAAACAAGTTTAAATATAAAAATATTAAATATTTTTGTATTAAGTATGACATGCAGCTAGAACAAATGTTAAATGTTACAATCCACTAGCTTACTGTAAATTTAATGTGCTTGTATATGTATTTATAAATATAGACTGATTAATATCAGGTAATGGGTAGTTATGTTATCCTATTCCTATAAAAGATTCCTGGAAAAAAGTGTTGCTTATGAATTTACTAGAGAAAGAGGTTTTAACCCTATAGAGTATCTTAAGGACAAAGTGAATATACCTGAATATATTCCTTTTTATGTGTGTGTGTGTGTGTGTGTGTGTGTGTGTGTGTGTGTGTGTGTGTGTGTGTGTGTGTGTGTAGCACACTCTTTTATATATCCTTGTGTCATTTCCAGGATTGGGACAATGGTGTTATGATGAAACTTTAAGGAAATAGGTACCAGGTAAAGGAGACTGGTTAGACCTTACCAGGTTAGTTACTTCAGAGGCAACAAGTACAAATTAGGACCTGTTTCTTCTCCTTAGAATTTTAAAAGCTTATTTTAGAAATGTATAACAGAGTAGAAAATAAGCTTTGAATTTTGATCTGAGTTACATAGTCAGAAAAATAATAGGTATAAATAATAAAAAAATGAATTTGCTATTGCTTGGTAAAATATGACTCTACAATAATGAAATATAGTATTCATATTTCACCTATCCTTCTGATAACTGTTAAGGTGATAGAAAAAAGAGTATAATGTTCAATTCATATAGGCACTAGTGCAGAATAATTGGTTCCTCCATGCTCTCTAGATTAAATATCAGCCCTGATTGTCTGTGCAATGAAGGTATGGGGAATGGCTATGCCTCACTGCACATTATGTGTGTGTGGGCTTGCTGAAAAGGAGATCTGATCATCATAATGCTTTTTGATCTCCAGATATTGCAAAGCGGACTTCCCACCGCCTTTGCTGGGGGAATAATATCACACAGGATATGAGAGGCAGTTCGGCAGGACACAGTGTGCTTCATCTGCCTGAAAGCCTGCTGTTACGGGGAGATGGGAGTCTTGTCTTCTGTTGGTGTTTGCAGCAGCACTTTGTCAAATTCCACTGATAAGAGGAGCCATTGAACCAGCCTGAGCGTGCTTCTCTGGGGAGGGGCCTAGGCACCAGTCTATCGTCACGACAGACTCTCTTATTCATCCTTGTGCTAGCTTATCAGCCACGCCAGGTTTCAGCACCTGTTTACCTTCACTTATATGTGGCACTTGTCTCAAATACAGAGATGGAAATTTCAGGTGCATGAAGTAAAAATCCAGATCAAGATTCAACCAAACACTGAGTATTTTATGACTGTGACTCTTTATACTGAACTGGTTGGTTGAAACAAAATCTTTGTCTGGATTTGTACTTCATGCACCTGAAATTTCCACCTTCATGCACCTGAAATTCTCACTTGTATAAGATTTAATTCATGCATCATAAATTATAATTATATACTTCATATGGGTGGCACAGTGGTGCAGTGGTTAGCACTGTTGCCTCACACCTCTGGGATCAGGGTTCACGTCTCCGTCCATGTGTGTGGAATTTACATGTTCTCCCCGTGGGGTTTCCTCTGGGTACTCTGGTTTCCCCTCACAGTCCAAAAACATGCTGAGGCTGCTTGGAGTTGCCAAATTACCCATAGGTATGCATGTGTGTGTGAGTGTGCACAGTGATGGGTTGGCGCCCCATTCTGGGTTGTTCCCTGCCTTGCGCCCACAGCCTCCGGGATAGGCTCCAGACCCCCCGTGACCCCTATGGAATAAGCGGTTATAGAAAATGGATGGATATACACTGTTACATATGTGATTTGCTTTTACTAAATACTTCAGGCTCAGAATATTCAGGCGCTACACAATCCTTAGGAAGTAAAATTGCAGTGTATGGTTGTCCTGATTAAGCTTTTTTTGTACTTGTACTATATGTAGTTGCAGTCTATATAGAGACATGTATCGCTAATAGTCTTTTTGGTAACACTTTACTTGAGAGGGAAAAAATACATATAAGCAACTGAGTTACTACTGAATAACAAATCATAAACTATAAACAAAAACAGTAGCTACTTGAGATGAAAGACGTGTCACTATTCATTAATGATGAATGAACATGAGACCAGTATTTCACTTCTGTTATTCATTACTTTTTCCTTCAGTAGTTCCTTCATTAGTTAATTCGGTAGTTCACAAAGGCTCACAGAATTAACAAATATAGCAACAAATATAGTAATTTCTTGCAACAAATCATATGTCACGATTCGTTGATGATGAATGAATATGAGATCGGTATGTAACTCGGACTTAGATTGTGGTTAATTAATACATAAGTAATAGTGTAATACTACGTTATTTGTGCCCCATCAAGTAAAGTGATTCCGTATTACATCCAAAGATATTATCTAGGTGTTTGGTGAGGGCAGTAACCACGGAAGTGACTAATGTAACTATTTTCGGGTTGCTCCAGGTGCCTCACAAGCTTCATAACTATTATTGCAGGCTATTGGAATCACAAAGAGAAACCACAAGGTAGAAAGCCCATCACAAAAATGAGAAATTAGGCATTGGATCTAAGGTGGACTCAAACGAAATTAGACATGAAATAGAAAAGAGATACATTTTAACTAAAATTAAGAACCAATAAAAGTTTTAATATTTTTAATTTTGGGTATAAATTTAATCCTTCAGAGACTTCATTTCCTTAAAACTCCTCTCTTCTCCGGTGTTTATACTGTATGTCAGCCCATCTAGTTAAACCTTTTATCTGTCTTTCCAGTAGGAGTCAGATGGGGGATTCTTGATATATGAGGGACCTGAAAACTCTTGAAAAACTTTAACGATTATATGTCCTTTACATGGTGGCAGCCAAATCAATATATAGCATATTTGTTTTGTTCTATGATAGATAGCTTCAATACAGTGAGATTGATTGTAAAAGAATTCCTGTACAGTGCTGACTGAGTACTATCATTTAGCGCCTGTGCTCTTGACTACTACACACATTTTGTAGCAGCATCATAAGTCTCTGTACAAACAATGGCAATGTGGTTAATCAATTACAACTGCAAAAAATAATGGGAACATTAACTGCTGAGACCAAATGCTGAATTAGGGAAATAGGGAGAAGGCATAGCACTCATTAAAGTTCAATGTGCTTTGGATTTAAAAACTGCTCCCAAGGACTGGGCAGTTACATATAATACAGCTGCTCTTGGATAATGGAAGTATTGAAAGGGGAAATTCCTTCACAGGAAATGGCTAGCTGGATTTCACATGTCGCATAACAATGGCGGTGCATATTTGATTGTGCTGCGCGACACCGCCAATAACAAACCGCTATGTCACTGACAGATGAAGGCTCTGCAGGCGTGATGTTAAATAGTTCTATTAAAATACAAGGGTTTCAGCCCCTGAACGAAAGCAGACAAATGTGCGTGTAGCAGTTTATCATTTCAAATGAATCAAATGTAAGTGCATCCATCCATCTTCTGTACTTACTTGTCCGATGAAGGGTCACAGGAGTCCGGAGCTTATTGTCGGGGAAAGCATGTAAACTTCACACATACAACTGGGCCGGAGACTCAAACCTGGAGCCCCGAGGTGTGAAGCAACGGTGCTAGCTACTGGCCACCGTGCTGCCACTCAAACGGAAAATAATAATCCATAAAATCTGGTTGTGCCGTGAAATGTGTGCGTGTTTATTTCATTAAAATGCATTAAAGGGGATTAAACTGTTAGAAATATACTATGACACATTCCTGGCCTGATCGGAATCCATGTCAATCAATGACCTGAGCTAATCTGGAGAAACAGCAGTGCATTCTTAGCCTAGCATGCTAATTGTCTCCCCCAAAGCAGCAGGTAACATTCCCTCGAGGTGCTTCTTGAAGCTTTGCAGTGTAGAACCTCATCTTACTTCTATTGTTTATCTGTCATCATAAACTATAGTTTAATGGACAAGGCACACATTCAAAACAAAAAAGTACCCATCATGTATTTTATGGAGCTGCAAGGGCAAACACTATTGATGTTACTTAAATAAAGCCAGGGCAAATTAACACTAAGGCCACTTTCATAGATGTTTGTTTAAGCATTTCAAGTGCACAAGATACAAATGACGTTTGGCATGGAACATGGAAAACAGAGAAGAAAGATATCGGGTTACATATTTACTTGAGGTGACATTATCTTGCAATAGCAGCTTAACTGCTTTTTGTTATAATTCGAAATGTCAAAGAGAGCATAGAAGACAATATTGATATAGATTTTTAAATTCATAGTCCATTATTTATTTTACACTTTGTTGTTATCACAAACAGACTGCAAACTTTCATTTCTGTGCAGGACTATAAATCTTTAACAGTTATCGCCAAATAATATGACTGCACATTGACCCACCAGTATTGATGCATAATTCTTATCAATGGCTCTGGAATAAACCCGATTTATTTAATGGTTTGCTTTGTTTAGGTATCTGTGTTGTGATAATCAAAAAGAAATTTACCCTCAATCTACTGTGGGGGAAAAAAATCTGTGTTCCTAATATCTGACAGCTATTGGCTGTACTGCTGTATATCTTTATATACTGCTTGTTCTTATCCCCAAAATCTATGCTAGTTTATCAAGCTGTTACTCTTCAACTCTTCAGATTTGGACCAAGACCCACAAACATTTATGATTTACCTCATTTTTTTTAACTGCTCAGTTATCCCTGCAGCAATTGGCATTAAGGGCCTTAACAGTGTATCCGCTCTGCTGACTGTGTGTCCTGGGTCCTCTTATGTCAAATTACTAAGTATCAGAACCAAAAACAAATAGAATTCTTTTTTAATAAATTCCAAATGTTTTTTGACAGTTGTTGTTTCAGATGTCATGAGAAGAACCTAGTTTCAACTGAGTATAAATGCTTTCAAATGTGGTTTAAAGTAAGATTTTTAGCGTATAAATCAGCCTCTATAACTGCAGTAACCACCCTAACCCCATATATATTTAAATTCATTCCTTAATGAAACCAACTAGCGAGCAATATATGTTCATTTCCTTTGCAAGATAGAAAACATGCAGCTTGGAGGACAGATTAAGATGCTGCACTCATTGGCTCTGCAAATTTAATTAGCATTTATTTGCAATGTGACTGCTGTAAGTCATTACTTTTTTGGTTTGAAGTGCTATTACCAACATGCACAGGACTATGAGAGAACATTTGGTGAATGTTATCAGATCATCAACAAAACCTGAAGCTTAATAAAAAAGGAATCGGAAAGGCACTTGATGGGTGACATGAGTTATACTGCACCCACAACACAACATAATTTTCATCCATCCATCCATCCATCCATTCATCCTTCTTTCCATCCGCTCTCCATCCTTAGTTACCCTTCACAGGGTCAGCCAAAGTCTACGCCACAAGCTGGGGAATACTCTACAAACTACACACAGATAGAGCCAGAGGAGGGGATGCAGCCCATGTTCCTGGAGGTGTGAGGAGGTGGTGGAGGTGAGGGAGGAGGTGAGGCCATCATGTCACCTTCTGAGAGGACAGTGTGTCTTGATTGGAATACACAACAGCACTTACCTTAGGAAATGCAGTCCATGACCATTATTATGAGACAACAAGCAGTTTAAGAGCAAAGAACACAAGTGGCATGCAAGAAATTGCAAGCAAGCTAAAGGGCCGAGCTACATCTGACTGTGACTGGAAACCAGTATCAAAGGATATATTTAATGGACATGATACAGGGAGTTATGCTAGTCAAACCTAAACCAGACCAAGACCTGGGCTGGCAGCTGAGGATACCAAACAGCAAAACAAATCAAGCTAATATGTCTTTCTTCTTCTATCCAAACCTTTGGGCAGAAAATGAATGAGCAATACATTTACCTTCCAACTTACAGTCAGCAGATCTATGAGCAGTGAAAGATCGAGCTCCTCGGAAATACCCCCCCAGGGGGCAATGTGCTCCGGCTCTCATGGCTATTCGACTCCATGCATGTTAAATAATAAATGACAGTAATAAATACACCCTCAAAATTTAGGAGACGGTGAAGACGGAGCTCCAGCCAGGTGAATAAATATATGGGAACAACAAATCTTGTGCGACATTCTCCCTACAGAAAGGGCTCATCACACAATAGCAAGGCTTTCCACTAACATCATGGGCTTTTTGATATGCATGATTTTACATATACGACACTAATTTTACATCTACTCTTTACTACTTAACGATCACAACAAAGATGTACCAACCACTGAAATGCACAGCCTATGCAATGTCATCAGTGTATTTGCTGTGCAGTTTTTTTATGCAACAATAGTTCCTTTTTCAAAATTATACTTATTGATTTTAATCTGTGCTGGCATGGTCATCGGAGTAAACAGAAAATATAACTGCAACACGCTATTGGTTTTATATAAAGGGTATTGTGCCCATTCTATCTTTTTAATGAATTGTTTTTACAATTCACTAGCTAACAGTCCCCCCAGGTCATTTATGTCATGCTAATATTTATTGTACAATCTATCTCTATTACTTTAACGTGTATTGAGCATATACAGCAATTGTTTGGTGGTGTCCATCTGAAATGAATCGTTTTTGAAGGTAGCAGGACACACTGCGGTGCAGTTTGCCTTTTGAACTTGGGACGTATGCTTCTCTCAGGCTTATTTTCCAGTTTCAGCATGAATCCTTCCTGTACTGCTTGAATCCCGTTGTCTCCCTCACCACTAAATGAACTCCATCATCATAATTTTATTTTTAATCTGTTGTGATCCTTCTGCCTGCAACAGCTGTACAGCCAAATGCTCCTTTATAGATATACATTATGAGCCTGACATAATAGCTAATCAGGGGCATAGTCTAAGTAATGCTAATGATACAACGCTTATAGATTCAGCAGTCAATTGGGGAAGAATCTCAAAAGGTATAATTTTATTAGATGGTTTAAAGGTTTGAAAACAGCCTTATCAACCATCAAAAGCTTTGTGCATAAACTGGTAAACGTGACCCTTTTCATGCCCTTAATTTTAACAGGAAACACCTTTATGTAAACTGTCAGGAAAATAATCTGTTGATTCTACAGAAGCACATGATAGTTCGCAAAGGCTTAAGTCATTATTAGGGTAATATGTTCTTACCTCGCATTGTGTTTCTAAAATAAATGAGTAGGTAACACGTAACTAGAGGGGACATAAATAATGTAGTATTATGCTATTACTTACCACATTATTATTACTTAACCACAAACTAAGTGTTAGTTACAAAATGATGTATTTGCTTCTCATTAATGCATTGTCACACATCTTTTCTCTCAAACAAGTACCCTTTGTGAACCACTGAAGAAAGTACTATAGGAACAAATAATGAATAACACATAAAATACTGATCTCATGTTTGTTCATTGTTAATGAATCACGATGCATCATTTATCCCGAGCAGTTACTATATTTGTCACAATATCTGATAATTCTGTAAATCCTAGTGAACTACTGAAGGAACAAGTCATGAATAACACAAGTGAAATACTGATGTCATGTTTGTTCATTAATGAATCGTGATACATCTTTCGTAGCGACTGTATTTGTTCTTGATTTGTATTTCAGTAGTAACTGCATCACTACTAAGTATTTGTGTCCCTTCGAGTAATGTGTAACCAATAAGTCAATAACTAAAAGGTAAAAATAAGTCAATATAGTGCTGCATGAATTTCAGTTTCAGTCTGCAAAAATTGCTGACTGAAAAAAAATAAGTTTAGAACGAATCAAGCAGGAGCATGCAGAGTTATGGCCACACCATGGAGAGGTGCGAGATGGACAACTTATCAAAAAGAGTCTATTGGCACTGGGGAAAGGCACAGTCAGTGGAGGGACCACAGGAGGAAGCAGTGCTATGAAGCCAGGGTCACAAGGCTGCAGAAGGGATGCGGTCTGTTGTCTGAGAAGGGCCAGCTGGACTCCAGAGGAGATGGAAGAAAAATGCAGGGGAAACCAAAGGAAGGTGATTTCGACAAAGGATGGCGCTCCAGGCAACTTGCCACCCATTACAGCATGTGACTCCTTGTACATACATACTACAACTTAAGTATCCGTCTTCTAACCACTTTTCTGGATCTGAGTAGCAGGGACAAAATGATACTAAGCATTCTAAAAGTATCGTTCTTATTCTCTATAAGTTAATGGGGAAAATTAGAACTGGTTCTCAAATGGAATATTTTAAATATATTGCTACAATAGTAATTATATATTATATTATAAAATACTCAATAAGCTTGGAATTTGGAATAAGATTAGAGCAAATTAGTGTTTTTATACTTGTGAAATGTATTTACAGATACTGTACTGGCATAACTTGGGGATGTTGTAGTTTATCAGATAGCTGTAATTGTTTTGTTTATGTTGCATTTTAGCTGAATGTTGCATGTTTTTGTCATATGTCTGTTGAGACCTTCCTGCCGTCTCCACACCAAACTGAGCCTGCCAGGCCTCTCCGAGGCAGTCAGCTCAGTGGTCTATGAATTGTTTTCATACAGCAACAGAAAAGTTATCAGCAACCTCAACTTAAATCACTTAAAGATTTTTTTTTTTTACCATTCTTGCAAATAGAATCACTTTCTTGTAGAACAATTTTATTTATGGCCATTTATAAATAGACTGACTCAGGATTCTCAAAATAAAATAATTTAGAGTCACTGGACTGAGAAGTCATGTTTTTTTCCAGCTTTGACAGATGGGCTCCTGGGAGGAAATTCCCTGACCCTTGAAGGTAACCTACAAATGTGTATACAGTAAACAGAAGCTGATGAAAAGGCTCTGAAAGCAGATATAAACGATATAAACAATATTCTCTATGAATGGGCAATGAAGTCAATCAAAATTCCAATAAGATTATCAGCATACCCATCTTCCAACTGATTAGTCTGGTCAGGGTAGTAGAGGGACAGTCAGAATAGGGCCCCAGGTTGGGGCACACCCTGAGCAGGATGGCAGTGTGTACTCAGGACACAGACAGTCATACACTATGCACAATGCAGAGATGTCAGTTAGCCTATCTGAATGTGTGTCACTGCAGGAGGAGACCAGTGTATCTGGGGAGGACATGCAAACTCCACTCACACAGAAGCGGCAAGTCAAACCCCCAACCTTGGAGATGTGAGGCAAGTGTGCTGCCCCCTGCTCCACCCAATAAACAGTTAATGTTTATAAAATGTAAGTCTCTGGTATTCATGTCACTCCCCCAGTACAGCATGGTCTGTGTCTGTGTGATATAATTACCAGCTGAATACACATAAATCCACGTGCCCAAGATGGCTCTTAATATGGGAAAAACACCTTGAATTGTTTATTTTTGGAGATGAGTAGTACGGATGGACAAAGGTCCTTTCCCACTGTACTGCAAATTATAGAATTCCTTTCCTTACCATGGGCAACGTTCAATGCAGCTTAAATAGTTACCATAATTAGCATTTAGACAATGACTGTAGAGTCTTGCATTAAGTATGCTTAACATCATTATCATCATCATTAAAATCATTTAAAATGACCAAATTTCACAGTGTTAAAGCTCAGAATCTTCCCTTTACATTGTGGCTATAAGCCAAAATGTCCTGAATAATCTCCAGCAGCATATTAGGACAGGCAGCCAGCTGGACATGAGATGCAGTTTGCACAGTTTATCTAAATGCCTGAGGGAATACAGAGACATCTTTCAAAGGCAAGTGTGATGCATCCATCATTTCAGCTACACAAAGGCAAATTACTGTCTTTACGGAACATCTCACCAATTCAGGTACACCACTGAGCTCCACTAGCATGCATACAGTTTGATCAAAGCAAGTGTGGTATATGGTCTCTTTTTTTAATAAAAAAAGCAAATCATTCATTTTACCCTGTGAACAAATATTCTATAATAGTGTCCCATTGTCTTTATTTATGTATGAAATTTCTATGAAGGTATGTGGAATACACTGGTTACGAAGAACCTCCAGGAGTGCCTTTAAATCTTTTTCTCAGTTTCTCGATGACCTTCTAGATTACCCGTGAAGGCGGTAGTAGCTATTAAGATTTGCTGCCGAGATGTGATTGTGGAGCACCTGGCCCCCAAATAGCATTAATAGCGGCTAAATTGCCAGTGAAAACACAACAGACCTGATCTGCCCCCAATGACAGATTAAAGCCTTTCGAGATCATATATTTTTAAAAATCATGCTTTGCTGAAAATTATTTCAGTTTTTGTTAGAAGTCTATAACTTGGACTAGTTAATCATACGGTGAAGGTCATTTTTAGAGCGCTATTAAATTTGAACATCATAATACATTAATTTCACAATTACCAAAGGGCACGTTCAGCAGATGACTTTTGTATTCTTGATGTAGTGTTGTACTCATGTTATGAAAATTAATAAGTCAAACTTATATGACATTATATGACATTACCTTACAGGTGCTCAGAAGGGATATAACATAAGCTACAAAAAAGGCATACATCCCATTCCAAGGCTAAAAGAAGACACTTGCAAAGTCTCCATTATAAATACAATGAAATACAAATCAGAAAGAATGAAAATATCTTAAACTCCATTGTAAATGCAGTCAACCACCATAAAGCTTTTGGTTAAAGGTTTAGGTCCATTGCAATAAACAAGGCTTTTCCTAAGGGGCAATCAATGAACCCTGAATATAAAGCAGATTCCATTATACCAGCCTTGTTCCGGAAGAGTAATGAATGATTCCTGCATATAATTGACATTAGATTGTGATTAAGCTCAGCATTCAAGCAGACGCCAATGAGGCAGGATCTCCACATGCCAGAAAACATTATTTTTGCTGAGCAGCTGACTGTCTCACTGTCATGCATATAATTCTGTTAAATATACTATACATTTATTATAAATTTTATGATAGGTATAAAAACAAGCACATGCTGTACAAATCTAAGTTGCAAGGACATTTATATAATTCACAAATAAAAATTAAAAATTTTAAAAAAATTTTATTTGACATCTGAAAAGTAAACACCCAAATGACAATTAAAGATTGTATTTTTTGTATAGCGTAATTTCAAGCATTTTATTTAAAAAGTAATCTTTTTAGAGTTCAGTTGGCTATTGCTTCAGAGTAGTAAAACATGATTTTTTTTTCATATATAGTATAACAATCTTATGGAAAAACATTTGTGATACAGTAGCAAATTACTGGTATTCACAATTTGCATATAAATGAAAACAATTACTTTAAATGTAACAGACAAATTCATTTCAGCAACAATCCTTTTCCTGCTTTTGTGAGTGTGGTCTGGATGACTGCTAGTCACACTGACTGATTTGTCTTTGATATTTTCCACATAATTAAATTTCAAGGTGCTTGTCTTCACAACCTTCCATTTATTTATAAGTATACAACAGATGTTTGCTAATGAGAATATGTATAATTTTTTATTATAATAGTCGGTCTCACAAAGTTTTCAGGAAAGTTAAAAGGAGAAACCCTTGATGCACAATACGATGAACAGGACTGCCTTGAGAGGCATTAGGATCTGAGAGTGGTATCATTGAGAGCAGCCTGATTCGTTCCTGACCAGCTATATTACAACTTGGTTTGGACACTGCAACACCTCTGACAACATGACTCTGCAATAGCTAGTGCCTGCGGCCAAGAAGATTATTGGAACCTTTCTGCCCTCCATTGATGACATCTTCATGAAACGTTGTACCCATAAGGCACTCAAAGACTGGTACTCCAGCTTCATGGAGGACATCTCCCACCCTTCCCATAGTCTCCTTGTCCCTCTTCCATCTGGCAGAAGGTTCTGGCACATCTGAGCCAGTTCTACCAGACTCTGGAACAGCTTCTGCCCCATGACCATCCGGACTCTGACCGGACTCTCTTTGCTGGCTTCCTCTGCACAGATTTGGACTTTACATTAACTCAGCTGTCTACCAGCACTGTCACTTTAGTGCCATTTGGACCCTTATTGCCATTCTTACCAATGCTTCTTATTTATCATTTTTTAGTGCTCTGATTTTATTTTATTATTCGCTCATTCATACATTTACATGCAACTCTGCTGCTCCCATCATTGACTAAATTCTAAGCATTCCAGACTGTTCCCATTTATCCCTTGGGTATTTTACTTCTTCCGTTCTAAATTCTAGAATATATAGAATTTAACCTCATTCTGAAAATGGGCTGGGGTCACTTCAACCCCAAAAATAACACAGGTGTTAAATTATGTGTTAATGTTGTCATTTCTTGTTTTCTATTTTTTTGCACTTGTCCTGGGGAATGCTATTCCGTGCCGTCGTACGCTATGTTACTGTATATTCTTGATGTGACAGTAAAGCCCCACTTGACTTGCCTTGACTTGATTGTGTTCCCATGTCCCTCTTTTGTATTCTTTGTGTTCCTCTTCTTGTATTGGAAACCACAAGTCACAGTGCAGAAGATCATTGACTGGGAAAATTATGTAATTTTCACCACTACAAATGAGCAATTAACAGTTCTTATATAGGGTTAAGTCCCAAAACAGGTGGCTTATCTGTTACCCTAATTACCTTTTTATACATGAAGGGAGTCATCTGTTAATTGGTGATAACTAACACTAACATTTTCTTAGGATGGCACAGACTAATACTGCGTTTGTTCTATTTAAACACTTGCACTGGGACTCTGGGATATTGCAAGGAGCACTTCATGTACCCCATGAATGCCTGACATACCCAGAACCCTATCGGATAAATCATAAAGAGATTCACTGATGGATTTCAAGAATGTGGCAAACTTAATTATCACATTATCAGGAAGATTCACTCCAGTCAACAAGGACTGTATAGGAATGACTAACTTAATCTGATAAAAAAAATAATCTGAAGAACATATTTTTTTAATGAGAAAAAAAGTATTTTTATTGTATCAGATCGTTTAATTTATCATCACTCATCCATGTGAACTTCAGCTACCAGATGAAGTAGCTGATTAAGGTATATTTAATTGCATAAAGCTGGACACTTGATTAGTTGACCATTGCTGTAGGCAGGTACTTAAAACACACCAGTGCTTTTGTGACTTTGTGCAACTGCTCAATGTTTTGAAATATGCCTGGTATATCTTCTATTAATGTTTTTTTTATACCTTGAGAACTTCTATATGTTGAACATGGGGTCAGTATGTGCAGCCATTACGTGTAACGTCGTAAACATAAAAGCCACACAGATTTAACTGTGCATATAATCAGTCCCCCTGCGACCCAGCGCAGTATAAGCAGCTGGAAGGTAAATGGATTTAGTAAATCCTTTACATTTATTAATGACATCAAGATGCAGAAACACCAAATTGACAATGATGCTGTTTATTCAGTGATTCTCCTGGTAGTTTCCATAAGGTTTGAGAATCTATTATAAAATTATTCAATTATTCAAAGGACAAATGGAAAAAAATAAGGCAAAATTGCTTGTGTGATTTTTGCCTCAACATCAGTGTGTCTGTTTCTCAGTAAGACCTCGCTCAACGCCTTAAGTTGTGGCTCAACTAACAAATGTAGGCAATAAGGACTGATTAAATAAAACATTACTACCAATACAGGAAAACATTATTTGCTGTTATCTATCAAATAAGCAATATCTGATGCATGGCATTGCTATACAGGCCTTGCAATATATGTAAGTCAAGCACATCTATATGGCAAGATACATTACAATGTAAACAGCATTACACATAATAATAAACAAGACAAATACATTTAAATAATGAATAAAATAACGTTTATGTTTGAAAAAGACATTTATTGAAATATATTTTTTTATTGAGGGGTAAAACTACAGAACAATAAACAGCTTATATGTATCTAGATTCTAGAATAGAAATGTTATTATCTGGTGTGTGTCTCCATCCCTAATGTATTGTTTACTAAGATTATGGGGTGGCACGCTCTGTGAGCTGTATCCTTAAATGATTAATGGTGGAGAATTATAATTTCTTCCACGTATAAGTGAAAAGCATGACTGTGATGTATATTTTATACACCATTTGGCATCTGCAAATCTTCACTTCACTCAATCATCTTTCATGCCGCACACATGTCAATATGGCATCTTTATTAACTTGCCTCCTGATGCACTTATTCACCAATGCCATGGGTTTGAATCATGTAAGCCAGCATTGTACAGCTTTAAAGAAGTGAAGGGTCTGTGACAGACCTGTCGGAGTGAATCCTGAAAAAAGGCTTTTTTAAAAGCCACAGATTCACACCCTGACCTTTCCCCAAGCCACAGGTGTTCAGCTCCTGCTCCATAACAAATTTAGTAAGCTGTCTGCTGTAATCTATCCCTGGGTCTTTCAGCTACCTAAGTTTCTTATCAGCTATGCCACCATCCCCACAATGCATTGCTGTGTATGGATGTGAAAAATACTCTCTGCCTCATTAAGGGAATCAGCTGTATCTATTTGACACCATTAGAATCTAAGTAGCAGAACAATGGTCAACTGCTGATACAGGTAGATCACTGCATTACACTAATTATAGATTTTCCGTACTTGTTAGGATAACCAGTAATCAATGAGAAAAGGCTATTATTTGACCTTGTCAATTAAAAAACCTAATAGATTCACTTCTCAATCTCCTTCCTCTTCAATGATTAACAGTTGAGTTAATGGCTATCGGCTTGACAGTTAGCCAAAATGATCCTAAGTGATTTGTATCACACAGTACATTGCTTCCACCTAGTGGTAGATGCTGTGTGTTTAACTGACTGAGAATCCATATAAACTCTGATGTGCAAATCTGCAGATATATTTTATACTTATCAACACAGACCTTCTTATCCCCCTGATAATTGAACACCTGAGGAATTAACCTTATATAAGCATGTACCAGATAACTCATACGGTACCTTACCTTATTATATTAAGTAAAGAGTTGGAAAAATGTAATTAAAACAGTCCAGAACTAAAGCAATCCGATAATCCCATGTCATGAGCACTGTGGGCCATAATATGGGTTAATTCAATGAAATAACAGTACAGATAAATTTTTGGAGCTCTTCAAATTGCTTGTGATTATGTCTGTGATCAGATGCAGTTTCCATTCTTTGGCTTAAATCAAACAGCTGCCCTGCCTGGGTCCCTCATCATGTGTACTCCATCCATCTGCCCGCGGCTGCCTGTGAATATGCCACTTTCCCCCCATTGTATAAAGAGCTGCTTTTAAGGTAATGTTAGGGTGTTGGTGACATATAATGCACCCTGTGTCTTTGATTGTGTGCCCTGCCTTGCCTCTATAGTTTGCAAACTAGGCTCTGATATTCCTAACTGGATACATGGAAATGATTGGACACCACTTCGTAAATGAATAATATGAGTAATGGTACCTCAAACCACAATTAAAGACATATCGATCCTTCTGACAGAGGTGAATCATAACGAAAGTAGATATAACTATTAAACGATTATGAATTTAACAGGTGGCTTCAATCAATATTAGAAAAGGGGAAATGAAAGGCTCACTCAACCCACTTAAGGCACACACAAGTTGGTTTAAAAGCTCCCTTTGAATGTTTGAAGTGTAAACACTGGCTTTTAATTACACTGAAATACACAATGAAAACCTTACTTGGTCCCTGTGCTACGTATCTGTTCTTTAACAATAGCATGAATGCAATGCAATTTCACAAACAATACAGGGTTTGGTACTACAGCACTGTATCTGTCAGTGTTTTTTCATGTATCATTCATATATGAGAGAGGCATGGGTCAGCAAATATCTTCCACTCATCAAATATATTAAGCGGTTTCAATATATATAGAACACATTTCCCAAAAAAATTAATGAGTAGGAAAGATATAATAGTTATAGAACTTGCACTGCCTAAGAAGTATATCAAAATATGAGATTATGAGGAAAGTGTTTAAAGCAGTGTTTCCCAATCTGGTCCATGGGGACCAAAAGATGGTTCATGTTTTAGCTCCCTCTGAGCTCCCAGCCAGACAGTCCACATTTCTGCTCCCTCCCAGCTCCCGGTAGGAAAAACGTGGACTGTTTGTGGGTCCCCGAGAGCCAGACTGGGAAACACTGGTTTGAAATGATGAAGTGGTCAGTGAATTTGAAAGCTAACTTTTTCCAGCATTGCTTACACACAAACACACACACACACACAAACACACCCACACTGTGTCGCGGATGACCCACTCGTCTTTGCACATATGAAAGACAGCGGTGTGTAGCTCGCCCTTTCCTCAGTGTGTCCCTTTCTTGTAGCGGCTGTCAGTTCTGATGGCTGCGCCCTTGTGTCTCATGCTGAAGACAGGCATCCGTTTGTAGTTTCCAGGCTGCAAAAGAAGCTGGTTTGTGCTTGATGGTTCTGAGGGGCCTGGACAGTAAACAAACACATATCATAACAGGGGTGTTGCTATAACTGTTTTAGGGAAGCTTTAGCCTCCCCACCAAATAAATATACACTAATTAGTTTAAACAGTATCTTCTCATTCACTTCCATTAAAATCAGATCCCCTGATACAGTCACAGCCGCCTTTTCATACATCTCTTGTAATGATCCTGCATCAGAACTGTCAGACATACTGTACTATAATGTAATTGAGTCCTTAACACCCATATCCAGGGCACCGTGGCCCAGGCCCCAGACCTCTGACACGCTTGTGCACAGTCTGTCCTCTTCTGCCCTCTGTGTTGTGCTGGTGTACAGTGCTGGGAGGGGTGCTTCCCATCTCCAACTTCTGGAGGTGACTTTCACCTGGAAACGGCCACCTTGTTAAGTTTTACATACCATGTGACCCACACATACGCCGACTTACTTTACAACTTCATGATTTTACACACTTTTATAGGACACACTTTTTTTTATCAAGGTAAAAAGTAAACCTGTACTGTTTACAGCATGATCTAACGGTTTATCTGCCCTCATAATGCAGATATTAGCCACTTTTTATATAATGGACAATTGAGATAACCTGTCTGATGGCCTGTCCCTGTCTTGGCCAGTCTTAATTTTTCACATTATAATGTCACTCCTGGTGACAGGGTTCAGGTCTTTGAGCTTTTACCTGCAAGCAGGCAGTAAAACGGCAACACTTTACTTGATGGGGCACAAATAATATAGTATTATACCGTTACTTATGTATTAATATACCACAAACTAAGACTTAGTTACACACTGATCTCATATTAATTCATCATTAATGAATCGTGACACGTGTTTTATCTCAAGCAGTTACTATATTTGTTACTATATCAGTTAATTCTGTAAACCTTTGTGAACTACTGAAGGAACAAGTCATGAATAACACAAGTGAAATACTGATCTCATGTTTGTTCGTCATTAATGAATCATGACGCATCTTATCTCAAGTAGCAACTATATTTGTTCATAATTTGTACTTCAGTAGTAAGTACTTGTACCCCGTCAAGTGTCACCAGTAAAGCTCCTCCATTTTCTGTTACAGTTATCTACAAACATTTCCCCCATAACCTCTCTGTTTCTGTTGTCCTTTCTATGTCCGCTGTAGGCTTGTCAATTCTGAGAGGCACCGTACCTGTGTGATGAGAGATGGGGTATTTAACCTTTGTTGCTGCGGGTGGCGGTGAGGGATCTTCCACATGCTTTCGCAAGTACCTGTTTGCATTTTCTGAGTGCAGTAACAGTCTGTTGTCTGAGATGCTTTCAAGGACTGGATTCCTAGAAGCAATGATCTTGGGTTTCTACGGGGATGAAACCAGGGGAAGAGAAAGCTGGAGCTGAGCACAAGGGTGACAGACCGGCATTCCAGAAAGATCTGCTACTACCACGGAAAGAAGGAATGGGAATCATCCGCAGTTCCACTGCAGTTATAGACCTTGGATCTTCTGGAGTGAAAAGTCACCACACAGACTAACAGAAAACAAACCTCACCCCCACGCTGCACCACATCTCCACTACATCACTTCTGTTAAGCATTGTGGTTGATATTCTGTAATTAGAAATTTTATCATTTGAAATTTAGCTCTACTAGGATAAACAAGAACAATTTCCACTGTAAACTCCATTTTTAACTCCTGTATGTGAGGACCCTCAGTAATAATCCTCCCTTCTCTAGGCAGGACAAAGATCGCACATGATGTAGTATGTGGCGCAGTGGGCTAAGCCTCTGTGCCTATGATCGGAAGGTTGCTGGTTTGAGCCTGGCCTTGACACAGTAGTCATGTCTGTGGGTCCCCCCAGCTCCATGGGCACCACTGCAGGTGGCTGCCCTTTACTGACACGCATGCTCTCACCTACTGTGTGTGTGTCATGGAGAGCAAGATGGAGTAGGCAAGAAGAAAATTCCCCCACGGGGATCAATAAATTATCATCATCGTATGCATGACTTGCTACCATAAGCTTACCCATTTTGCATTAGCCTCAAAAGATTTCGAGCGCTTTTTGCGTGCGCGTCTCTCGATGGAGATGTTCCTCCGGTCTCCCCTGTGTGGGTCCTTCTTGGAGCTGGAACGGGAGCTTCCAGGCAGTCTCCGGGATATCCTCTTGGGATCCAGCTCAATCGGTGTGTATATGGCCAAGCTGTCGCTGCTGACAGCCGGCCTGACAGCGGTAGTTAGGGGGGGCCCTTGGGGCTCGGAGGAGGCCCCATCTGACTCGTCCGCTTCCTCCAAAGACTGCACTGACATCGGGCTCCTCTCCTTGGCCCTCAAGAGGCCACTGGTTGACATCACGGTGTTCATGCGCGTCCGCCGCTTAGCCGCAATGACTGAAATGCTCTTGGTGCCAGAGGAGATCTCCTTCATCTTTTCAGGACCGACCTGAAGAGGGCCCAGGCGTAGAATGAGCACACATTGACAGAAACAGCTATACAGTAATTCCTTATAATTAACCTCACTGTAGTATTACCTGATTTAATAAAAGGGGGGTGGAGAAAATATGGCCACGCTTCATGTGATGGGACTTCAAAGTGGATTTGAATACTTTGTTGTTGTTTCCACTAAGATGAAAAAAATAGTAAAATAAATGCACATATCAAAGTGATTCGCATTCTTATGTCATTATAATGTATTAACCTGTCAATATATGTCAACATTTAAATATACTGGTTTTTATCTACAGTGTCATAGCTGAAAAAAATAAGCTTAATATTAAAAAACTTGCCAGTAAGTATTTATTTTTTTCTGTTTACCTTTCAGGATCCAGTTCAGATGGAGGAAGCAGATAATTGTTCTGCGGAAAATCAGATTTTTTATCCTCGTCAGCGGCGGACCTACGGCTACGGTCATCGCTATCCATTTCAGGAATCAAATCTCCCAGCTTCAGCTCTTTAGCTATATCTAATATAGATCCATTCTAAAGATTAACAAAAAAGTAACCATGCGGTCAGCATACATGTACGTGTCTTGTGAAACCTTTTCACTGTCGCCACTGGTTGAGATGTGTGCACAGTGACAGTGAGTGACAGTGAGTTCACTGACTTCCAGTCTATCTGATACTGTGCTGCTTTCTATTTACATCGGACGCTGGAGTTGGGAATTACGTCACACCCAAGTAACCGCGTTCCCATATGAGTCGGAAAGCCATTTAGCCATTCCAGTTCTAGCCGGGTTCATTGCTAAACATTGTTAGCGATATCAGTTGATAATGACATTTTGCACATGCAACCACCATAGCATCAAGTCCACAGATAAAGGCTGGACAGTACTGTGAGTACGACTGATTTAATGAGACACAGACGAGACATAAGTTCTAATAAACAGCATATAACTACAATTTTCACATCTGTGGATGAAGGGCACAGCCATCTTGAATTCTTAGGTCTGGGTTCCTCAGACTTTATGAGTCGGAACTCTGACTTAGGGGGTGGTCCAGTTGAAATTTCCGACTAGGAACTTGGAAGTTCCAACTTCCCGGTTCAAATGGAACACAGCAATAGTGATGTTTTAAGGCTCTAAACATTGACATAACTTCCTGTTTATTGAACTGCTGTGCTCCATAACCCACTCACTATCAGACATGACATATGAACCATGAGGAAATGGAACCAAAAAGTCTCACCTGCATTGTGCTGGTTGTGATGTTAAGGGGAATGAGGACTTGGTCCATGCTTCCATCCAACTCACTGAAATACACCATATACAGCTGCTCAAGCTTCAAGGGCACTGGGATGGAATGTTCTGGAAAAGACATATAGAAATATTGGTGTTTACTGGATACCAAGGAAATTGAAGTTTCAAGAAAGCTACAGAACTAACATCAGTGGTAATGGGAAAGCTCCTTCAAAAACCTCTGACTCAAAGCAAATGGCAGTGGGTTATGGCCAAAATTCCAAAAGCAAACACCATTCATCTTCTAACTGCTTGTTTTGGTCAGGGTAGTGTGAGAGGAAAGCCACAGGGAGACCATGCAAACTCCACACATACAGTGGAGATGGGATTCAACTCCTGACCCTGGAGGTGTGTGGCAATGGTGCCACTAATAGAGCCACCATGCAAACAGCAATCAAACAGATACAAATTCTTAATTACAGTTAATGGGTTCTAAGTCGGGTACCTTCAATGAGGCTTTTCTGCCGCTGGATAATCTCATCACACAGTGAACGGTGCTGCTCGTAGCGCTGGATGATGAAGTCCTTGGTGCGCAGGATATTCTCCTTGCACAGCACCGCCGACTGGATCTCCGTGTTCTCCACCTCCAATTCGTGCACCCGGCACAGCAGCATCAGGATCTCCCGCTGCTCCTCGTTACTGATTTGCCTGGGCAGAAGCTCCTCCATCTTCGACGACTTGATCGTCATGCTTGCCAGTTTCTCCTCCAGATCTGACTAAAGATTATTAGGCAAAGACACTACATTAACAGAGCAGTCATATTTTATTCATCCCTCCCATCCATTCCACCCATGAGAGACGCAAGCTCACGTGTATATAGAGGTAAGAGTAAAATTTGAGAATAAAACCCAGTGTCAGCCAGCATCCAGCACCCCTGGAGCAGTTGAAGTTAAGAGTCTCGCTCAAGGGTAATATAATTACTTTGCCAGCTGAGGGATCTGAACCCATGACCTTCTGGATATGGGCACAGATCCATAACTTGCTGATCTACACACCATATACAATATAAAAGTACAGAATAAATAAAACCCAAGGAAGTTGAGGCCAAACAGACGTAAGTGAATGGCAGTTTACTCGGCGTTACCTTCAGGGCCATGGTTCTCCTCTGTTCCTTGAGCAGCGTACCGATCTCTTCCCGAGCCAATGTAACAACGGGGGGCTCGGCGGAGTCCATCTCCTCAGCCTCACTGTCTCGCTCCCTGTCGTCCTTGTCTCTATCCATCTTCTCACTGTGCCCCTCCTCCCTCCATTTTTTAGCACATCTGGCCTTCTCCCTTTCCCAGCTTTCACAGAGAGGAATGAGCTTAAGAGACACCACATGTTCACCAGGGAGCAGGGAGATATACAATACTGAGCAAAATCCAAAAGAACTGTTTTAAGCTATTTATCAGGGTAGTAAGCGTGTATTTCCTCAGAAAAAAAAAACACACAAAATTTAGCATTACAACATAAGTAAATTAACAGTGACATAATAAAAGCTATCAGGAATTTCATATCTTCTCCAAAAAGTTGCAGATCTCTTGTTAGATGACTAGATGAACACTGCTTCAGTTCCCAAATCTCTTCTCAGGGGTACCTCAGCCATTACAATGATGAGACAAGACTTGTCTATTACATACTAGTGCCTGTCTCAGTATGGCAGGATCTGCAACACTGTAAGCCTCTTCATAATGTTTGTTTTTCATAATCTGTTTACTGTAAAATATTGCATCCTTACGAATACAGTAACTAAAATAAACTCTCACCCAATGCTACAAATGTCCAACCATCTCAACGTTTAAAGGAAACAAAAAAAGTTACAAAAACACCTAACCTTCAGAAAATATAAACTCAGTGGCCAGTTTATTAATGCACCTGCTTGTTAACTCACAGACCACTGGATCAAGAGCTTCAGTTACATTCAGGTTAGTTTTCATGTAATGGTGTGAGAAACAAGAGGCATCTAATCAGGGCCATTTCTGTGGCTGCAAACATCTTGTTAATGACAGAGGTCAGAGGAAAATGACCAGAATCATTAAGGCTAACAGGAAGGCCACAAGTGGAAAAGTAACAGCTCAGTATCACTGTGGTGTGCAGGAAGGCTTCTCCAAACACATCTACCCTTGAAATGGAACTGGAGGCAAAAGTTGGCCTCACCCAGCCTAGATAAGTGTCCCTAGCAAAGCGGATAACAGCGTGTATTTAGCAAAGACATTCAGCCATAACTGAAAGTATCCCAGTCCCTAAAAACATCCACTATGCCTAACGTAGAGGAGTCAAACCGCAGAGTCTCACTCAGAGATGGTGGCCAAGTGCCTGGATGTGTCAACGTGGAGCTCCATATTGCAGTTCTCCAGCTCCATCAGACTGCGACGTATCTCCATCTGCTCCCGGAAAGCACAGAGCAGTTGCTCACGCAGCCGACCCATCTCCCTGTGGCTGTACTGGGCTGAGTGCTGCTGGACTTCTGCTGCAAGCGACACCCAGAGCCAACTCTCAGTCACCAGTACGGAACCCATCCAAGAAAAACTAGGGCATAGTGATCTTCATTAAAGAACCCGTGAACATCCAGATCCATTCATTTTCTGTACCCACTTGACATATATATGGTCATGGGGGTCTGGAGCCTACCCTCTAAGTTACAGGTGCAAGGCAGGGAATAACCCAGGATGGGGTGCCAACCCATCGCAGGGCACACTCGCACAACATTCACTCACATAGTCACACCTATAGGCAATTTGGCAATTCCAGTCATCCTCAGCATGTTTTTGGACTCCGGGGGGAAAACCCAGAAAAAAACCCAAGGCAATACAGAAAAACCATGCGAACTCCAAGCATATGGAGTCAGGGTAGAGCCAGATATCAAACCTATATCTCAGTATTTCCCAACCCAGTCCTCGAGGACCCACAGATGGTTCACATTTTTGCTCCCTCCCAGCTCCCTATCAGATAGTCCATATTTTCGCTCCCTCTCAACTCCCTGCCAGACAGTCCACATTATTGCCCCTTCCTAGCTCACTGCCAGACAGTCCACATTTTTGTTCCCTCCTAGCTCCTTGTCAGACGGTCCACATTTTTGCTCCCTCCAGGCTCCTGAACAAAAACGTGGACTGTCTGCAGGTCCCCGAGGACAACATTGGGAAACCATTGTCCTGAGGTATGTGAGTGAGTACCTTGGACATCACGTATATCAGCCTTTTCCCCTTTCCTTTGCTGCTCTTGGCCCTGTTCTTCTATCTTGGCTTGTAATCTCTCAATCTCTTTGTGAAGCTCTGCAATGATGCTGGTATACTGTGCTATATGGTAGGACACATGTAGCAGGTTGCGTTTCACCTTTGTATTATAAAAAAAGAGAATGGTATTAATAACACTGAATGCAAGAAATATGTGCTTTATAAGTTAAGTGAAAAGTCAGCAACATAGACTTTAATAACCATTCATGTAACATACAAAAATAAGTCTTTAGTTTCATGGAATGTTAAGAGTGAATTAACTGATGTATCAATAATTACAATTTATGATTAAAAAAAAACTTTAGAAGAAGGTAACAGTTGAAACCAGTCTGGTATATACACTCTGAAATAGATGCTCTGAGATTCTATAACAAAAAATTCACCGCTCTCTAAGACCAAAAGTCATAAGATTCTTCAATGGAAAGACAATGGGTGTCGCTACAAAATACACATATTTTTGTCTAGGGGGTGGCTGTGACTGTGGTCACATTAGAATTTCAGCCCAGGGTAACATCTTTGAGGTGAACTGGAGGGGATGATTAACATTCCCTCACTAGTAGTGGAACTTGCAAAGTGCCACCTGCTTCGCAGTGTTCTACAAGACATTGAAACCGGTTATTCTGGCCAATGGAAGACAGCATCCTATTCGTATTTATTGGCAATTATCTGGCCAATGATTTCCCATATTTAGCTATTTGGTTTATCTACATACAATACTGTAATAATCTTCACTGAGATGTCATTTTTCCCGACATTAAATGCAGATGTTTGAAATTACACAACTGCCTATATATATTGCTGTAAGATTCTTACTTTAGTTTTAATGTTCTTGGCTTTGTCTGCATACATGAGAGTATTTCTGGACTCTTCAAAGTTAGTACTGGCGGGACTTATGTGAGTGATCATCACCGTTCTGCTGTTCCCTCCCAGAGCATCCTGGTCAAAGAAACAAAAAGGAAATCACTTGACAAAATTAACGAAGAAACTAAAAGAATGGAAAGAAATAGCCTGTTAAAAGACACATTTGTAAAAGCTCTTGCAAACCAAAGTGGATAATTATTGGGGACAATCTGACACATTCACACTTCATGCTGACACATCCTTTATGCTTTTCTCAAGGCGAGAATGACACGCTGGATCCTCTTGACAGGCTGAAGGCTCAGATAACAGAGGATTTGGATGACACACCCGCGTTCTCACATGGATGGTCAGAGTACTGCTCTTCTTACAGTTCTTACCTTCAGCAAACGAGTGAGCTTACTGTCCCTGTAATTGACAAACTGGGTGCCCCTTCCAGCCTTGTCACTCAGTGCATTAATACAGTTTGCCAAGGCCAGCAGGGAGCGATTGATATGAGCTCCTTCCTTCATCCGCTTTCCCCTGTTCTGGGTCTTAGACAAAAAGAGAGAACTTGTGAATAAAATAAAGACAGAGCACCTTAACTGTCAATTCAATTTGTCACTATGAGGTTCCATAGAATTTTAATCGCTGTAATAAAAAACTAATGCTTGTTCTTATATAGAAGAACAAATGCATAACATTTGAAATGTTCTAAATGGGACATCTTAAGAAACATCTTAAGAAAGATTTTGGTTTATTTTAATAACCATTTTCACACTGATTATTTCCTTAGTGAGTGGCTCTGCAGCAATAGGACTGGGTTATGGGACTTAAGCCCCAAATATTTTCAGCAAAGCCCTGATTCTTTTTTATGATCACTTTCACAACCCCTTTTAGCGTGTCATGATGCATGACAATTTCTGGACCCACATATCGCCGCCCCTGGCTCTGTGTCTGTTCATCTCGACTGCTTAGTTAACAACAGAATCAATGAGTCACCATATATTTTGTTAAAGATTTGACATGTAGAGGGAAAAATAGCGACATGCTGCCCACCTGTGAAGCTCTCTCGGTTCCTGCTAGGTCCACCATGAAGAGCTTGCCTAGCCGCACCTCCTGGCTGGGTCCCTTCAGCCTGTTCTTCTGCTTCACCGTTACTTGCAGGATGGCGTGAGAGCGAGACGACGTCTTGTTGGCGGCAGTGGGCTCCTGGGTCCTCTGCTTATTTCCCTTGGTGAGCAGCTGCATTATCTGTCACAGAAAACAACACTTAGCCAACAGGGGTGATTGACAACCTACATTTACTCTTTCCATGAAGCCTTCAAACCATGAGATGTCACACTCCAACCCAAAGAACTCCTGCCTCTCCCAACTTTAGCCACTTGGCAAACCAAGCCAAAGTTCCCTTTTCTTGGTACATTCTGGATAAGATTCACTAAAAATCACTGTTGCCTATTTTACAGCCCAGAAACACAGACACTAACAGAGCTGTAAGACATACAAAAACATATCATGACTGTGTAAAGGACTTAAAATTGAATAAAAAAAGACTAAAAGGCTTTTGAATTTAGTTTGTTAACACACCAACATCTTACAAAAAAACAATGAACCACCTTCAGAAATTCAAAGGATTCTAAAGTTTTTTTCGTTATGCGTGTCAAGTACAATACATTTCCTAGACTCGTAACAGATCTACAGAGAACAATAAATAATTACAGCAACACAGTAGACAATAAATACAGTTCTGTAATCTGTTTGCAACATACAGTAAGATAAAGCGGTGAGTGGCTGAGGCAGGAATAGATTATAAAATAGTTGAAAAAGAAACAATTCTATCGGCATGCACTACAGCCAGAAATGTTACTCTTCAGCTGAGCCTACATCCTATCTTTCGAAGTTTTGGCATTTGCGTTTACCTCCCTCGCATTGCTTGTAGAGAATTCTGTGATGCCTGCAATTCGGATTTCGCCTTTGGAGTCCTCTCTCAGGTCTAGGTACCCTGACGAGGGGTTCAAAAGGTCACGGATCATCTCATTGTAGATCTAATGAAGAAAATAAGAGAGTACAACTTTAGTTAGAAGTAAAGACCTTTATAATCCATTCATCTATTTTCCATAACTGTTTGTCCTGTTTAAGGTAGTGAGAGGTCTGGAGTCTCTCCCAGAGACACCATTCACATCTGTGGGCAATTTAGCAACTCCAATTCACCTCAGCATGTTTTTGGTAACCCCGTAACGACATGGGGAGAACATGCAAACTCCACATGGAGCCATAGCAGAGACTCAAACCCCAATCCCAGAGATGCTAAGAGACAGTACTAATCACCGCGCCACCAAACTTATACATATATATATATATATATTTGAGAAGAGCAATTCAATTTTATATTCACTTCCAGATATGACATATAGACACAGCAGTCCATGTCCTCGCTGTTTTCCTCAATAGCTTTGAAAAGATCATTCAACGTTCGAATATAGATTCCTGGCTCAGAGTCGAGGCCCAGCATTGTATAAGTCTTTCCTGCACCTGAGTGTATGACGAAAAGAGAAACATCAAATTTATTCGCCACCTGCACATATACACTAACGAAATACTAATATAAATCCCGGTCCTACGTCATTGCTAACATATGTATTTGTGTGTACCTGTTGGTCCATATGCGAAGACTGTGGCATTGTAACCAGAAATAACACCTTCAATTAAGTTCTTGGTGGTGGCCACATAAATATCATCCTAAAAAAGGAAAATTACTTGCTAAAATACTGACAAGAAACAAATATTTTTAGTCACAAAAAATTGAAAAAGCACTCAAGGATGTCAAGAATGTTAATGCCTATATAGTAAATTAACAATATTAAAAATTAATATTATAGAAGTAGAGTGGAGATAATACTGATTTTAGGGGTATAACAAAAAAAAGCACTGATTCAAACCCTCCATAAGAAATAAACCAAAAACCACTAAAAACAGTGACTTCTTTTGAAAAAAATCAGGGTGTTTTCATTTTAGAAGTAGGTTAACTTAGGTTAACTTGTTAAATTGCTGTAAATCACATACAATTGAACCTGAGCAAAATGAAATAATATTTGGATGTAATTTTATTGAATCATTACACATTACACTGTATAACTTCCTGAATTGTATCATACACCATGTACCTAAATGCATATTGTATGGTCTGAGAGGAAGACACACCTGAGTGGCTGTACAGTCGAAAGTGACATCAAACATGTATGTTTTCTCTCTTGAACGATGGGCACGCAAAATGTCATCTGGGTCCTCACAAGGGTCCATAAGAACAACCATCTAAAATGAAACTAAACTATTTCAGGCTTTTAAGTACACATGCAATACACAAAATGCACTACTTCTTCCTGAACATTTATTAATTGTGCTCAACCTCTCGCCATATACTATGCTGTGTGCATGTATTTTATTGCTTAATGATTAATCATGAGACTACCTGCGATTTAATCCATCTTAAAAGTGTTATCCAGTAAATCAAGATTTGCCTTAGCCATTTAAACCCAAAGCAGCCACCTTATGGAAAGTCCTTGGCTGGGTAAGCTGACATCCACTCACTCAGTAATGGGCAGTAAGGAACTTGCAGGAGATATTTGTGTAACAGGTGAGGCATATTAAAAGGTCAAAAACGCCAAAGGGAGTCAACTATACTACTAGGATTGCTTCATACGTCCACTGTATATTGTGGTGTATTTTACCAAATAACATCATTAAGCAACTGACCCAATATATTGTACTTTTAGATGAGTTGCAAAAAAAAGCACAATAAAATCTCATCATGTTCACTAAGCACACTTTGTCAACAGGCGAAGGAATGACATCTTGCAGCCTCAATAAAATCATTTTGGCCAATAAAGATCCAAGTGCTACTTAAAGTTACAGAGACCACTTTCTTGTACTGAAAATGCTTACTTAGAGAAAATCAACCATAGAAACTGTATATGTGTATAACTGCATATCAGCACTTCTGGTTCATTCGGATCGATTATAAACCTGTGTTAAGCCCACCTGGTCATCCACCTTGTGTGCTATCACAGTAGCCCCCTCCTCAATTTCAGCATCATTCATTGGACGAATACGGAGGGCCACCTACAGGAAAACAGCAAGCATAAAGCACTTTCCCAAAGCACTTATATTAAACAGAATACTCAAATATCTAATGCCTGTTTTACCTCACTATCAGTAATCTTGTATAATTGTTCAAATATATAGCTTTCCATTTATTTACTGGATATTAAATAGATACTATGCAGTGAATTTTCAAAATAGTTCACTACTAAATGTCACATGCCACTTATTGTGCATATCCAAAGCAAATTTGAGTAAATCTTTACTTGAGGGGGAACAAATAATGTGGTAATCCACGCTTAATTGATTAATTAACCAGAAACTAAGTGTTAGTTGCGCACTAATCCCATGTTCGTTAATCATTAATCCATCATAACGGTTCATGTATTTCATGCAGTTACTATGTTTCTTCATGATTTGTACTTGAGTAGTAAGTCAGCTACTAAGTTACTTTTGCTCCCTCAAGTAAAGTGTTGCTCAAATTTGTTTCTCGTATATAGAATATATATGAGATAATATATAAAACACATGCTCAGATACACTGTTAGTTTCTTTGATTAAAAATTTTAAGTGCTTCTTGAAATTACACTAAATTGTAATTAGTGTAACATCTCATGGCAACAGGACAGAAATCATTAACTTCATTAATCACGCGGCTTAATTAACAAACCTGAATCTTAATCACGTCTACTAATATAAAGTTTAATTCGCAGATCAATAGAAATGCTCACTGGAATCCTTATGTAAGATGTCTCACCGTTAGCTGGTGGTCCTTGCCGTTTCCCGCCAGGTCTTTCATGTTGCCTCTCTATTTCAGATTGTTGCACGCTCAGTCCAAATTTCACATGCTTTCATCTGGTGTTTTTAAGAAACTCGTTAATGTATATTTCTCTGTTTACTGAACACCAGTCTGTATAACGCTGTTGACAGTAACTACAACTGACTGCTTACTATTACTGTATAAACTGGATATTTACTGCAACGAAAGATTGCCTGTCACTTGCCTGCTTTCAAAAGCCATCGATACTCAATATCATATTATTTATATGGACAGAATTTTGAGTTTAGATGCTAGGCACTTTTCAGGTCTATTATCACTTAAAATGTTGATTTCTTATGCGTGTTTGTGTGCAGTTAGGTATCTGGCCAGCTACTCTTCCCCAGCTCAGACATCACACTATATTTAGGCTGTATTTTTATTAAATGAAAAGAGTTAGCTTAAAAAAATATATTAAATACTATAAGAAGACTCTCACGATCCAGATGGATTAGACATCATTCCGATATCTATACTCATAATTACTGAAATTTACCTCTAGCGAGAGGGTGTAACATGACGAGCTATTCCCAATTAAGAAAACTTAAGCTTAAATATTAGAAAGGTAAACTTGAACTAACATTCTGTTCAAAAAAACCATTTTGGCTTAAGTTGCCTTGTTCACAAACCACAATAAACCACGTCAAATGAATATTTCGACTGGCATACAATAAATAATGAATACGACCGTACAGTAAAATAGTGCTACGCAATACAAATGCGCATAGCACTTAGTAAAGAATAACAGAAATCAGCTAAGTATAGAAAATGACTCCCAACCGCAAGTCTGGCTGCATCGGTCTGACATCCATTCCATAAAGGTATGAAATTTAAGCGATATTATAACTTATTTAATGCGCTACTGAATGCCTTATTGCTGTATATCTGTTTTAATAAAAATAACATGCTGCGTAATTTAGAACACGTAGCAAACAGCTGAGCCTAGACTTCACCGCTTTGTTTACGCAAATTTGCGCTTCCAATGGCTTGGCCGTTTCCACGGAAACGACGTCCTGACGCACATGGGGAGCGCTCTTCGGAAACGGGACGTGTAGTCCATGTTATAGGAATTTAACCTATAATTGCTCTCTAGTCAGAACCATGGAGCGGCACGGTGGTGCAGTGGTTAGCACTGTTGCCTCACACCTCTGGGATCAGGGTTCACGTCTGCGCCCGGGTTCCATGTGTGTGGAGTTTGCATGTTCTCCCTGTGTCGTCGTGGGGTTTCCTCCGGGTACTCCAGTTTCCCCCCACAGTCCAAAAACGTGCTTCGGTTAATTGGGGTTACCAAATTGCCCATAGGCGTGAATGGTGTGTGAATGTGCCCAGCAATGGGTTGGCGCCCCATCCTGGGTTGTTCCCTGCCTTGCACCCGCAGCCTCCAGGATAAGCTCCGGACCCCCCGCGACCCGAAATGGAATAAGCGGTTCTGGAAAATGGATGGAGTCAGAACCATATTACAAATAACTCTACGCGAAGACTTCAATAGACGCTCACCATTGTGTATTTAGTACATGACAGACTATAGTCTAATAGCTTTTAATCATACTATTCCCTCTCAAAGATGCACTATAATAGTACACTGACAGATGACAAAACAAAAACAAGCTGACAGCAGGGTTGCATTTAGGTGCCCTGTGATGAATTGGTATCCTTTCCAATATGTTCTCATGGGGAACGCCTGAATTACCAGGGATCAGTTCCAGGGCCCCACCTGACACCATACTGGATAAACAGCTGGAAAACAGATGGATTAAAACAAAAGCAGCCACAAACTTGCAGGACAAGTGGAGAATATAACCATATTGTTATACAATAACCATGTATTTCACTTGCCAATTAGTTATTCAATACCTTGTGGTAACTGAATCCATCCTTTTCGTAAAAACCTCTTGAGGTTTCAGTGTTCAGGAACCTACAGCAAAGAGGGAAGCTAAGCCATGGAGGGGTGGACAGTCTGGCACAGGGCACTCGCACACATTTGCAGGCACTAACTAGAACAGGCACACCCTAACACAGAACTACACCTTTAAATCTGGAGTGTATTAAGAAAATTCACGTTCATTTCAGCGTCCTCTAAAATGTTCATGCAAGTAAAAAATTAATACAGTATAGGACCAAGCTGCTGATCAGCTTTGCAAATAGTTCACACTTCATTTATAGATTCATTTGCAACGGGAACATACACCACCTAAATCCATTAGTACAGGTACATCAGAAAACTTGCTTTATGGTTTTCTAAGCCCCAGGACAGCAGTGGTAATATATTAGCAATGAATGCAAAAAAACTCACACAGAAGTTTACTATCCAGCACAAGAAAGTTGCATACAGATTTGCAGTTTATACTGCAAAAAAAGATTGTTTAGGTATATAAGACCAAACTCCATTCATACGTCTTATGTGAAATATAGCAAAACACAATTTTTTCCCTTCCACAGCAACATACAGGTCTGTATAAAACCTATTTTACCGTTTGACAAGGTAGATCACAGCAAAGATAATTTGTTTTAACCAATGTTTAATAAGCTTGTTTTTTAAAGACTTACAAAAGAAATCTAACACCATTATTAAACTTTTTTTTTGTAACATTTAATATAAGGTCATCTTTCCCAGGTGGGGAAGCATTCAGTCCATTTTAGAGCTCAACACTAAAAATTTGTGTGAACGCTTCTTATCACCTGCAGGAGGCGCTGTTCATTTCAAATTCACTGTTAACCCAGACTGTGGTAAAGTACGATATAATGCTGCTTTCTGCTCAATAATTTTTAGAACTGCTGTACATGCAGTAAAAACAAAATGAAGTATAAATCTGGACTGTAGAAAAACTAAATGTTCAGATGATATAATGCGCAGGTATTTCCGAAAACCCAAGTGGTGCAAAATAACCAATATCCAAAATTAGCTGTCAATGGTTATTAACATTAATATTAAAAGGCACTATATGTTGTATCATATGAGGATAAAGGTGGAGCATGGAATTTGTAGACACCACAAAAATATGCGCACTTTGTTGCCAAAGATCTTCTCAGGGTGATTGGCTGTTAAAAAAAAGACAAAAAACAGAAGTCAATGTCAACACTATTATACAAACATCATTTCTGAGGAAAACTGCACAGCCAAGGTCATACATATTCACATTGTATTAACCATTGACATAACTGGATAGAGTGCATTTACATTAAGACCTAGAGAAGTGGAAAACATTCAGCTGGCCTCCACCAAAACTGAGAAAGAGCTCAACTCCGTTACCCAAAATCATGCCAGATCTCCAAGTGGAATAATTTCTTCATTGATGAAAAATTCAATGGTCTCTTCCTCCCAATCATCAACGTTACTGTCCAGTTCATCTGTGTCCACACCTAAGAAAGTGTTAAGAAGTAAAACAGCAAACTTACTAGTAATTTTATTAAACAAGTGTAAATGAAGGTGGAATTATTTCTGAAGGGACATTAAATTTCACAGAACCTATCAAATGAAGTGACCATGTAGTTTTAAACCCACACAACTCCTCTGCAGACTGTTCTGAAGGCTTGCCTCATATCGCTTGTCCAAAAACCTATTTCTGGAAATGGCAAGAGGCGATTTTAGGATGAGACATACCTCCCCGGATCTCCAGACGAAGGGGCCTCTGCTCTTGGTACAGCTGCATTGCAGCAGCACGGTATTTGCGATAGTCTTCCATCATGGTATGCCTTTTATCAATCAGTTCCTGTCGATAATACCACAGGTGCGTTTAGGCACTTTCACGCCACCTGATCTTTTTTTGAGAGCCAGACTTTTCCAAAACCAGGTACTTTTGTCATGCTCACCCCGCAGGAACTCAGAAGCAGTTCCAGAACGCGTTTTTGAGAACCTACTCCAGACTTGGCACTTTTCGTTTAAACATGAACTACTGAGGAGGCGATAGCTTGCTGATTGACCACAAGCACCGACACTAACTTGGAAGTTACATGGAAGAACAGAAAGAGAAACGTAACGAAGTAAATCTGAGCATATTGAATCACTGTTGCACCCCAATTACATTTATCCTCTGGCCAGATTTAGTAAGAATGACAAACATTCTGTGGATCATATAAGTAAAATATAAATATATGGCTGTGTCCTGTTTTGATTGTGACTGATCCCGCCATAACTAATAAAACAACTTATCCTGCTATTGTTTTGGTGTAGTGGTGTAGTTTCGTATGAAATTGTGTGTTACGTTTAACATACAAGCTTTGTCTCAACCATGCTTACTTAGCATAAAGGTCCCAGTTCTTGTTGTGTGGTGTGAAAGCGACACACAAAAGTGGCCAGGAGCTACAAAAGTTCCGGGTCGAGACATGTACACCGGGACCAGGTTCTGGAACTTTGGTGTGAAAGCGCCTTTTTATGGAGTAGACAACAGCTTGTGGGGAGAGACAGCTCTTAAGTATGGAAATTACCTTTGATGCCTTGGACTGACTCAGACGATCCTTCTGCTCGAAAATCTTTGCGTATTTCTTCAGATCCTTCTTGATAAGCTTTTATGAGATAGAAAATTATTATTAAAACTATTAAAGGACAAGAAAAAACAATCCAAGGCACAGTTGATCTAATTACTTCTATAAATTATTTAACTTTTGTCTATAATTCACCTTGATCTGCTCCTGGCTGAGAAGAGAAGCGGGACGTGGCCTCCAAAGTAGCTGGCAAAATCGATCCTTGTTGTTCTTCTGAAGGAGGCGCCCTTGGAACGTCCAAAGCCAAAACGCATTGTCCACCTATCAAAAAAGAAACACGCATGATCCTTTCACTTTATTCATGACATGGAATCTTAATACCATACAGTTCTGATAGGGTGGGAGGGCGTCTTTACCTTGTGGCTCCACCAAGAAACCGAGGTGACCACGTATCTGCCCGTTGGGTCCCACTCCACATCTGAAGCCATGTAGTGCTCTGCGATGTTCATCATCGTGCAGTCTGACGTGTCAACAAATGCCAGAGCGCCGTTCATACTGTCCCAGAAAGGTATCAATTAAACAAGGGCCATGAACCAGTGCAGCTACCGGCAGGAATATTACTTTCTATTAAGCAAGCCCTAAATATCTGAAAGCATAAATTCTTTATGCCACATTATTTTTTGGGCATACAAAAACCTGCACAAAAAGGGTGACTGACCTCCTGAGTCCAGCCAGCACCAGGAACTGTCCCTGTGGACTCCAGAAAATGCTGTTCGCTTGCTGTTTATCAAACATTTCTGTCGGGCGACAGAGAGTTTAATTCCTACACATGAAATAGAAGACTAACCAGGCCGTAACATTAGGGCAACATGGCGCGATGCATACTTATCAGCTCGATCTTCCCATTGCTCTTCACATGGTAGAATGACACGTTGATCCTAGGCGACTCTCCATGCAGCACGGCAAACTTGCTGCCGTTCGGCTCCCAGGCAAACGCGATGATACTCTCTGTAAGATTACATTCTTACTAAAACGTCAAAAGGCCCCGACAGACGACAATGACCAGCAGCAATAAGGAAACACTTCATGAGGACTAACCTTTCATCTCCACCACGTCTACCGGAACCTGCTTCTCTCTCATTCTGAAGATTTCAAAGTTGGTCACCACACCCTTGAAAGGAGAAACCGTACCGTCCATTCAGAAGTACAATAAATCAAAACACTTCCTCGACTTACACGTATAAAGCATATATATGCACTACCTGGCACTTTACTGCACGATAGGTATTTATGGTTGTTTAATGTTCTGTCTTGCCCATTTATACTCACTCATAGCTCATACTTATGCTCACAGTTATACTGAGTATAAATGGGTATGACAGCTAAAACTTTGACACCTGAATCTTTACAGAATCCAAATTACAAGCTGCATTGAAGCAGCCTTTTCCAGAATGAACACACTGTGAGTCTTTGCTAATGATGGAAGGAGAAGCTGAGCCACACCTGAGTACCCTTGGGAGTCCTGTCCACCTTCACACACAGGTAGTCTCCATTCTTCTGCCAGTGAAGCTTGCAATCCACTACATTGAAGAGGTTCCGGACGCGAATCTCGTGCCTGGATGGAATCTGCATCAGGGTCACTCTCGCCGGGATATCTTTATCCTCTGGGACCCAGAATGCAATGATGTTGTCACCAGGAGACCAGGAGAAATCCCTGTAAATGGCACGTAGTTTCTCAGCAGACGCCATCACAAAAGGCAAGATTTCACTTCAACATGCATAACAAAAGTCAAATTAACATCTTACTCACTTAATCCCAGTAATCTTCAAACTCTTCTTGTCCAATAGTCCCATTGACTAGAAGACGGGCAAAAAAACACGTTAGTTAAACACTGTGTCATGGGGTGGTGAATTGCCAAATTCCATTAGTCAGGGATGAACACAAGTATCAGTTTATCTTACAACATATATGAAATTGAGGTCTTACAGGAGTCTCATATATGCTCAGAGTGTCCTGAGTCATCCGAGCAAAGAACTTCCCATCATGACTCCACCTGAAAAACCAGCAACATGGCTTTTAGGATGTGCGATTACTAGGGTGGGGGGGGTTACGGGCTGAAGTGACATCCAATAGCAGTATTATATCTGTAACAGTAATCGCGTATAACTGTGGTAGAGCAAACATTAAAAGATAAAAGACATCACATTTTTTTGCCAGAGTACACTTGCAGTATAAACAAGGCCCAACACAGGGATGATATATTTCACAAGAACCAAACTAAAGACTGAGATCCATTTTAGCCAAGCATCCTATCGCTCTACAAAATTACTTACTTGAAGATTGGCCAGTGGGCAGAGCTTTCACAATGGAACCCTCTCTTCTTCTGCCCAGTAAGGACATCCCAGATTATGATAGCCTGAGGATCATCTTTCATGTCTACAAGAGGGCTGAATGTAACCATGTACCTATAAAATGAACGATATAATTCAATTGCAAATTCAATTACAAACTGTGTACACAAACTGCATGTCCTTGGCATATAATATTCTACAAAGCTACATTTCCCAGAATACCTTTCACACGGAGAGAAGTCAATAAGCTGCACCCCTTGGTGACTGAATCTCTGGATCTGCTTGAACTTTTCTCCACCCCAAAGTGCAATGCCCCTCTGATGAAATGTGGCCAGGTAGGTACCTTTAGGGGACCACCTAACATACGTCTCCGTCCAGCGCTGCGGGTGACATCACAGAGAGCAGATAGAGCGTGTGTAAACAACTGCACCCAGTGTAGAATATCACACACAAAAATGGTTCAATATAATTCATATTGCCAGTGCTACTCACAGGCCTCTCCTCAACCAAGATTGGTTCTTTGACATCATTCGAAAATATTCCTGTTCTCTCCCCAGCTTCAAAAATGACACTGTACTGATCCCGGCAGTCAGAATCCTCCAGCCAGTGTCGCAGGTTTCCCTGAAAACAAGAGAAATGGTCCAAATAAAGAACCCTAATCTACGAGAAAAAAACTGCCGAGTGGGGCATTCCTTTGAGGTAAATACTCACAAAATCTTTGAACGGCTGTTTTTCTGGAGTTTCCCATTCATCACTGATATTCATGTACCTAAAAGTGTTTTTGTTCACGTTACACCAGTTCACACCAACGTCTTCAGCTTTGAATAATAAACTCACGAAAAAATGGACAAAATGCAGAAGCTGCCCTACTGCACAATGGAATTTAAGTAGTATAATTAGGGATTTAAGCAAGTAGACACAAGACAGGAAGATAATTATAAAGCACAGAAGTGCCAGTGATGACATACTTATCGAAATCTGTGAAGAGATTCACTCGAAAGGTGTGCTGCTTGTCCAGCTTGTAGCCATCTGCATTTTTCACTGCTTCAACTGCCTGTGTAGGAGAAGTGTACTCCAAAAAAATGTACCTACCACAGGAAGAAAACAAGTCTTCATCATTATCAGGAAGATTCGTAGAACAAACTGCTGCATCTACGTTGTCTAAATGCGTGTTTCTTAAACCAGTCTTCAGGGACCCACAGAAGGTCCACAATTTTGCTCTCTCCCAATTTCCTTTGAGTTGGGAGGGAGCAAAAACCTGGACCATTTGTGGGTCCCTGAAGACTGGTTTGGGAAACACTGCCCTAAATTCTGAAATTAGCCATACTAACCCCTTGGTCTTGCCCTCGGCTTCAGGGTAGAACTCGTTCGTGATCTTCCCAAACTTTGAGAAAATCTTGTGGATGACAGTCTTCAGCTTTTCCAGACGTTCAGGTCCAACTGAGGGCACGTTGTCCACCACAATCACCGAATCGATTCCATCGGTTTCCTGCGGTCTCTCCTTCAGGATATCCTCCAGAAGCTCTAAGGCAGAGCAAGAGAGAAGTGCAGGGTAAGAGGCGTGCAATGGTGCCACATCTAATTGCCACTATGTGCAATTACAATTACATGGACAGTTAACAACTAGGACAGGTACATCTTGACAAAAATATTAAAAGTGTGCGTAAATTGCAATGGCATCGCGCTTCTGCAGATAAACCAGCAATGACACATCCCAATTTGTCATCAAAGCTGGCTTCACTGATTCTGAATTGACAGAAATCATGACGACGATTTTTTTTTCTTTAAAATTATTTCCGATATTACATTCAGTGACAATCATGTTAGCAGTGCCCATTTTAACTTAGCAAGCTAGTTCATAATTTTCACTGCCGGGCATAGCTGGCGAACTATCAAACGACTAGGCCGGACATAGCACTACTGTAAGACAGCAAAAATGCCGCATTTAGGAATACATTCCTGACCAAGTTTATGGTATATATAACTGATAAATAAATTCTAATCAATGGCATGGAAAAAGTAAAAACAGGTACAGCCATTATCCGATGTAACTCTACTATCAGCATTTATAGCACAAGGCCGCATGGCCGACCTTTCAGTTACCTTCATCATCGATATCATCCACAAAATCCTCCGGATCACTAAATGAAGGCTCATCACCCTCGAAATCGGATTCAGCCGCCATGTCCTCGGTGTCCTGCATTTAACTAGCTGAGTGAGTTTCCTGTACGATACATAAATGTGACTAGAGTGTCAGGAATGGAGACTTCACCATGTGCGGAACACCCGGCGCCAAGGAGCAAGATGGGAGGACGGACCATACCTTAAAGAACTTAGAGGGGTGACATGTAAATGTGCATGAGTTTAAGCAGAAACTGCCCACAAAACACAAGTTAAGGAAATAAAAAATAGTTTATAGATATTCTTTTATAAAAATCAATGAACTTAATATAAACACACCATCATGGCATTTACTATATATTATTTTACGGTAGAATGATCCCCCTATAGATATTTTGGTGTAATCCTAAAATGGACGCTCACTACCGTTTGTGACTCCGTGCTGCTCAAAGCAGTGTGTAGCAGATTGTGACGTGTTTGTGCAGGTAATATATGGGATCGTGGAAATGTGCAACCGACAGTTTGATATTTGGTGCATGTTACTGTTGCAGCGTCTTTCAATAGTAATAATTGTATCAAAAGTGAATGCTGATTTGGCTGCTGCGTGGTTGAAGTAGTTTTAGATAAGCCTGTATTTCTATTTATGTAATACATCCACTGTTTTGAATCCTGCAAGTAATTTATGAAAAGTAAAATGTGATGGTTCTTGACAAGGCAGGATCAAATTTATTCTCACTTCTTTTCTTTTTTTGCTGTCCTACATAGCGCTATGGACAGTGGCTGCACTGAACTCTTGCCGCAGGTTTGCGCGGTTCTGGCTGACCCTAATCAAGCGATTGCAGATGATACTTGCTTAGAGAAACTGCTAGACTGGCTGGCAGATCTAACCAGCCAGGGTGAGATGGGTCGATAAAAGCCGGTATATGTTAAGATATAAAGCAACCATTTCTATACGTTAAATGCCAATAAATGGTGATCACGTGTTTTACACTTTTGCCCAAACTTGCATACACGGTCCATGGTATTACCCCTTTCATGTTTATAATTTCCTGATTTGCTGAAGCATATTGAATTACGTGATAAGCTCGTGGTTACAAATCCCCCCCCACTTTCAGATCATTTAAAAGTTTAGTTTACTGGTCTATCAGTACAATTAATTATATTGTTATTAATAGAGGAGAGTTTCCTAAAAGAATTATAGTGTTTGTGGCGTTTCTGTAGAACCTGATAATTGTAGTAATACAATGCTTTTGGGTAATAAATTCCACCAGATCTGACACAGGATTAAACATGCTATTATTCATACATATTAAACTGGCAAAACTTTTTGTTACTATTGTTGTACTGGTAATTGTATGACGTATGTCTGCATTACTTACCTGATTTGGGTGTATCTGAACATTGCAGTTCCTGGAATATCGTTATTGGAGCTGAACCCATGCCTGACTGGTTTCCTATCTGACATGTGCAGATCGGGCTCTGCAGAGTCAAGCATCTTTGCCTTCAGCCTTAAGCTTGCAGGGCTGTTGGCTTCCAGTGAGCAGGGCTTCCTCCACCTCAAGGTAATACCTAACCCAAATGCTGCTCTTATTGGCTGGTTGATTTTTTTTCCCCTCGTAAAATAACCAATATTATTAATTGTTTTTCTTCTTTTTTTAATCCAAGCAACAGGGGATTTTGAAATGTGTATTTCAATATCAGGAATGGGTTGGATTGAGTCTCTGGCAGGATGCAACAGTCCGCAGTGGATGGATTTGTGGACTTTGGAATATGTTGCAGCATCGGAAAGCTATGCACTTCCTGTTTGAGAATGGTATATATGGGGAAAATGGGTGCACAGTTATGGCAATAGGGAATTAAGATACTAGTTTGCACCTTAGTGTATGTGCAAGCAAGATAAATATCGTATGAGCTACAGTGGAAACTGCTTATAGTGGTCACGGTTATTGTGATCAACTGCTTATATGGATCAAAAAGCTTGGGGACAGAATGATCCCTGTACAAATACTGTTTAAATAATTCGCTTATAGTAATCAGGTAGTCTGCTTACAGTGTTCATTTAGGGTCTTTTTATGCTTTTGAAATTAACTATGTTAATTCTTATTTTACTTGCCTACTTTGCCTGGCGGTAACCCATCTGCTTCTGCCCGCTTCTGCCCAGCTACCTGAGGCTAATGCTGCGACCACAGAAAACATGACTGGAAAAAGAAAGTCATTTTCTCTCAGTGACAGATAAAGACTCATCAAAGCTTATGATAAACTGCCGAAAATGTGTCACCGAGATGCGGCAGCGAAACTACAATAGGATATATTTTATGTACAGTACTGGTCTGTGTTATAGAGTATTACAATTATACACAGCTCAATATTTTAATTTGTACCGTACTGTAATGTGAAAAGCGTTTTTAATAGCTGTATTGTATTTTGAAAGTCAGTAAAATTCTGTAAATAGCGACATTGTCCATTTTGTAGCTTTAAATTCATATAATAAATATACAAATGTCAATTAGATGGTATTCTGCCTGAGACATAAAGAAAACAGAAAAAATCGGTTATAATGATCATCATCTTATACTGATCACTGTAAGCGGTTTCCACTGTTTTTTTGTTTACTGACTGGAAACAGCCCATAATTATAATTGTTTACTGCACACTTAACTCCTGTGTGCTGCATTTTGTGTTTAATTTGTCTGTGCCAGAGCAGCATGTATTGCTCATTTGGGGCAAAAGTCCCAACACGTGACTGCACACGTTTGTTGTAAGAATTCAGTTTTGCGTCTCTGACCCCTAAAAGAGTATCCGTCTTTCCACAGGGTTTATTAAAGTTATCCTGCGTTTGCAGTTAGACACGAGCCTTTTTGTCGCGTCGGCTGCAAACCGGCTTTTGGCTGCCATTTTGAGCTTCCCCGGGCTATCGGACAGACCACCACGTTCAGGAGAGGGTACCACAATGGACCAGAGAGGCAAAGACGAGGCTTGTGAGGACTGTGATTCGCCAGTGTGCGCGGAGGGCGTCGAGGAGATAGTCCAGCACGTGGAGGACTCGCTGGCGTCTGGCAACCCTTTGTATATTCAACGGTCCCTGAACTTGATTGCTTTGAGTCTTGCCCGGTGTCCACCACGTGTCAGGGACACGTTTTGGCAGGGGACAGTGGGGACACTGGAGGAGTTGAAGGGGAATGATGGAAACTCTTTGGTACAGCCTTTTCTGGAAACATTACAAGTGGCTTCCAGGTGTGGTTTATCGTCATTAACCAGATGAGTGTTGTCACATGTGGAGATGAACTGATAGGGTGGAATTCATGTGAATTTGGTATTCCAAATTTTCTTTCAGGACACCTTTACTTAGCAATGGAATTCCCAGTATTACAACTTTAATGGAAGACATGCTATGCACTCTAAACCCAAAGGTGGCAATTACATTTGCTAAAGGGGTAATCCACATGGAAAGCTGGTAACTAATGTAATTTACAGTCAGTTTTGTTTCTATATTTTTATTTTTACTACATACTGTATTAGTAAATGTTGAATGTCTGTTGCCTCATAGCCCACAAAATTTGAAGAAAAAGGCCATAACTGTCATTTTCCAGCCCCTCGAGCAAGTAGGAATGCTAGCTGACCCACAGCAAAAATCCTCAGGTAATATTTTCAAATGTCAAGAGAAATGTTTTAGAATACACTGACTGTTTTGTGGGTACTTGTAAGTGACCCGGTCCACTGATCATCTCCAAAAAACAGGTCTCCTCAAAGACTGTGACTTTCAGCACGCAGCCTGGGACGAGGATTTTTCCCAGAACTCATCTTGTGTCTCGGTCCTCTGCCTGTCGTTGACCAACACGGCTGAACTTCTCCTTGTATGTAGACATTGCAGTTTTTTTTTTTTTTTGTTTCAATCATTTATTGCATGACTTGCTCTGAAAAATGCATAGACTTGAAGATGACAGCAGCATTTTGCCACAAAAATTTTCCCATGCATACGATATTTGTAGCAGCGATTAATGCCAGCTTAAAAGTGAACAGGGTAATAATACAATGTCTTCCTCCCCCAGGAGTCCCCATGTGAGGACGTCTGTGTGTCCTCTGTGGTCCTCTCCGTGATTATTGTGCTAAAAGTGTGTGGGGGAAGTTCGCTTTCATCCTCTACTGGCAAAGCCGCCAGGAAACTGATTGGCTGCACTCGAGTTCAGAAGTGTGCACTGGATACCTTGTCAAGGCTCAACAAATGCTCAGGTACGCCAATGTCATTCCACAAATAAACAGTTTTAACATCTTCGAGTCAAAAATATGATTTTAGACTTGGTTGTTATGTCTCTGTTTGTTAGGAGTGAATCCATATGTTGGTGAGATCTTCAGTGTTCTTCTGTCATATTTAGAAAATCCTGATTCTGATCCAACTGTAAGTTATATTGTCCTGTGTTAACAGAAAATAGTTTAAAATATTTAATGCTATTGTACTCTTTGTATTATATGATTGAGTTTGGTACTGTAATTTCAGGTATTCAAGAAGGCACTCCACGCAGCTTTGAACTGGCTCTGTACATTTTCTCAGTCGTCTGCAGCCAGCTTGTTTCTTAAGCAAGGTGGCAGAGCTTTCGTAGACAGCTGTGATGAAGTGTGTTCGAATGCAGTGGTGTTAGTGAGAGCCATGCACTAACGCCCGTTTCGTTCATGTCCACCCTCTTCAGATATGTTCCCTGTGTTGAAGAAACGATACTGTGATGTACGGTGGGAGATTAAGGATTCATCCCTTGAGTTCTTCACTCAGCTGACGTTACACTTTAAAGGTGGGCTTAGTGATATTTTCTTATCTGTAAAACCTGTACCCATCCATCCATCTTCTAACCACTCGTCCTGGTTAGGGCCATGGGACCTGCGCTCATGCATTTCTTAATGCTCAGTGGGTAACCTGCATTGTAAATCTGCTTTATTGTTTCAATAGATGATGCCATTTATTGCGGGGCCCTTTCGAGCAGTGGGATCACAGACTTCCTGATGGCTTTGCTGACTGATCCAGAGAGCTACGTGCGAGCAAGTGCCATCTCTGCTCTGGGGCAGACTGCCCACATCATCGGCCAAGAGGTAGTTCCCAGCCTACAGGTGACCATTTTTCATCTGTTCTGCAAACCGCAAGTCAAATAATATACTATTCACTGGATGGAGAAAACAAATTACATTCCATTCTCAAATTGTATTTCTGTTGTAAATGTAGTGAAATATTTCATTTCAGGAGGACCTCGCCGCTCGTTTTTTGGAAATTTTAGCTAAGGATACCGAAGGATTTGCAAGGAGAGCAGTGATAAAGATCTTCTCCGTTTGGCTCACGCATCCTAACCAAGATCCGTGTAAGAGTTTGGAGAAACATCTAAGCACAGTGCTGCAGCTTGGTGGTAATGACTTAGACTGGGAAGTCAAAGTCCATACTTTGGAACTGGCTCAAATCCTGATTAACCAAGCTCTGGAAAGTTCTGTCCAGTCCTCATGTCCTTATGTGTCTGTCATTCCTGCTCCACATGATAAGCGGCCAGACCTTACAGCAGCTCTTCAGAACCTGCACCACCTTCAACTCTTTGACGTGCTTTTCAGTGGCTTGTTGGATTGTGACAGGCCGGTAGCCAGAAAGGCTTGCACTATCCTCCTGCACCTGAAGGGGGTGCTCACGGGAAACACTGATGCCATAGACAACATGGTGGCCTTTGATCTGCAGGGATGTAGGTGGGGTCGAGAAATGTTGAAGAGACGCTTTGCGGAGCATAGCACTGAAACTGATTCCGCCGTGCATTTTAACGTTGTGGAGCTGCTCTCAACTTTGGATCTAGAGGAGATGAATCAGGCTTTGGATCAAAGAAGTGATCACTTGGAGAACAGTCCTCATTCCCTCTTGCAGGATATATTAGCATCTGCTCACACACCAGAAGACAATATTGTGGACTGTTACTGATTTGCATGGCTCTCTTACATCTCTTTTGTAAATTATACATCATAATTGTGGGTTTAATAGAATAAAACTGAAATGTGGTATTAATGAATAGGAGAAGTAGCAGTATTTCACCAGGCATTTTGCTCCCAGTCTTGTGACTTTTGCTTAGGTAGTTTTCCATAACCATTAGTCCCGTACAAAGCGTGGCGCGTATCCCAAGATGCGCCAGACACAAGGCTGAAGAGCACCCTGGGCCAGATTCTAGTCCACTTCAGGGCACACACACTGTGGGCAGATTACAGACATAGCTTCAGGTCACTGTGAGGACCCCCCCCCCAAAACAGGAAAAACATGCAAATAAGCCCCCAATCCCGAAGGTGAGTGACAACAGTGCTCTCTACTGATATATGATGCTGCCCCATTACACTATGTAACAAATTTTTATTTTTATTTTGTTCCTGGGTACAAAGTGTATTTTCCTAACCCGTTATGCCTAAAACAAACAGAAAATAGCTATTGTTCTACAAAAACTTTGCTTCTGTGATCAGGATAATGTTATTTTGAAATTCGTCTGTTCTCGATTCGCATTCAATACTGAGTAGTCTTCTAGAATATTCTTGAACTGCTAGAATTGTCCAGAAGTTTCTAG
>JAAGVU020000092.1:22506215-22537742 GCA_011763525.2 Mormyrus iriodes | reverse complement strand
TGATTAAATGCAGATGTGCTAGACATACAATGAATGTTTTTCTTCGAATAATTTCAGTGTGGTCCAACAGTAATACCCACAAGCAGATATTAGAAACTGGAAGCAACTGTGATAATGAACATTGTGAGCTCCACAGTGCTCCTGAAAGACTGGAAAAATTGACCAAATAAGAAAGTGACCTGAACTTACCAGCTGCCCAATACGGTCAAGATTGTCCAAGAAATACTTCACTGATTCACCCTGTAGAGTAAAGGACGAAAAGCAATTTCACAGGTTAACTCAGCATGCCGTACTTTGCCATAGAAACATAAAAAATTGGAACCTTGGAACCATAGATTATAGATCAGGGGCCAAAAATATAAACAATGAGGAAAATAACAAATGTTACTATAACAAAACTGATTCCGCACCCTTTGTGTGCATATGCCAGCAGCCAGTAACATGATAGGCTTTCATAACACAGCAAAGTTCTTTTGCTTATAATTCAACTCAAGGCTGTTACGTCATATAATCCTAAATAATACAATGCAACTTGTTTGCGAACAACATGATGAATTTAAAAAATGTGTCCCTTTCATTAGGAGATACCATCCACTGGCCTTTGTTGCCTATTTGCTCTCCTGTGATATAGCACAATGGCAAGAAATGAAGATTATACTTCAACTAAACACAATAATCACTCTCCTCAGTAATATTCATTCATTCAAGGTTATCAAAACAACAGTAAACACACACAGATTGAGCTGTTTAATGGCCAGTGACATAGGTAAACAATATGCGCAAAGCTGTAGAGACGCCCTCTGCAGGCCTATCAGATGACTGCTTCTGTGCAATAACTAGCAGTGGTCAGCAACTGGCAGATTCTGGGCCACATCCAGATTGAAGTACAATTGACTTCGGACCACGTGATCAACCCCCAAAGCTGCTCCCCCCATCAATGAATTTTGTCTGTCGATAGCTAATGTGCCTGTTTATAGCTAATGATAGCCTCGACGGTTAAACGTGCTTAAAACTTTTGACTTTTATAAATAAAGAGGCAATTAATTTTGCTCTCCGCACCTTAAAATTAATGACGTCTCTCAGATTCTTGACAGTGCAATTAAGCTTAAATTTTTTATGGTATAAAATTGAAGTAAATTCAGAGCTGTACGTAGAGCCAGTCAAGCTCAACACCCATTGTTAAAAACAAAAACACTAGTCTCTTGTTGATGCAAATTGCAAACAGGGAATTCTAAGTTAAGGAGCCTAATTATACCTCGAAAAAACAAAACAGATGATTGAGGTATTGTGTTTCAATTGTAGTTATCATGAAGACAAAGAATACACTTTGCAAGGGGAAAGAATAATAGCAGCAAGGACGAGGTTTCATTTTCTTGAAATAATGGGTCCTCTCATGCGCCTGGCTCTTTGTTCCACCGTGACCCTTTAACCTCTGTATTGCCGAACTTGGCTTTTTCCATTGTGCGCTAGAGCGTGCAGGCTGCCTGGAGTAGCTCTCTGGAGCATTATGTTTGAGAAGCACTGCAACCAGGGCTCCGAGGCACAGTTCCTGTTTGCTCGATGTCATGTCTGTGCAGGCCCAAGGCCTTTGCTCCCAGCAGGAAACAGCTGTGCGTGAAAACAGGTGGGATTAATGCCCCCGATTTACAAAGCCAGGGCCCAGAATTCTGATTGAGACCATCCCGTCACTAGACACCAGAGCTGCTGCGGTCATAGAAGCACCATATGAGGAGATGTGTTCCACAAAAATACTGAGAGCCCAACCAAACACTCAAGAAACTGCCTGACTAGCAATCAAGTGCAAGAAACTGTCAACCGAAATGATTAATAAACAGATGACCAAAACTTCGGCGAATCTGACGAATAAGTATCCGGCTTAGTATAAAAGACAATGCAAAACCCCCATAAAAGCAAAGAAGAAACAAACTGTCTTGGATTCCAAATTAAATAGAGACGCTCGTCGTCATTCGGGCAAGTAACGTCATTCTAACCCAATCTAAGCGTTTCAGAGGATATTCTGGCAGAAAAACACAAGAAACATAAGAATCGGGAAATATGACCCTCAGTGTCTGCTTTTTGACCCCAAAATTGCCCCATGTGGATGTTACCAAAGAAAACAAAGGGAGACTTGTGGCCAAGCCACTGAAACCGCGGGCATAGCTCCCCTGAGCCGCAAACTGCTGGATCCAGCACAGGCCGAGGGGGACTGCGGTCAAAGGAATTTTTAATTAAGCCTCAAGCTTGGAAGCGGATTAAAATACACCTTCCTATGCTTTAACAATCAGTCTGGCCGCTTAATTATGATGGACGCAGGGATGGCGATAAGTCAAAGTCTATGGTATGTTCCAGTATTACAAGCCAAACCTCTTGCTGCAAGTGGGACTGAGTAGTCCAGTATATCATAGCTGCTTTTGCTTCATGTCAGGGCTATTTGGCTATTTGTAAACAGCCATTCCTAAGTGTGGGAAAACCCAGGCAGTGATGTACAGTTCTGTCTCAGAGTGCTGGCAAATAGGCAGCACTACCAGAATCAGAGCTGGTTAAATGTGTGTTTCAGTGCTGTGGGTAAGGAGAGTGTGATTAACTGGGACACACAGGCTGCAAGAAAAAAAAAAGAAAGGCAAATGGATTTTCCCTTCCTACGCAGAGCGGACCCCTTAGATTTGGGCGGCCTCTGAGATATTTCTGTTTGTTCTATTTTAGCATGGGGACACAGTTCCTTCCGGGAAGGGTCTGGCTCTTTTCTAAATTCAGGAAAGGAGATGAGGGCGATGCTGTCAGAGGGCGCCGGCGAGCTCCCCGCACAGAGGATGATCAATGAGACCCGAGGCTGCTGACATGCCGGATTACTGTCACCTGACCGAGGTCCCCCTCAAGGTGTCACGCAACGCCAGGGGGAAACGAGAGCCATGCAGGTCGACCGCCATCAATAACTCCATAATCACTTTCTTAACTCAATCCCCACAGCTCGAGGACAGCATATATTCTCACAGAGTCGGAGGCAAATGGAAAACCCAATCAGCGTTCTCAGCTCCGCGCGATTTCAGGAAAAACATAATGAGCTGAAAATTATTAGCTTTACATAAGCATGAACACATGTCCTTAAATTTCTTACTTAGTCTGTCCACACTACAGTAATAAATGTATAATTATTTTATGATGTGTAATTTTGGTGAATTCAAAGACATATATTTAAAAAGCAGTATACAGAATTCATCTATATTTAAAACGACATCAGAATAATGTTGAGTTCTGACTGACATGCAGTGTTTGCAGCCGCAATGAGCCGTTTTAGACCTACTATATACTATACTTGACACAATTCTTTCCATAAGAACCATTATTCATTTTCATTCATATATATATATATCTTGTTCCATTGCAGTGCAGATTTTAGCTTGTATTATCAAAAGCCTGTGAGTTTGAAGAATGAATTTTCCATGGCAATTTATCTACAATGTCCCAAACTCTACACCACCCAAGAGAAAACATCCATATAAAATAAAACAGCAAATCATACATTTAGAAGGTAATCTATCTGAATTGATTATTCTGATTGATTATTGATTACAATCTAATCTGAATAATTGATTAAAAATGTAACCTATTCATTAAAATCTAAATATTTTAGATTTATCAAAGTAACTAATTCCAAAATACATCTGGGGGTTTGAAGCCAACTGTTTGCAAAACAGTGCCTTGGTTCAGGGCAAATGTCCATATGTTTCCATGGAAACCTGCTCCTATTCCCGCAAGCCTCCCGAAGAAACCAAGCCACATCACCAACATTCCCTCACATCCCCGTCTCAAACATTCTTCACTAACAGACACAGAGATACCGATAAGGAGCGTACCATAAATGTCAATTAAATAGAACTGCAACGTTGATAAATAATCCATGACCTACTGCAGAGAAGGACAGTTTCTTCCAGTCAGTGAAACATTTACTTGTGTAAAATAAGCAATATTTGTTTCATAGGCAAACAGAACCTTCACCAGATTTAGACCACATCACCTTTTTTATCCCCGGTCTCTGTGGTGAATTAAACGTTTGACTTGGATTCAGGCTCCAAGCTGTAATTAATCTCCTCGCAATGAAATTTAGCACACCCTTTGATGGATTTCCCAGGGGCCTAGGAATTATCTAGCAGTGCTGATCTTAATGTTATCATAAACCCTCTGTTTCCCTTCATCTCCACATACATTTTACCCTCTTTTACTGAGGCAAAGACCAAAAAATAAATAAATCTGTTGTTGTTGATGCTACTGTAAGCATGTTGAATCACTGTGTGAGCAAAATCAGTCACATGACATCAGTCACACTTTATAAACATAATTAGGTTATTTTAGTGCATTGCAATGTACTCAATGCTTTTTAAATTATTAAACTGTGTAGGCATTATTAACATTTCAGTTAATTGCTCTTGAGTATAAGAGTACATTGCATGTAACTTAAAATCAAAAACATATGGGCACAGAGCATCAAATGTTTTGACAGCAAAACCGATCTTTTGTGAGACAGCCTCCACATTTAGGAAAACAGCCTATAGCAAAAAAAAAAAAGTTTCTGGCTTATGTCAGGAAATCGACAAGATCTTTGGCTTCACAAAAGAACTGCCCTTTATAAAAATGTGTAAAAATATGCAGAGGCTCATTTGAACATTGTTTGTCTTGAACATTGAGGAATGTCTCTTCAGCCGTACCCTGATCCTGACCCAGGAAGCAACAACAAGCCTCGAACCACATGTTTTGATGGTTTCCTGGTTCCACTGGACAAGCAAAAAGCTAGCAGGCTGTACGTCCCTCTCCTGGCCTTCTCTGCGAGTCTGTGATTGGCTGACTTGTGTTCCACAAGACCCCAGCTGATAGCAGTTTGACCAATCATATCTCCCCATAAAACTGAGGGATTGCAGCCCATCTCCCCCTGCCCAAACCCCCGCCCACTCCCTGCCCTCAGCCTTCCTCCCAGCTAGCTCTTTTATATGGAGTTAGCCTCAGACACACCTCCAACCACAAAGACTGGAAAATGTAAGGTGATTCTGAGCACTTCCATGAAGAAGGAGAAGCCAGACTGAGATACCCAGCAGGTGAAAATGTAAGTAATGTGCTCACAGCTTAAAACTGAAGAAATAAACAATATTTTCAACAGCATTTAATTTAAGGCTGAATCTAATGAAAATTAAAAAAAAATTTATTATCTTACAGTGTCATATGAGTTTTGTGGCTAAATTCATATGATGATACAGAATTTTTTGCTTTCTAAATCAAGAAAATTATTTAGGTTTCAGTTTCTCTGTAATCAGAGCTGAAATGTTGGTCTGCGTTTTAAAACGTTTTTAACCAAATTAAAGCATGTCATTCTTCCTATGAGCAGCTGCAGTCTGTGATGTGTACCGAAAGCGCAGGGACACCAATTTGAGGCAAACCCTGCTTTAGGGTGTCCTGCAACACCCCAGTCCAGGCAGGAGGTCCTGCAACACCCCAGTCCAGGCAGGAGGTCCTGCAACACCTCAGTCCAGGCAGGAGGTCCTGCATGCAGTTAGTCACAGAGCTGCCTTTCTCTTGCACTGCCACTGATCGCGTTTTCCATGCTGGTACTTGGCTGCCTAGCCTCGCTCAGTCCCGGCCAACCTTACTCTCCTCCAGTAAGGCATCTGCACAGAACCTCAGTGAGAGTACAGGTTTGTCACTGGCAGGGGACAGCTCTGCTCCTTAGTCACTATTTAACTCCTGTGAGATTTGTATGCCCCCCCAAGCCCCAAGCCTGATACTTGCATTAGCTCGTAACGCAGCATTTCATGGAGCTTACTGGGAGCACGAGACCACATACCTGACCCCACTGCTAGCACAGAGGGACACGTCCTTTCACAGTTAACAAGGCCTGACCGCCAGCCTGCTTTTGTACTTTATCCCATGTTTGTTCCAAAACCAAAGCAGCCTAAAGACAAAAGGTCTTTACCAAAGTTTGAAGTGTGTGTGTGTGTGTGTGTGTGTGTGTGTGTGTGTGTGTGTGGAGGGGGGGTGCCGAAACTCCCCTTGTTATGCAGTGCCAGTATGCAGGAAACATTCCCAGTTCTCAGACAAGAAAAACGAAGAGGTGCTGGTACCACGTCCCGGTAGGTACCGGCCTACTTCAGGCACTGTATGTCACAAAATTTTTCACAGGGGAAAAAATACAAAAGGTGTGTGAAACATTGTGGGTATAGAAGCTTAAGCTTATAAAACATTTTATATAAATATGCTTCATCTACACTAGAATCAAAAAGGAATTACAAGAATCTACCTGCTATCAGTTACAAACATTTCTTCTATCTGTCTTTATTAAATCTTATAATTTACTTAATCCCTTATATAAGGCTACTTCCTGGCTACATTACTATAATTAAATAAATGCCTTGCAGGTCGCTGAAAGTAAAACAGTAACATGAAGTGAATATGAATAATGAGTCTTCATTAATCATCGCTAGCCGGCCCTTTAATCCACCCAAGGCATTTTTAGACACCACCTTGAAAAACCAGGCTTACATGCCTTATATGATATAACGGAGAAGAGCTTCAATAAAAGCAAATAATGACATAAATGGAAAATAAGGGAATTTGGAAGAAAACAACTGAAGTAGAGCAGTTTGAAAGGATACATTCTGTTTCCTGAGCTGCATTTACTTCAGGTCACATGACATCATTATACTGTACTTCAAAGGCAAACATCAGCAGGTAGATTATTGCAGGTTTATTCCCAAAAACAACTGTTATGTTCTTGGAAATGCAGCCTGAAAGCTGAGTCTGAGACCCGGGAGTGAAGCGTTCCCTTGGGGCAGCATGTAGGCAGAATTAGAACATTATCATGATGGGCAGCCTTCCAATCACAAACTCAAGGAGGATGTCCTCAAAATGTTTGCTGCATTAAGTAATCTATCTATCCTTACTCAGAAAACAGTTCAGAACAATTATGGGCAGTTTATACGTAGTATATCACAAAGCAAATGTAGCAGATCAAGCCAGGCAATGATAATCATGTACACTAGTAAAGAGGCAACAATGGGTTTTTAAAACCTGCTGCTCATTAGTACTCTAGAAATCCTTCGCTGACTGATTGCAGATAACAAGCAAATGGTGCTGAGTTTTTGCCTCTGCTCACAGTAACCGGGTAATGAAATGACAGCTCACTTTATGTATAACTGTCTACTCACCACATACCTACTTTTGGTACCAGCTGATCATGTGACCCCCTCAGTCACATCAGCCTCTGGGGGGTGTGAGAGAGACGTGCGCCCCATCTGAAAGTTCCGCCTGGCATTCCAATCAGCCCCACGCCCTCCTCCTTAATGCCACCCACATGTGTGCGGGGGCCACAGGGATCGCCGCATGACGCCTGACAGATTCACAATAAGGCGTGTCCCCACCCGGAAAATCCAAGTGCTCTGGAACCTTTATGAAAAATATAAATATCCCCCCAAAGACATACTTTGACTCACAGGGAGAATCACAACAATGTGGTCCGACACAAGCTGGTCAGAGAATTCCGGATGCGGGGGTCTCCAGCAGAACACAACACAGAGGACACGTCAACCGTCCCGCCAGCTGAAGCCCGGAGGGTTCGCTTTGATGTGCAGCCAGACGGACAAACCCTCAAAACAAAACGGGCCGTGCAACTGCCTGAATCACCTGCCGTTTCCAATTAAGCAACTAAGACACTGCTGTGTATTATCCAAGAGAGAAACTTTCTCACACCATGGCACTGAATGTGGAATGATTTCTCTACGGATGACTGAGTGAGTCCTCCTTCGGCTACCAAATCATCAAGATTGACGATCTCTCACGTTAACGGTTCAGCATAGGGGAAATGAAGTCATGCCCGTGGTTTGGGTATCAGTATGATTCCCAGAGCACTGCAGGGTACAAGCCCCAAAGAGACCAGGAGCTTCAACCTGTGCCTACCATAAAATTAGAACTGACATAACAAGGATGGTGTGGTCTAGCCCTAAAACAGTCTGCAATTGCAAATTAAGATTTTAGCAATTGCAGTAGGAAAGTTTTAGAGAAAACCCTTTGCAGAAAGCTGGCATGCGGGAGCATAACCCATATTAAACAGCAACTATAGCAGTGAAATAAGCCCGCAAAGCAGGGCAAAACACGTATGCCATTGACAGATGGTGCCATCTTTGCTAATAAAGGTCAGCTGTGGAGCTCCATGACAAACATACAAAGGAAAACGTTTCCTAGACACTTTGAGATGGAAATTCAATTTAGTCGCACTGCCTTTCAGACACAGTCCATAATACAGAGCACTGTTTCCCAATCCGTTCCTTGGGGACCCACAGACAGTCCATGTTTTTGCTCCATTCCAGCTCCCGAAGCAAAAATGTGGACTGTCTGGCAGGAAGCTGGGAGGGAGCAAAAACACGGATCTACTGTGGGTCCCCGAGGTCTGGGTTAGGAAACGCTGATATAGAGGTATATAAGGCCCTACCCTAAAAGTGAACTATTTCTAACTAATGTGAAAACAATAAAAACTTCCACTGGAAAGATTAAAAAGAAATCTGCCACCTTAAAACACCCCTTTTCTTTCACGTGTATCAGCTTCCAGGAAATTTGTTTAGTCCAGAATATGGGGGAGGACAGGTAACATTTCAGATTCTGCACGTAGAGGAAATAGGTTACGCTAGAGCACAAGGATCTCTCCACAGATTCATTCACGTAATGGAGAGACCAGGCAATTAATCATGGGACTCATCACCGATTTCTGGACAGAGTCTCCATGCGAGCAACATCATTTCTTATCCCTTTTCTGTGGGAAAGCTGGCTCTTACAAGGTAGGCTAGCTGTTCTCTACAAGCTTCCAGTGTCCAAACAGGAATCACTCGGACTGATCCAGACTGAGCCTATGACATCCCATGGCTTGTTATAAAAACATTCACTTGGCGACAGATGCTAAAATATAATATTACCGTATACTTTGGCCTGGGATGTGGGAAATCGGATCATGAGGGATTTTCATTTGAATTGAATTTTCCAAAAAAAAAAAAAAAAAGAAAAAGACTGAAAATATCCAAGACATCAGACACACAGTTAATCAAGCAAAGAAACATGCAAATGGAACAAAAAGCGAAAACTCTGGACCGTCTACGGTCTTGAGAGCACCTACTCCCTGGTGCTGCCCAGGACGATAATATGCTAATGCTAATGTACTAATATGTTCTAATGCTGGGTGGTGACATAGTTCTATCTAACTTGACCCTTGCATTTTGGCAGACATTTCACAGTGTGGCTGATAAAATGCAGTCAAGTCCAGGCCATTGTAACACTTAAGAAAGCGTGGCTTGTCAGTCTCTAGAACATTCCGTTTGGATTAAAGTTTTGTTTCAATTTTCAAGAATTTATAAATATGGAATACAAGTTGATATTCTGGCATTGCCTTTTCTGGTTTTGGTGATCATGCCTAAAATCAAATGCGTTAAAAGTTACAATTAATTCATAGTTTAGTATAGCTAATGCTCTATCATAGCATTGATTGCGTGTATATTTGTGCAGTAAGCAGCCCCAGCCCATTCCCCCGGGCTGTTCTGGCCATGGCCCCGCTTTCGCGACACGGCCCATAATGGGCTATTGTTGTGAGTTATAGACGCTGCCAGAGTAGGGGCAATTTGCCTGAATTACAGTCCTCCCCCCAGAGAAAATGCAGGTCACTCCAGGAATCCACACCCAGTCTCTTTTCACACCAATGAGGACATGCTCCCTTCATATCCATAGGGGGAGGTATATTTGCAATTGAAGTGAATAAAACAATTAAGTTTTCGTTGTAGAATGTGTGTTAATGCATATCAAAGTGAAAACTGAACTCACTCTTCCAACTACACCTTATGGACCAAAGTGAAGACAGTCGAAAAGCTATTGAAGGATTCAAATGAGCATTTCAGTCTGCGTGTCTCTCAGAGAGCAATTCACATTCCCGCACAAGGCACTGTGGCTGACTTCACGCACACACACACAAACACACACACACATACACACACACACACACACATAAACGATGGATGGGTTTCTGAAAGAGATAAAAGAACAGAAAGGTGACCTTCCACATCACCCACGCAAAAACAGACTTTCAAAATGCATCATTTCTTGACCACAAAAATAAACTCATGTTACTCAGAAGCCCTTGTTGACTTCAAAATTTGAGATAAGGTCTGAGTATATATTGAGATAAGAAAATCTGGGTAAGAAAATCGTTTTTATTTATGTCTTCGTTTTTTACATTGAAAGTACTGTAGAAATGACCTACTGCTGTGGTTATTTTTTCCAAAATAGAACAAAAAAGTTTGGGAATGCAAATCTTTTCATTAGGCTTTTCTACAATCTAATACACAGTACAGCACTTGAACTCATGCACAGCTACATGAAGGCTGTCTTACAATGAAGCGTAAGTATTGATTCGATGAAACAAGAATCATGTGTAGCTGTAGGACACTCTAGGAAAACATTTTCGGCTGGATAGCTACCTGATCATGAACTCGAAATGCTGACAGACACCATGTCAGGGAAGTAAAGGGGAGGTTAGCTCTCCATCACCTCGAGTAGTTTGGTGTGTACACAGTGATGGGAAAAATTTATTGACCACTTCATATTTAAAAAAAAAATCTGAATTTTTAAATCCTGGTTTAATCGTGGTTCTGCTGGCGGAAGGCTACATGGTGAGGCAGGTGGCTTTAAGGTCCAAAGTTTCTAAGACCTCAGTATACAAGAATAAGGTGAAGCAGGAGACACTGGGAACTACCGGACACCAGCCAGGTAAAGGGCAGAAGCGACTTTCAAAATACCAGAGGTGACCGTCAACTTATCTGACAGTTTCTCATGAATCGGAGGATGACATCAAGTGACCTTCAAAAGGAATGGCAAACATTAAGTGCAGGTGTGAAGTGCACTGCTAAGACAGTCTGTATCAGGGTCCTAGAAGCAGGACTGAAGTCCGATAAAGCAGGGAAGAAGCCCTTCATCAATGAGAAGCAGAGAAGAACCAGGCTGCAGTTTGCAAAAAAAATATTCAAAGACAAATACCCATAAATTAAGAAAGGAGTGAAACAAAAACTTGTGCTCTGGTCTCTTAATTTTTTTATAGAGCTGTATATCTGTAAAACTCTGATACTTCACATTCATTCTGCGGGAGGTGGTGGAAATACTTGGGGGTGGGTTGTTGTGACTTGGGGCATTAATATGTCGGTGATAAAAGCATAAAACAAAACGTCCAGTCAGCTATTTCAATGCGATCTACACCTAACGCCATTCTTACAAATTCCTGGAAGGGTTTTCAGAATGTGTCTCGGCCTCACGTAGCCTGCAGTGGAATTTTGGGAATTGGGATGTTCACCGTCGCCTGGGGTCAGGGGGTGAAAAATGTCAGCAGACAAAATCTAGGGGGGACCCGTTGAGCTGTTTACTGCATTAGCAGGAAGAGGTGAATAAGGCAAAAAGAATGTCTCCATTCTGGCGCCCATTCACTGCCCGCGTACCCAGATTAGAGGGCTTTGCAGAAAGAATGTTTGAAAAGATTTAACAAGCGGCCACAATGCATGAATAAGCGAGACAATGTGGTGACTGGGGCGGGGGGGGGGGCGGTGTCCAAAGGGAGCAGTCTGCTCCCGCCAGTCCCTCTAAGTTAGACCCCACTGCTGGCCCTTTGCTTCTTTATACCAACTTCGGGAGACTAAAAGGACCACAAGCCTTGCTCCCCGCGTACCCACCCATAGAGTTCAGGCCGTGCTTGGCTGCTTTCTCTGGGCAGGGGCCAAGACTGAGCAGCATGACGCATCTCAGGCAGGCCTATGGCAGCTTTCTAGGGTTCAGAGGACACGGCACAGCACGCCGTTGAATAAACACCAGCGGAAAGGATACTGCAGAGCTAAGAGTCTGAAAAGGTCCTTATCCAAGAAGAAACAGTTAAATTTCTTATGTAACTAAATAATTATCACAATAAATCTGATCTGAAGTAGTGGAAGAGGAAAATGACCCCAAAAAAAAACCATTAGGAGTGCAATTGGACCAGCAGTGCAGGGGGCAGGAATTAAGAAAGTATTTCCATGTGTGTGTTTATATGTTTGAGTGGCAAATCTCGGCCATGTCCCAGGGCCGCTCCGAGTCTCTGCCACTTCCTTTTTCTCCCCCACCCCTCTCTGAGGATGCAGGACGGACGGAGGCCTAAAGTTAATAACACTTTAGCTCTAATGAGCCTCTACGAGCTGTATTAGACACATCTGGAGTTGGGCCAAATGTAACCATGACAGGAAAGACATCAGCCTCGGAGGGTGCATAAACATATACACACAATTTCAGACATATAATTATGTACATGTATATGAAAAAAAAACACGCGTCAGGCTGCGGATATAAACAGGAATCCTGCAGAGAAGAACACAGCACAGCAGCTGGTTTTTCACACTATAAGCAGTACTAATGGCAGCAGTTATGCTATAATAAAACATCAAAAAGACTTAAATTATGTTATTAAACTGGTAAAAAAAAATAAAATAAAATAACTGCCCCGTTAACAAAACCCGGACTGAAGAAATTAACAATACAGCTATTCCTGCTACAATCCATGATAAACTATAAAACTACACGCTATAAAAAACTAAATGACCAATGAGGAATTTGCGCAGACATTACTATGAGAAATACAAACCTGAAAATATACAGTATGCAAGACTTAGGGCCAATTAGGGCCAATAACTGCAGCCAAAGGCAGTGAACATTTAATTCTGTTTCTGTTTAAGCTTACAGACGAGTGTTTGTGGGAACTCTCCCCTCCTGTGAAGTGAACTGCCCTCGGTAGCTAAACTGGGCTGTAAATCCCACCTGCTACATAAAGACCGGCGTTCAGCCGTCAGTGCAGGGGAGGCCGCAGTCCAGGAAAGCAGGGAGGGAATAAACAGCTAATGCAGGAAATTTTGTCTGTCCACCTTCCTGTGTTTACGGCACAGTGACACAGCACAGTGCAAGGGTAAACACAAGGCTAGCCCTGCCCTGTGCATCATAAAATATGGGCCAGAATTTTATTTACTTTCATCCATCTTCCATGACTGCTTATTCAGTACGGGGCCAGGGAGAAACTGAAATCAATCTCAGGAAGCACTGGGTACAAGGTGAGGGACACTCAGGATGGGATGACAGTCTGTCACAGGGGATGCACGCGCACACAGACACACACACGCACACACACACACACACACACACGCACGCACACACACACAAACTACGGTCAATCTAGAGACATAATCCAAACAGTGATAACCACTGACCCACCCATGCTACCTGATTTGGTGTAATAAGATTACAGGTAGTCCTTAGCTTACGATGGGGTTACATTCTGATGAATCCATCCTAAGTGGAAATACCATACGTCAAATGTGAATATAATATGATTATTAAGTAAAAAAATAAATACTGTGACTGAAAAAGCAAATAAATAATTACTTACTTACTTACTTAGTAACCAACTAACCAACTAAATATCAGTAATTGAGAAAGCAAATAAATGAATACAAGTTTATTAAAAACACATAGCATGATACATTGTTACACGCTGTATGATATGTTTAACCTCATGATCACTACAGAGACCGGAAGCGTGCCTGCCAACGCTTGGCATCAATAGAAAGTATCGTACGGCATATCGCTAACCGGGAACAGATCAAAATTCAACAGTGACTACTGAATGTGCTTCTCTACGATTACACCATCGTAAAGTTAAAATATCGTAAGTCAAACCATCGTAAACCACTCTCTGAAGTGTGGACTTGGCTGAACAATATTATGAATGTTTGACACAAAAAAAAAACTTTCAAATAATTAATTTAGGTATAGGTTCCTCCCAGCCTTTGTCTTTGTTGTTAAAGAACAGTGTGGTACAAAAACAAACTATAAATTAGAAGGTGATAGACGGTCTGCTCAAAGAAGTGGGAGCTGGGTTACTTACACAGATGCAGATAAACACACACATCAATCCTTAAGTACAGCTATCCTAGTTTATCTTTTTATAATTAAATTGAAAAAGGAAAGATTAAAGGCAACAGGTAAAAGCAGACCTGCCTTCTTCACCCCGAAATCCATACCTTAAGCCTCATCACCCTAATTACAACCATATCTCAGTTATAATGCGAACCATGCCAGCGGTTTGATCTCAGATTCAGCATACGGGACATGCCCCTTTAACCCAAATTTCCCTGAGGGAGGCTACAACGACAGTAAGAATTAAGGCTGTTATGAGGTATTTTCATTGTGGAGGCGGAGAAATTTCTGGCAGGTTTCAGACGATAATGTGTTCCGTGCTGTAAAATGAAGTTCCCTGAGTTACAAACACAATGTATCAGAAAAGGGACAAATGACAATGAAAATGACAAATGACTCATAATTTATCATAAGTAATATTTTTTAAGCAATTCAAGTCTTGTTTGTGACACTCAGCTGATGTAAATAGGTGAGATTCCCAATTTCCCCAATCATAATTTTTCCATAAAATGCTTTTCTATTGTTCTGTGCATAGACATACCAATAAAGACATTAATTTTGCAGAAAGGAAAGTTATGACCCTCCTGCCAATGCAATTTTTTGACCACAGAGTAGAACACTTGATAACATTTATGATTATACCAAAAGACAGAACCTATTTAGACCTTTGGCGCCATATATTTTTTTTCAGACAGCCTCAATGTTTTAATTGTGCAGAGAAACTTTAAGCTTATTTTTCACATTGCTGACAGTCTTCGTCCACTGATTGTCAAGTGACTCTGTAGTTGTTCATCATGCCCAGAAAATCACAAGCAACTCAGCTGTAGCTCTGGAAAGATGATTCTCACATTGACCTTGAACAAAGCTGGATTACAAGCCTCTGCTCACTGAATTCAGAAGGCCTCCAAGCCCTGCTGCACTGTATTTGTGTCCGATGACATAAACTTTAAATTTCACTGCCTTCAAATATTAATCATCTTGGCTCGAACACAGAACAGCAGGATTTGTTCTGCTATGCTGTTAGTCATCATGTGGCAGGGTCAGAACCAAACAGAATAAATTTAATTGAAAAATTATTTAGAGCACAACATGCCCCTACAGACACTCAATGTCAGAGTTAATGTTATAATCCAGTTTGAGAAATAGTGCAAGTCTTTTCCTGCCTTATGCTTTTAGAACTACATGAATGCTAACAAAACAATAAAGAGATGAATTATTACTCTGGATAAGCATCCACCTGAAAGCCAATGACCGAAGCTGGGTGCAGGACGAATGACATTAGATAGTGGATCAGCCATTTCCCCGCCAAAGCAAAATGACAAACATGTAAGAAATGGAAGAAAGAAAGGGGAACTTCACCCACAGGATGGGTTTTCTCATTTTTTAGCACAAGGTTTCCTGAAAGAAAAGATTAATTACAGTTGCGTACAGGGCCTCTTTCGCAGTCGCATTTCAATGTTCAGGGTGAGGGAGGGAGCTCCGCTTTGTTTTGCATGTAAAAGCTGATTTCTGTCATCTCCAGAAGGAGATTGGGCTTGTAGGTGTGACATCCTCTCAGTATAAAATCATCAAAGAGATGCAAACCGCACACCTTACAAGGATGAGCAGCATTTCATCATAAGCCTGCCATCTTCATCACTGGTAACAGATCAACCTTCAGCAAGCAGTTAGCTGGACCACCGGATTCCCTGAGTCCCCGCTGGAGGTGCAGTCGCCATTACAGATAGCGCTGAATAGGCCGATTCGCTTAATGTTTTAGCCTGTTGAGTCAGCAACATTAGGGCTGGGAGAGGGACCAAAATCCATGTGCCAGAAACCCTTGATAACGGCTCTGTGTTTGCAAACACAGAACATCCATCTAGCAAAGATTAAAGGGGACACAGCTCCCATAACACTTACTCAACACAACTAATTGCATAGCAGTACAAGCTTTACTACAGAATATGAAACACTTAGCTAATAGAAACTTTGGTCGATATTCAAGTATTTCATGACATAGTAGGGCTAATAGGGCTATTTTTCCTGCCCATCCAGGGTGTGGATACCAGCATATTTTTTGTAAATTCAGTAATGGATAAGTAATACCCTATTACAATTTTTTCCCCAAATGAATTTTGAGCAGTATATAGATTCCAGAACTAAGCACATGTATACTGAATATACACTATATAGACAAAAGTATTGTGACACACCTATTAATCATTGAATTCAGGTGTTTCATTCAGACCCATTACCACAGGTGTATAAAATCAAGCACCTAGCCATGCAGTCAGGTTTACAAATATTTGTGACAGAATGGGTCATTCTGAAGAGCTCAGTGAATTCAAGCATGGTACTGTCACAGGATGCCACCTTTGCAACAAGTCAGTTTGTGAAATTTGTCCCTGCTAGATATTCCACGGTCAGCTGCAAGTGGTATCATTGTAAAGTGGAAGCATTTAGGAACAACTTAGTCACGAAGTTGCAGACCACGTAAAGTAACACAGTGGGATCACTGAGTGCTGAGGCACAAAGTGCATAACAGTCATTAACGCTCTGTCGACTCAATAACTGCAGAGTTCCAAACCCCAGCACAAAAACTGTGCCCCGGGAGCTTCATGGAATGGGCCTCCATAGCCGAGCAGCTGTATGTAAGCCTCACATCACTAAGTGCCAGTAGGTTTAGGAAGTAGGTTTATTTGTCATTTCAGCCAAATATGCAGTATAAAGTGAAACAAAACATTGTTCCTTCAAGGCCGAGGTGCACAAAAGACAAAAGGAAAGAAACACGGGACTGCACAAGTGCAATTTACAGGACAAGGCAACATACAGTGCAGTCTGCAGCAGTAACTGTGCTGGTCTGAGTGGGTAACTGAATAAATAGTATTATTGCAGATTCAGCTTTATGACATATAGTATATTTCATCAGGAAGACAGGAATAAATAGTGAATAAATGCAACAGACAATAGCAGCAGCAGGGCAGAGAGGGTGCAGTATATAATAAATTGTATATGAAATACAGTTCGTGATTCAGTTCTGATTCAAGAGTCTGACGGCCTGAGGGAAGAAATTGTTTCTTATGCTGGCAGTGAAGGCCCGTATGCTATAGAAGCTTTCTCCAGAGAGAAGGAGGGAGAAGAGGGTGAGGGAGGGGCGTATGGGGTCGTCCACAATGGTGGTGGCTTTGCGGGTGCAGCTTGACGTGTAAATGTCTGCAACAGAGGGGAGAGAGGCCCCCGATGAACCCCACTGTCCTCACTATCCTCTGTAAGGACCTGGGGGGGCCCTGTACTCGGTGTGGTGGTGCTGGAGATGTTCCTGGCGATCCTGACTGACTGAGGTCTCCTGGAATTCCAGGATTCAGGTGCAGAGGGAGATGTTCAGGTCCAGAAGTCTTTGCTATCAGATGCTGAGGAAGGATTATGTTGAATGCTGAACTGGAATCTATGAACAGCATTCTCACGTAAGTGTCCTTTTTGTGCAGGTGGGTGAGGGCCAGGTGAAGGGTGGTGGTGATGGAATCGTCTGTTGAGCCGTTGGGATGATATTCAAACTGCAGGGGGTCCAGTGAAGGGGGCAGCTGTGATTTTATGTACTTCATGATGAGACTCTCAAAGCACTTCATGATGATGGGTGTGAGTGTGACAGTACGGTAATCATTGAGGCAGGGCACTGGAAACTTCTTTAGCTCAGAGATGATGGTGGTTGCTTTGAAGCACGTTGGAACAACAGTGGTGCACAGAGAGATATTAAAGATGTCTGTGAGGACATCTGCCAGCTGGTCTGCACATCCCCTGAGCACACAACCAGGAATGTTATCTGGCCCGGTGGTTTTCCATGGGTTGATTCAACATACCAAGACATTCTGGACAATTCTATGCTTCCCGCGTTGTGGGAACAGTGTGGGGAAGGTCCTTGACTGTGCCCCCGTGCACAAAGCAAGATCCATAAAGACACGGTTGGGTGAGTCTGGTGTGGAAGAACCTGTGGAGCCCTGACCTCAACCCCATCGAACATCTTTGGGATGAACTAGAACACGGATTGCAAGCCAGGCCTTCATGCCCAACATCAGTGTCTGACTTCACAACTGCTCTTCTGGATGAATGGGCAAAAATTCCCAGACACACTCCAAAATCTAGCAGACTGCCGTCGCAGAACAGTGGCAGCTGTTATAGCTGCAAAGGGGGGACTAACTCCATATCAATGCCTATAGATTTAGAATGGGATGTCATAAAAATAATGGCCAGGTGTCCCAATACTTTTCTCCATATAGTGTAGCTGTATCGTCAAAGAACAAACACTCCTGTGAATAAAATTACCAGAATAACAGAAACAGAACAAATTTATGTGTTGCTATAGCGATGCATACCGCATCCAACCTTTGCCATGGCCACTGCAGTTACCACAGAACAGCAGGGAAAAAACGGGCTTGAAGCCAGACTGAGTGTAAGATTTTCATGGTAAGTCAATGATCCTTTTGTACTGCGTTCTATAGAAATGACCAGTAAGAGGTGCAGGCCTTATAATTACAGCATTTCTAGCCACTTAGTGACAGCTATAATGTTTCTAATACACTAAGCACTTGGCTTTCAGGTATCAATTCAATACGATCAAACCAAGGAAATAGTTTCTCTGTTACTGATTACAGATAATCAGCACTGAGTTTCCTCAGCTGATAGGTGACGACACAGCTAATACTGCATTTAAAAAGCCAATTGCCATTGCTCATAATCTTACAACGAACACATATTCGTTTTGTTTCTTGGGGTAAAAAACACACAGTGGCTTTGACTACATCTGACTGCCAATATAATCAAACATACAGTGGTTTTGATTTATTCATAAAAACCTCAATATGCAAAACATCATCTTAGACACGGTTTCCTTAACAAATCCTCTTAGCCGGGGAATTCTGAATGCTTCAACTTTTTAACTGAAACTCAATCATCTGGCGATGATTCCAAATTACCCCAGCGCTGCCTACTCAAGAAAGAACAGGCAAAATAAAGAAGCCTAAATCTATTTATTCTGGCTTGATGAAACATTTGACCTATTGGAATAAGGCAAATTAAGCTAATTCTATCGCACACTGTCAGAAAAAAGTACTAATTGTACTTTTGAGGGTACAATTACTTGTCACTGGGGCTGTACCCTTAAGGGTTTGCCAGGTGTACCCTAGCTGTAGGTAAATGCACCTTTCTAAGGTACACAAATGGACGCTGAGGAACACTTTGGGGAACAAAACCTCACCAAGACTGTACCCTTTTTTCTAGGAGGAAAATTTTTCTTTGTAGGAGAGGCTGACTGACAGGCCTGAGAAAGTCAGCCAAACCCATCTGCACGGCAGAGTTACACCTGTCCTGCTCCATGTGGGATAAGTGGGTGAAAGATGCCAAGAGAGGAAAGCACAGTGACCAACAGGATACAGAGCCGAAGACCCTCAGAGATTAGGGACGGCCTGGAATGTAAAGTGCACACGTGCATGGAATGAGCCCCAGGGGTCAGCGGGTCAGGCCGTTCCTCCGGCGGCCATCAGCTCTGAGAGAGCAGACAGCTGGAGATAAGAGCGCGATAGAGAGCCGTGTGTAGAATCAATGAGCTGGAAGACGGGGAGACGATGGGGAAGGCCTACAGGACAGCCCTCAAGCACCAATTACTCATCCCCTGGCCAGCTGTAAGCCTATCCTCTACTAAGCCTTCTCGCAGAAACGCATGGCGCTGCCCTATGTTTTCATAAACCCTGTAATAAAAACACCGAATTACTTCAAAGAGTGAGACCGCAGAAAATGGCTGTATAAACAGGAACTTCGAGTCTGGGGGGACGGGTGACGGAAGACCTCGCTAATAAAAATGACGTTCACCGAGCACAATGCTGGAAACAGATAATGTTATCACCGAGCCGCTCAACTGGCCCGGCGCAGACAAAGCAGCCCGAAGCAGACCTTTGTAGCCATAAATACACAGCTGATAACACAAACATAAACCCCTGACATGCGTCCTTTACTCCAGTGTTTCTCAACCAGGTCCTTGGGGACCCCCAGACGGTCCATATTTTTGCTTCCTCCCAGCTCCTGAGCAAAAACATGGACTGTCTATCAGGGCGCTGGGAAGGAGCAAAAACATGGACTGTCTGGGTGTCCCTGAAAACCGGATTGGGCAACACTGCTTTATTCAACCCCAGTATTACTTACTGTAATACTAGTAAAAAAAACAAACAAACACTTATGGTATCTCTGTGTATTGTATCTCAAGAAAATAAATGCTAGAGCGTGGATTTCTTTGGAATATGTGTTTATCAGTGTTGCCAGTCTGTTTTCTTAACCGTTTCTATCTACCATTGTTAAGCAGCCTGATTTCATAATCAACACAGGCACATAACTGATTAAACATCTAACAATATTAATTCAGATTAATTGCAGGGCCGCCATTCAAAACAATGCACGTGGCACGTATAGCTGTGAATATATGTGGCAAAAGACAGATGCAATCGAAACATTGGCTAGGTGTACAGCAAAATGCATAGCCTCCAATTTAACTATATTTAACCATACTAGCTTTACTGTGCTACATTAGTTCCAAAACAGTATTTACCATCTTAATCAAAATTATTGAGGATTGATCTTTAAGAGGACAGGCCCTTAAGAATACTTGCGTTCTTGCGTCTAAGAACACTTGATCTAAGGCGGAAAATACCATTTTTTATCTCTTACGTCTAGAGGTAGTTACTCAAGCGGCTTTGCTGTTCACTCTTGCAACCTACTGGAAAGCACAGTCTTTTACTTCATTAACTCTTCGTTATTTCAACAGAAACAGTTCAACAACCTCACTAAGCATCTAAGTTTTACTATGAGGTTATACGGTACCTAAAACTAAACAAAAACAAGGAGAAGGAGACCGAAGTGACTGTTGTTTTTCTGAATATTAACTGCTTTTCCTGATGTCTCACACTATAGATCTGTTACAAAACCAACATCCCCTGACTGGTCGTCGCCTGGGCTCCCAGCATGGACCTTAAGGCAGGCTGTGAAGGACATGCTGCACAGACCCCTTGATGGTTGCATGAAAACAGAAAAAAATAAAATGCATGACGGAATCCTCACGAGACCAGTGACACACTGCCACACTGTACACTGCATGATAATTGTGCAACTGCTTTACCATTCCTCCATGACAGTCAAAATATCTCAGTTTTCCTGACACCTGGTATTTGACTAATATACAGACAGCAGATAAGAAAAATACCATTTACAGATAATTACTGGACATTTTCATTATTGGTGCTGACTAAGGATTATGTGAACTGGGGTGTTAGAAACACGCTGACGGAAACAGGCTTGTCAGTGATCGTGAGACACATTTAAGAGGCAGGGTTTTGAGTGAAATGTTTCTACACCACGCCCTGTTGCATATTACTCCTGGGGGCAGCATGTGGCTCAGTGGGCTAAGCCCCTTTGCCTGTGATCCGAAGGTCATTGGTTTGAGCCCAATCTTGGCACATCTGCAGGTCCTTGAGCAAGGCCCTTAACCCCCAGCTCCCTAGGTGCTGATATGGGTGGCTGCCTTTAGTAGCCAGCTTGCTCTCACCTACAGAGAGGAAGTTCAGTGAGACGTAAGGAGAATTTCTCCATGGGGATCAATAACCTAGCAATTATTATTTATTTTATGCTTAGCCTAAACATGTTAGTGAAGGATCAAATTTAGAATTTAGTGCTTGAGTAGTAAAGCACTCATGATGTCTTATTCCAGGGTTTAAACCAGTAATCAGCACCTACTTTATAGGAAGCTAAATGTAATATAAATGCCACACTGTCATTGCGTGATATGGAATACAAGCATTGTCCACAGATTACTACCCATTTTGTGCTTAACACAAAGCCATGCCAGAGTGAAAGGCAGATTACTTCAACCACACCTGCACTTTTTAATTAACTGAAAACAAATAACATTGACAGATATTGTAATATGACATAGGAACAAGTTAGCTTGAAACTGATTGAGATGCAGTTTATTACAGTAACTCCCTTGCACATCTCTTTGAACCAATCAGTGTGAATTTTGACAGCCTGCAAAGTTGTCAACAGACACTATGGCTGGATACCGGATTCTGTCAGTTACAAGCTTTTCTAAAGCTTAACTGCCAAGCAGATTTTACAGGTCAGGAACAGGCAATAACAGAAATATTTCAGGAGACACCTGTCTATGTGTGTGTGTGTGTGTGTGTGTGTGTGTGGGAGGGGGGCTGACAGTTTTACCCGTGCCTCTCTGCCTATGAATCTGCAAGGAATTCACACCTTGACAACCCTGAAGATTCATTCCCCGCAACAAGCCCAGGCTTTTCCACTCCTCGACCCGTCGGTTTGGTTTTCATTTTAGTTTTTTGTTTTTTTAATTTCCCGAGTGTTCTGTCAGTCACCTTCCTGCCCCACCCTGTTCCCCCAAGAAGAATGATGTTTTGCCCCAATCAAGATCCCATTCCCTGTCCAAAGCCATGTCATGTGATTCTGTACCCTATGCCAACTTGGCCCAGTTTCCCAACACGCAATATCTGTATTATTAGCAAGTTGATGATTAATTAACCATTATTCCAAAACAAAAACTGCCCATTCAAGCCAGAAAAAGCAGAAATTCCAGTCTCATCCCAGCCATGCTATGCATAAAATAAAATCAGAAATTTTGGCCTCTGGGCCAGTAACCAAGATATGGAGAGTGATTAAAATTTCAGCCGACTGCAAACATGCCATAGAGAGGTCTATATATTGACAAGATTCCTCTGCACTCCAGACGTGCCAATTAAACGTTGAGGGTACACTCCACGGAGACAACTTTCCACATCAAAGTTCCGCATCAAACCCAACACGACACAGCTGTAAAATACCCAGGATTACTTAAATATTTTATAAAAAAATGGTGCATCTGCCACCTCAATAAAACACTCTCTGGGCTTTGTGGTAACTGGCTTTAGAAACATGCATTTACTGCTTTGTATTATTAGTCTCACTTTATAATTTACTGGCCCGGAGCTCCTGTCTCCAGCTCCAGAAAATGTAATAAAGGGCACCAGAGCATGTAGGAAACTGGCACATTAAGCACTTTTAACATTTTCATTGTACCTCGTTCACACGTGACTTGCTGTTTGGTATTTCAGCCAGGCCTCTAACACAAACTGAAATATCACATTGATCCAGACATTTTTACATTTTAAATTCTAAAAGCATGTATGAATAATTGAGATGCAGAAGATGTAGTTGATTTAAATTTTGCCCATCTTCCATTTTCCAAATAATTTTATGTGGTATCAAATTGTGCGTTCTATTCAAATATGTAATTATGTTTTTCAGGAAATCTGCGTGGTCAATTTAATAAAACAGACTATAAATTAAACAGCTACATCTACTGACAGTCTACCAAAATATTAAGTCACAAGCTGTATAAAATCCAGCTTTAAGTTGCCAAACATGCACATCCCTTGGGTAAGGTGGAGCGTCGTGGGTAAAAACAATAGTCCACGTTTTCATTTCGGCATCTGGTTCCCTGACACGACTTACCAGCTGGAACTCGCTGCGGCGCGTGTAGGCTTCCTGGATGCCCAAGTCACTCCACAGGGCGTGCAGGGCGGGTACGTAGAGCTGGAAGGTGCACGTCTCCACCGGCACGCCCGCCTTGCTCTCGAACGCCATCACGAACATGCCATGCTTCTCGTTCTCTGAGTTCTGCCAGGGGATGCGCAGCTTGTCTCGTGCGTCCACCAGCACCCGCATGCCCTGCAAAGTAGACAGCACATCGGATCTCTGGTTCAGTCTCTCGCAGGCACAAACAAGCTCTAAATTAAGTGTCGACCAGCCACATCAACCGTACAGTAAATGGTGACTATGTGAGGGAATGGCAGAGCTGCGCATCTGAGATTTAGCCGCAAAAAACAGCAAATGTTATATGGATATAGTGCGTAATTACAGGGGACCTAATAAGATACACACATCTGACTTGTGTCAGAAGCTTCCAGAATCCTGCAGAGGGATGTGAGCGACTGATCTGCATGGGAGGTTTCCACTCATGTGTGAAGATGCCATTAAGTTTATGTCTTTTAGGCTACTTTATGGCAGACAGTTAAATTGCAGTGACTGCATATTTCAGCAAAATATGCCATTTGCAGTTTAGCAAAAGAGCTTATTATAAACAAATATGTTTATTTTCCCCACACACACAAAAAACACAAAGCATCACCCTCAAATCAGTGGGTTCACTGGGAGAATTGTGTGCAGTAAAACACTTCTGTGCACGGGGTATCTGTCTCTGTAGCTCATTCAGTAGTTTCAGATGGGATAATCAAAACAGGCTGTGGGATCTGCAGCTTGTTAAATTGGGCTAAACGATGTCTCTTGGACATATTCAGCAGTGTTTCAGGCCCGTATGTCAAGCTTGTGGCACTAAGTAAGATGCTGTCTTGTTTTCAAGTGATTTTTTTTTTCTTCGAATATTCGAATATTTCCACATACATAATTGCTTTTCCCACAGAGCTGGAAAACCAGTCCTACCTGTCACCTGACCATGAACAGAACAGCGACACACAATGATTACGACACGCAGCCAAAATTCAATAAATTCAGTAAAATTCAACAAATTATTATTAACACTCTGGATCAGTTCTATATGAGTTGAGTTTATTCACATCACACTCACCAGGTCTAACTGTAAATTTTTCTAAACAAGAATGGACGTTAAATAAAAAAAACGTAACAATCTAACAACAACAGCACTAGTTCAACACGTAAACAACAACCATAAATCAATAAAAAGAGCGTTTGACATGTCTTTTATCTCAGAGAAACAATGATGCGTTTGATCTCAAGGCGGGTAGAATTATCCTGCGTTGTCAATCACTGGTTTAAGCTAAATGCATGTTGCAATAGGTGACTAATGAGATGTCAGTTACACCAATCAGTGATTAGCAGCATATGAGAGTCTCATTCACTGTAGAAGCTGAAGGGCCATTTTTACAATGGCATTTTGCTTATTATAATACAATGATGGTGTATTGTTTTATACCACATTTACATCACATTTATTATACTACCTTATTATAGAGCATAATCTAAACAAATTACACTGATCCTCTTTCCATGTTTCTTAATGCCACTTTGCGTGCGCCGACATTAACATAGATGAGTGTACTTCGACTGGTCAAAAGAGATGACTAGTTAAATGGAACACGTGTTGCATTCTGCCTATTATAATGTAAAATGAAATCTTTTTTGGAAGAAATTCACCTTATTATACCCATGCATTTACTATCACCATTAATAATAATATGCTAACAATATTATATTAATAATACGGAGACATTATAAAGTGAAAGCAGATAATCTGATAAGTCCAAGCATAAATGGCAAAGAAGTTCATTGAGGTAATTGTGGTTATTTAACAGTTAACCACACAGGAACGTTTCCAGAAAAGCACAGAGTAATAGCAGTAGATTTACATGTGAGTGACCTTTTGCTGAGATTTTCATATCTGCTCCACTCAAGATCCATTGGACATCCATCTGAAGCATCCTGTTCATGATAGTAACAGAACGATGCATAAATGTGTAATCATCTATTTAAATGCCCTCAAAAAAGTCAAAACTTTTATTTTGTTAAACCACACACACTTAAAGCTAGCAAGATTTCTCTCCATTTTTAATAAAGCACTTGTATCATATTTTGAAATCATCCAATGGAGCCCTGGGTATCGCTGAAAACAAAGTGACACCCAGGTGAAGCTTAATAATTCTGGAAAGACTAATTTGAAATGATTTAGAGGTCTAACAGAACTTGAGTAAAGAGCAAAGAAAAATATCATGAGGTGTCTGAGAGCCGACACCCAGGCTTGCCGAGGGTCCAGTAAAACACAGGGGACCCTGCGAGGAAGCCAACAGTCTGAACAGGGGCCATGCAGCTGGAGGAGAGCATTTCAGAGAAGAAGTGGAGCAGCACAGCCATCTGCCATTATCAGAGCATTAAAGTACCATCGCACTAACAACTGCAGCTAAAGCTAGCACTATGCCCATGGAGAAATGGCGCTGATATTTCAGTGGTGTGTTTAGATTTCCATGTCATAAACGAGGGTTCGAGACATAACAAAAAAGGCCACATCTGTAATAGATATGAACAGGAGAACATCTTCAACACGATCTGCTGACTGAGCACATCTAGGGCCATAGCCAAGTTGAAATAGTTTGACAAAGATGAAAGGAATGCACATCAAGTTTCAAGGCTTCTTGGTAAAAATAGTGAAGTTAAATTTTAAGTTTTGTGTTTTATCAGTATAGCCCTCACAGAGTGTAAATGATCGCGATTTCCCATCATTAGGACGACTAGCCAATCGGCTTTCATGTCCCCTTTCACATGGTTGTTTTGTAGCAACAAATGGCCATGAACCACAGAAAAGGGACTTTCCAGAGGGTTGCCTGTCCCTTCAGGATTTTTGTTTAGGCTGTGCATGACTCCTCCCACCCCCACTGCACCAGAGCAGCCTGGGTCCTCAGAGGCCAGCGCTGACCTTTCACCTACTTCCCCGCCGGTCTATCTGGGAACGGAACAGCTCCCATCCTCTTGAGTTTCGCTAGGCGTCGTCTAGGGAGAGCAAGAGGGGGATATGGAAGAAGAGAGCAGGAGGGGGGCTGGGCCGTTACCACTGACCACAGAAGTCACTGCTGGAGGTCAGCCACCAGGTCTGCTCTTTCCTCCCAGCAAAGCACAGCGCGATTCCCATCTCAGAACCGACCGCAGAGTACCCCGCAGTTCTGGCCCATCAGACACAAAGCGCGAAAACATTTTCGTCTTTAACGAGAGACCTCCACCCCATAATAACACCTAAAAATCTCAAAGAGAGGGATTTTGTTTCAATATCAGGCAAAGCTTTTAAAATGTAATTGTTAAAATATTTGAAGTATATTATAAAAAAGACGAACCACTATTCAATACCGATTCTAAATCTGATACTAAGACTAAAGAACATACTGAACAGAAGAATTTCTATAGAAAATGTTAGAATAAGTTACATTGAATGGAGTCCTAAATAACTTAATTAACAATAACTTCGACAAACGTGTCATTTGTGTGACTATAAAACTGAGTCTGTGGTTGCTGTTCCTGTGCTTAATAATAATAGACACTTTTCCAGTCCTAATAATATAGTGTTTGATACCAAAAACAAATTAATTTTAATTAGAGGCCACCAGCAAGTAGCTATTTTACCCAGGGAAGTCATGGAGATGAGAGACCTCTCGACCAGAGGGCAAATAGTGAAATCTCAAAATTATCACCAGGGGCTCATTCCAGGGTCAGTCTATAGCCACATACTCATCCTGACCACATACCTAATGACACCACAAAACCCAAGCTGTCTAAGGAAAACCTTAATCTTCAGCCAAAGATTACATTAATGGCTGAGTCGATGAAGACAGAGAGCTATGAAGACGTATTGCCTGTTCTTCCTGTAAAATATACATATAAATTCACAAATACATAGCATCTGGGACAAAAAATATCAGTAACATCTGCGTAAATATATTTAATGCAGCACACAGACACAGCTATGTTAGGGAGTCTTATGCAATACCAAGCGATCTTAATCAAAATGGCATGTATCACATGCACTTCCTAATCCCTAACAGGCAGAACCTCGAGACTCTATTGATGGTTACAGTCAATTTAGCAACACTAGCCAGGAAGACCTTCAGGATTCTGTGATGCAATGAATGACATAGGTGTTTAAAGTACAGATTAGATATACCCGTCCACAGTCCTAATAAGATGTTTGTGTTTTTTGGGGAAGAGGAAAGATCAAGCCAGTCACCTGGAGGTCACCTACAGTAAGGAGCTGCTACTAAGATCATGCCAATATTTTCATGACAAACCGGTTCACAAGGTTTGCCATCCACACCAATGAGTTGTTTTCCTGTATTTTTAGAGGACAGTCAAGCAGGGCTCACCCACCTGTCTGTTATTATTACAGGGATACTGCAGGCCTTCCTCTGTATCCAGGCACGTCTTTTTTAAAAACAGATCCACACAACACAGTAGGACACTGGTTCCCTTCTCATTAGAAGTTCAGTGCACTTGATAATCGTTTGCCAACAGAAACCAAGGGAACAACTTCCTATAAACATTTCTGTCTCGCCTGCAATCCACTTGTCTTTGAACACACTGCTTTTCTGTCACCATTAAAGTCACACCCATGTTGTCCAAACTCCTCTAAACAACTAAACATTCACACACTGAGTCAGAGTGTGGGTCTTTCCAAGTGAGTGCAGCGATCTCCTCCACAGTCTGATCTCGTTATTAATATATTTCACCTCCCCCTCATAGCAAAGTAGATGAGTGGGAATATATCATTATATCCCAAACATATTTTTCCTTCCTGTTCCCCAGGCTTCTAAATGTGGTGTGAAGTATGCCTGACATGCTTCCTTTTCTACAAATAGATACAGACAATAGGTACAATGAAGACAGTTAAAACATATGATAATAATAACAACTGTCCTAGGAAAAGATGCAAGAGTTATAAAATCTGACAAGAATCTTATCGAGAAATAATTTAAACGGGGGTATGTCAGGCAGATATAGCTGGAACCATTTCAGACACTTGACTGGGTCAATGCAGTATATTATGCATAAAATGAGGTCTTCAGCCAAAAACAAGACCAGTAGCTTCACCTGCCTTATTGTGGGACTATCTTATATTTACTAAGCATGGGGCCCACCATGGAAATACAATATGACTTCCCTAACAAAAACTGTATCCGGCCACACAGCATGACGTTCTAGGTACAGCGAACACAAAAACTAGTAGTCTATCCAAACTACAGGATAAAGTAAAAAATATTAAGAAGCACAGACTGTACAGCAAATTCACCTTCTGCCTCCCAATTAAAAACAACTCTCTCTCTCTAAAATGAGAGCAAACTGTCCACAAAAATGTTTTAAGAGTGAAAAGATTCCAACCATAATGTATAATGATAGAGGGTTGCTACAGCTCTTTGCATGTGAACCCGTTCAGAGGTCATTGCAACTGTCATCACTGAAGCTGAGCTACACTATGGAAAACATTATTCCATAAAACCCTTATCAATAGGAGAACAGCGTTTAAGCAGCCACAGAAAGCACCTTCAGACCAGAAGGCAGCTCTGAAGTCTGAAATTAAATGGGCCTGGAGACCACAGGCTCTCACAGTGTGCCGTGCAGAAGAGGGTGACAGAAAAGCAGTCAGTCGCATTATGGTTTTGCTTTAGCTCCCCAACGGAAAAAAAACAAAAAAAAGCAACATGGGTGATATTTCAAACTCTAGATTCTCAGTCTGAATTTTTAACAGATGTTCGCGGTTGCATGCTCCAGATGGATACAGTCAACACAAGCACGTGATCAACACTACGGGTCAAACCTGGAGGGCAAATCATTAATTTCATTAATATGGACTCCACCAGTGAAGTTATTAACTTTTTTGTAAGAATGCCAAATTCAACAATAATCTGTTTCATTTCCATTGTGTCTCTGTTATTAAAGACTGTGTGAAACAATCTTTGTGAGCTCTCTACAGCTACAACAGGGGAAGGTCAGTTACCTACAGCAGCCACCAGCTACGCTCGTATTCTGCATGTAAGAAGCATTCATCTGCGTTTAGCTAGCGAGGGAAAGAACATTTTCTTATTCCTGAATATTGCTGAAAAAAGCATAACAGTCTATTAAATATTAAACCCTAGAAGAGAAAAATGGAGAGGCAGACTGCTGTCAGAATCAGCCTGTGATGGCTTCTCTAGATGGATCTGTGTCAGAAAGTACTCAGGGGGATCCCTCTTGACTTACTGCCTTCAGTGATTCACCTACTTTACTGCCAAACATATCCAATGAAGGCAAAGGTTGCTTCCCAGATTTAGGAAAATGTGTCACAAAGGTCCCAATCTTGTTCTCTGCTCCAACGCCCCCTCCCACAACCCAGACTAGGATGAGCAGTGGGAAAATGGGTTGATTTGTCCAAAGATCATCTGTGCTGTCCGATGTTAAATTTAAATAAATACAGGGTTTCCAACTCTCACACATCTGGCGTGACTCTCCAGCTTTCAGAATCTCGCTCTCATGCACGAAAAGTGTTGGGGCAGTTTGCAAACCCTATAGACTATTTACAAGGTAATAAAACTGTTACATACATGAAAATGTGTGTGCAGACTTTGAAAATTGAAAATCTCCATCCAGCCAGCTGACCAAAGTTAGTAATCCTGATAATAAAGCATGACACGCTCCTGTTCGCAATGTGGTCAAGTAAGGGCCAAGGTCTATACTCTAGGACAGTGTTTTCCAACCTGGTCCGCGGGGACCCCAGGTCAGTTCACGTTTTTATTCAATAAATTACTACTGGGAGCTGGAACGGACCAAAAATGTGGGCTATCTGGCACAGAGCTGGGAGGGAGCAAAAACCTGGACTGTTTGGGGGTCCCTGAGGACCGGGTTGGGAAACACTGCACTAGGTCATGCTTTGTCCCTGTATAAGAGTTCAGCCGCAGATCACGTTTGTCTTAAAGGTACAGCTGAAAACATTTTTATTCATTTTCATATTTGATTCACTTCTATTGTCTACTTTTAATACCTACCTTTTAAACATGGAAGAAAGTAGAGTGATTCTCCTACATTAATGTGACTTTTAAAATATTATTGTATTATGTTCCATGAAATCAAGACTGATGTCAAAAACATCCACAAAATCTTTTGGTATTTTCAGATTAATTTTTAAAGATGGGTTTGTCCAGCTCTTCACTTGATGACAAGCCTCAGACTGTTTTTTTTCTTAATATTTAACTTGTTTTTTTGGGATTCCTGGATCATTTCACCTTTCATGAAACAATACAGAATAATCCCCCACATAAAGTGAGTAAATATTTGCAACACCGGAGCACAGTTAAAAAGTATGACTACGACCACTGAATGACAAAATTTGCTAGTTTTCGATGTGTTTCTCTCCCTTCATATCTGGAATAGCAAATTAGTCCATTACTGAATCCTTCCGCACTGCCAACAAGGGAGGGGTGTGGACTCACACGCACATCTCTGAAGGCTGTCACTTCTTGTCACTCTGCAAACCACAGGTGTCATTGAGCAACAGTATACATCACTGAGAAAATAGATCATCTAATCCAGCCGACCGAAGGTGAGTCAGTCTGCATTCTCTGTGCCTTTTCATCGCAGATATCAAACACATTTCAACAAGGGTCAGACCCGGGTCCCCCCTATGGAATTGTTTTTGCTGTGATGGCACACTGGGTGTAATTCTTTTGTTGCTAAATCAAGAAAAGACTCAATGAAAAGGTGCAGGTTTCATCCTCAGACTTTCAGGTTCTCACTATGTTGTGTGAAGTTCCTCAAGGCGTTTCCTCCCTCATTCCAAACGCAGGCAGTTGGATGAATCATCATCATCTCATTAATTGCTCCTAGTGTGTAACTGTGAGTGTGTTCTGTAATGTACTGGCATCCCATACAGGGTGTACCTCAGCCTTGTGCTCTGTGCTGCCTGGGAAAGGC
>JAAGVU020000092.1:22492070-22506115 GCA_011763525.2 Mormyrus iriodes | reverse complement strand
TGAGTGTGTTCTGTAATGTACTGGCATCCCATACAGGGTGTACCTCAGCCTTGTGCTCTGTGCTGCCTGGGAAAGGCTCCAGGGCCCACAGCGATAACAGGATATGTGGTTGGAGAATGGATGGATGGATGGGTGGATGGATGGATTATAATTCTGAACACTGGCAGCCCCAAACAGGTAGCATTTGACCAGAAAGGGCTTCAAAAGTGAAAATGATTATCTGCATGATTTCCAATATGATGGAGGCAAATATGCACAAATATATTAAATGGCATTATCTTAATGTTTATTGACTTATTAATAAGTCACTCCATTTCCGACATATTCTGTGGTATTTATTGTAAATTACCACAGAATAAAACATTTGGGAGAAACATTGTTACAGGGGTAAGTGGATTTTTTGAAGGCTGAAAGCAGATTTCCCTAATGAGCAGCTGGATTTGCAACCTTTTCAGGCATTTTTTTTCTTTTCGTATTTTGTGCTTGAATGGATAATGTCCCCATGTCTGAGTGGATTTGCATATTTTTTGTGCTTAATCCTGAAAGTAAAGTGATAAGTGAACACTCCTTATGTGCCGTTTTGCTCCTTTAAGCCTGAAATACACCTGTGCAATAAGACAACTGAGTTAATCATACATTATGCAATTCTATACCTCGCTTCTGCAACATCACCAGTTAACCCCTGTGTTATTTTTGGGGTTGAAGTGACCCCAGTCCATTTTCAAAATGAGGATAAATTCTATAGATTCTAAAATTTAGAACGGAAGAAGTAAAATACACAAGGGTTAACTACCTTGCTGCTTAAGGTAAGGCAGTATTTAAGCATGGCCTGTGTTCATCAGCTCTTTACGCTGCAGTTGTAATATATGGCTTCCACCAAGATGGAATTTTCCTTTTTTGCTGTTAAATACATCCCTTATCTAAAGCACTGCAAAGACTTCCATTCCCAGCTTCCATAGACTCAGGCAGGAGCCGTTGTTACTTGTACAGTGTAACCAGGTCAATCACCCTTGAATAATGGCTCCTGGTGACACTTTTCTGACATGTCTAAAGTATTTGTTGGGGCTTGTGAAGTACGAGCGTCTGCTCTAGTGAGCTGGGTTGCATACTTTGGAAAAGAAATTATGTTAAAGGCAGAATAATGTTGCTTTTAATCTTAGGTTGTCACAAGCTTGTCACATATCGTGCTAAAAGATTCAAGGTCATATAACGAGGATATAGAAACTTTGACTAACAGACTACCCACTCTATAAATGAACTTAACTAGTCATCTTTCCACTTGGTCATTATCTCACTGCTGGTTCTTCTTTTAGCCTAAAAAGGGAGAGATGGCAGGGCAAGGCATTTATCTACGATATCAGCTGTTTTCAACAAGTCAATTACTGATAAGTCTCTGGGAATACATTAGCAGACACGGCCCGGCATGTATGTATGATGTAAAACTCATCCCTGTTAGTGAAATCCTGCTGCTGACAGGACAGCCAGACGGTCCCATCACTGCTGCTTAAAAATGAAAAACCTTTTTCTTTATTTTCCTCTAACAAAAGCACTGTGAGAATTATTCACACAACAACATACAGACAAATACACAACTGACAATCTGCAAATGTACAAAATTATTAATCAGCCATTATTAAGCTCAGTTCTAATTTTTCCTAACAAAGAATGCATGAAACTATGAAAAACGTATTATTTAGACATACATCTTCTTATAGATTTGTTTCTTTGATCCTTCACTGTTATTGATATTGCTAGTTCCAGTAAAAACATTAAGAATATGACAGATTATGATGAGCTAAGATAATGAGGTCGCTAATGCAAAATAAACAGCCACAATCTCTCCCTGTATCTGCATTCCCTCAGTCTGAACTACAGCCTAAACGCTGTTTCCATAACTCCCTATCCAAATACAGGGCTGTGGCGTGAGTCTGGAGTCTGTCTGGGGAAGTACAGAGCCCACAGCAGCAAAACACCCTGGACAAGATACGCGTCCATCACCAGGCATGTACTCGCCTGCTGTTAGCAAACTGAGCCGACTGATTCACCTCTGCACATGTTTCAGGAATGTGGGAGGTATCTCACACTATTATAGGGAGAACGTGAAATTTACACACACAGCTTTGGCTGGCAATCAGGCCCAAAGCCCTGGAGGTACCGGGCCATTGCTCTGCCTCAATGCTGCTCATGAAATCTAATTAATAGACATTTTCAATAAACTGTTTGCTTCATTGAATTAGTGAGCTTTTGGGAGTTAAACAATGCAGTATAAGAGCTGTGTATATAATGTTTATTTCTTTTCACATATCTCCCTGTCTTAACTAGAACACTAAATGTTTCATTAGTCAGCTGGCTGTATTATTAAGGTGCACGTTAATAGTTGATTTTATTACTATAAACAAACATGACTAATATCCACTCCATAGCAAAGTGTGAAAGATAGGCAAGGCCGCAGAACTCCGCAGTCACCAACTCCTTGTCATTGAAATACACATTTAGACTGAGGCCAGATAATCAGCTGATTGTGTCATCCGAGCGTCTCTACATTTCACAGTCCGTTAACCGTGTCCCCACACCGCACACCACTGGGAGTTGTAGTGCCCCCCCCCCCTCCATCCTACCCCTACCAGGGAATTAAACTCACAAGAGTCACTGTTGTTTAAAACATCGCCATCCGCAAAGATTTCCCTTTAAATGGGCACTGGATGAACCCCGGGGCCTGTGGTTTGAAACCTTCTGATTCAGGCCCCCCAGTGAAGACCAATAACGTACTGACATCGCTGTCTTTCGGTACATGAGGAAGAGCAGAACAAATTATACCCAAAGGAGGGAGGCCTGTTTTCTTCAGAGGGATGACAAGGTCGGCCTGTGAGGCGGTGTCAAGAGACGAAACATGGCGTAACGAGACAACGGCACACGCAGACGAGCGAGGGAACTGAGGCTGTGCGAGTGTATGGATCTGTGCAGCTATCGTTCTCTTAGAGAGATGCTTAGTGTCTCTCTGAGCCAGAAACTATTTACTGCAATTATCTGCAGTCTTCAGAAGATCACTTAGTCCTGCCAGCAGCTCTCTGGCCGACCAGTCTCAACATATCAGCACTGCTATTCACATCCTACACACTCATATATTTATCACGTAATATGAGATTAAAAATGATTATACAACATTACTCAACTGACTTGACACCATGACCCAAAATATGAGTGGATACTCAAAGAGGGAAGGTGTTCAATAAAGCACTTCAGAAAAAAAAACTGGCAACTGACATCAGAAGACTGCAGGACAGAAATACAGATAAAAAATACTAACTGAAATCCTATACTAAGAAACTGCTGACTGCGGGATTACGATTCACATACTGTTCCCTTCAACGTGTCATAAAAATGGCACTAATTCAATCTGACTCTAACACAGTGTGTTGGTCCAAGACCTCCAAGAAAAAATAACGGCCTTGCAGCACAAAAATCTGATTTCTGTGGCCTGGCTGGTCCTTGATAAACATGGCCAAATTGCACAAATTATAAGATTGCACCCAATCTGCCTTCTTAGATTCCGGTTTGTATTTACTTTCCAAAAAAAAAATCTCTCCTGGACTACTGCTGCAGGTTCTCCAGCATAATTTTGCAAAACAATAATTTCCATTCCACAGAATTACATTGCAATTAACCAGTTTGTAGATAAACTGTTCAATGCTTCGCTGCAAGCACGTGATCCACGCCTTATTGAAGAGCAATAATCTTGGTGACCGAAAGTGATCAACAAAATTTAGTTTTGCCAGTCAAGAAACTAAGTTCACAGTTGTTAGTTTGATTTATTGAACTGCAGCAAATACATTTTTTATATAATCAATAATAATCTGTACACATTTCCTCACTACTTACTGTAAAATTGTTGGATAAGGGCCCGCGACCATAATAAATGTCATATAGTATGCAATTTATTTATAAGTTTGATTCATTTTAAATTCCACGAAAAATAGCTCAATGCTATCTTATGTACAGTACAAAGCAGTTAACAGGAAACTTAGATTTCTTGCGTTATAACGACTCGCATTTTTTTCAGCCGAACTTTTTCTAAAGTTTTTAACAATTTTTCAGGATTTCCTCATATTAATACCATTACCTTGATAATGTTCTCGAAGATAGTGTCCCGAAATTCCAGCAGTGCCTTCTGGTCAAACTCTTTCCCGTGTATAATCCTCATTTGCTTCAAAAAGGTGGACTTGCCACTCTCCCCGGCTCCAAGCAGTAGGATTTTGACCAGGCGCCGGATAGAGCGCCTTTCGCGGGCCAGCATGGCGTCGATCTCCCGGCTCCGGAGCCTCGCCTCCCGCTCCTGGTTCTCATCCCGACCTCGGCTCCTCTCTTTGCTGCTGTTTCGCTCTCCCCTGGCCTCGGCCGGCAACAGACACCGGCTCAGTCTGCGCACAACTCCAAACATGCTTTCCATTGATGAGCACTTTTTATTCAGTGATCCCTGCGCATTTGTACTCTGATCAATTTCCAATCATTTTTCATTTAAAAGTGAACACATTCAGTTCCAGTCCATGGATCACTTTGAAAAGAATCCCCTTTTACTCAAAAACAATTAAAAAAAAGTCTCCACAGCTATCACACTGATCTCATAGCGGTCATGTACGGCATAAAATGTAATACTCCCAAGTTATGCTTTACATTTCACAAACAGCCAAACTAACCAGTCCAAATGATTTTACAAAAATACACAATTAGAGGAAATATTTCCAAACGATAGACTTCAGAATGCGATTCAAGCTTTAACAGAGTATAAATCATAAGTATTAGACGAATAAAACGCAATCGACAGCTTTTGCGCTTGATTAAACCTTGACAAGTCCTGCTGTAGTGAATGACTTTTCCTCACCGCCTTGCTCCGTACACATGGGATTATTGGGACGGTTCAGGACTGGACGGGACGGGACGGGACGCTCCGTTTCTGGGAAACTCCAGCGGAGGCTGCTGTGGGCGGTGCATCATCGCTACACTGTATATGAGAACATGAAAACGCTCCCTGGCTGATCTGGCTTAAATTAAACGTTTAAACTATATATGTTTCTTAGTCAAGTCATTAGTCATAGCGGGTAAAACTTATGCAAAATATATTCTTGGGGCAAATGGGCGAAATGATTTTGTCTTTAGGATTTTTTTTTTTTGTGGGGTGTGGGTTTCGGGTGAAATTATACGGAGATGTGAAGTTTTGGAAACGCCTGCTTCCATTCAGTAATGAACAAACTATTTGGTTGCTGAAGTTTTAAGACTAAAAGTGAGTAAACAAGTATTACGAAATGGATCTCGTGCTCTTCAAGATGAAAATGATTGATGCGTTAATTCAGCCGGTTTTGGTTTCAATATTAATTTGGGGGCGTCGGGAGGTTATGGATACCCGTGCAAATTCAGTGAGTTCCGCATTGTATAGGTGACACTTTGTCAGGGGGTCCAGAATTTCTAGGTATGCTCCTGGTTCCGATAAACTCATGGAATTTCATGGAAATGATAAGTTTAGAGTGTAAACGTATACAGGACTGGTCTACCCTACATAGGCGATCTCCTAGGGCGCCATTTGATTAGGGGACGCAAAAGAGCAAAGAAACACCTCTGGCTGCATTCCATAAGATTACAGTTATTTACACTAGTTATAATATTTCACCACTTTACTTGTGAAACAAACGCCAGCTAGCTAGTTAGCAGCCAGATACCCTACGCTACTGAAATGTTTTTAATATAAATAAATTGACAGAATTTGATTTCTGCTGCTCTGGGGTGGGAACACTAAGCGGAACCTCACCTAGAACATAGGAAAAAAACAGGCTTGGTTCTGACTGTACATATCTTATTAGTATTTTCTGATGTGGTATGTTGCTGACCTTGCTAGCTGGAGAGCTAACTAACATCTGTGTGGGACATCAGCAGGGCTGCACTGGCCATCTGGCATACATTCCTGGTGACTGGATACGTTTGTTCAACTGCAATATTTATTGTGGGGGACCCCAAAGTCCATTTTCATTCCAGTCCGGCCCTGGGCTGCACCTAGATCATACAAAGGAATTTACGTAATTTAAATATGTTATTGCATAATGCTTGTCACAGCTCTGGAAGTGGGAATTCTGGTTTTCAAAATGTGAACTGGCCTGCATGACCCACCAGCAATATGAACATATCTACTGCTAAGTAATGTGGAACAGTGCTTTCAAATCCCATTTAAAACAGATGGATAAAGTCTAGTTATTTTAAGTCAATTTGTAATATGGATTGCAAATAATACTTCAGTCCTTACAATTAATTTCCTTGTTTGGTCTCGACACTTTGTTTAGCCCTTAATAATAATAATCCTTTATTTGCTATTTGCATAAGTACATTGGAATTCTTCTCTTTGCCTACCCCATCTTGGTCCCCATAGCTTAGGGGTTACAGCAAAGGGTCAGCCAAAATGCGGTGTCCATGGAGCTGGGGGTTAAGGGTATTGCTCAAGGGCCCACCTATATGGGACTATTCTGCCAAGGCTGGGGCGCAAAGTAGTGACCTTCCAATTATAGGCACAGAGACTTAGCTCACTGAACCACTCATTATCTACTCCTAGAGCTCAAATTCTGTTCCATCTGTCCATCCATCCATCCGTCCGTCCGTTGATTCATTAATCTTTGCAAGGAACACGATGCAGACACTATAGGTTGATTTCAATTTGACCTTCACTGAGGTCCATGACAGAGAAAGACAATGGACGCAGTGGTGAAATCCATACTTAACACCATTCTGCACCCATGAGATCATTTAGATTTTTCTAAGTTGATTGCTGTTTCCAGTTGTAGTGATGGGTAAGTTTAATTTTCTTTTATCCTAGTTGCTATGGACAAAAGTTACAGATAAATATTAAAATAATTATAGTAAAATAACTCACTTGGAACTTAAAAACAAAAATTTACTGCACTTTTCTAGAAAATTAATTGTACACAGTTATGAATGAAGGCCATTGACTTGTCTATACTTGGGTAATTAATATTTGACTTCAATTAGATTTGAATGGTATTTTGTCCCTTGAATAATTTGAAAAGATAACATTTGTCTTCCAGTAAATGAGCATTCTTAGCTGGCTTAAATGAGGTGAAATTACCTGCTACTGCCACTTGGTGGTCAGATTAGAAGTGAGTAATTCATTGGCAAAGTACTGCTGCTTAGATTTCAGGATATATTTTAACAGAATTTCTATCACCTTCTAGATTTTAAATTTGGCCTTCTTGTGAATTTTGGACACAGTCATTTAATATCCAATCCCATTCACTAATAAAAAGTAAATCTTTCTTGTGTATCATGAAATGCTTTGATGCTTTCTGTGCTGTATTATGATGTTGTGAAGTTCTGGAAACATTTTCTGCATACTGGCTTGCAAATATACTGCCATATTTCTATGGCTTGTGCATGTGTAGTAGCTTGATAAGGAAGAACTTCACTGAAAGCTTCAGAAAAGAAGATAACATTTCATAATAATTCATGGAATTTCACCTTTATTTCAAGCTGTGAAATTCCGCAAAAAAATTAAATATCCAGCTTACAGAACCAAGGTATGAATGTGTCTTTGACTTCTAGCCATCAATTCAACTACCTATCAACAGGGGCCACAGAACCAGGCGCCACTGAGAATGTAGTGACCACGGAAAACAAAAATACCTGAAAGTTATTTAATGTTAATAGATAAAACTTTAATAATTTTGGTTGCATTTTGGTCTTTATGCCCTTTATGCCATGTTCAGGTGCATCCCTCAGCCCATGTATCAAATGCAAATTGGAGCCTATGCCAGGCAGCTTAGGGCCAAAGGCAGGGCTACACCAAGATTCCAGATTCTATATTTGCCTTTTGTACAACACTACATAGGAATTCTTGTTCAAACAATCCAGTCAGTAACAGGATTAGATGGCACAAAGCAAGACAAAGACACTTACAAATATCAAAGCAGACCTATTAGACTGGTATTGTACAGGAATGTATTTATAGAATTAATACAAAGAAATAGAAGAGATTATGACAAAAAAATGTAAATCGTATGATATAAATCAGGGCTGGCCAGTCCTATAGGCGACATTGGTGGGCACCTAGGGTGCCAACTTCTGAGGGGGCACCGACTTGCCAGTTGGCCAGGACTGATACTGATATAAATATAAGATAGATGAAAGAAACGTCTGAAAGAGGAATACGGCACAGTAAAGTATAGTATTCCTTTATGAGGATGTAGTTCTCACTCGATATGGAGTTGGCAAAAAGTAGGGGGATACAAACTGTTGTTAAACCAGTTGAAGTCTGGATATATGGATATATCTTCAGCCGGACCTCAGTTTGGAGAACGACCTGTGACCTGGGTGAGTGGGGGCACGCGGGGTTGTGTAAGTCCTGTTTCTGCAGAGCTAGTTATAAATGGACCCTACTAAAGGAAGAATAGAGCCAGTGTTGGGTTGTACGTATTTCACAAACTTTTGTATTGATCTACGATCTTGATCTGTGGTATTACCGTACCTCGTCACTGGGACTGTACCTTTAAGGGTCTGCCAGTTGTACTGTAGTTGTAGGTAGCTTTTAGTCAAAATTAAGGTACAGAAATAGACTCTGAGGAACATTTTTGTACCATTGGGGATACATTAGTGTTGCTTGTACCTCGAGGAACAAAACTGCAGTAGGACTGTACCCTTTTTTAATGACATTGTAGGCAATTTAGAGATGTCAGTTAACTAACTGTATGTCTTTGTACTGCAGGAGGGAATCTCCATAAAAACAGCAGAGGTGGGACTCGAACCCCTGACCCCTGCTCTGTATAAGGTAAATTTTGATTTCCTATGTCATCAGTGGCTTGGTAGTCTTTAAGTTCTATCCTACACAGACATTCTTATGTGTGTTTCATGAAATTGCTGCAAACTATGTTGCTTTAAAGGATCAAAAACTATTGAGTCTTAGAGAGACATACTGAGCGTAATCCCAAAATAACTTTTACTAGAATAATGGCCAAAGAAATATTCAAATTCAGACCTTTTGTAGAGCGACAATAAATGTCATTGGATCTAATTTTATATATCAGATATTATATATTATGTAACAGAATTGTATTAGAGGAGGAAATGACACATCCGCAGCTGGATTGTTTGTTCTGCAGGGGGCAGTAAAGAGCTACATTTAGAGGGAAGGACGCTGATTTTCTACCAAATATCAAAGATTAACTGAGAGCGCGTGAAACTGGATTCTGCTAAACAACATCTAATTAGACATTTTCATGCATGCACTACACTTCTTGTGTGAGACTATTCAAGTGTTTGCAACACATATATTTTTAAAATCCTGCTAACCATTATTAAGCATTGGGTGACGTTACTTGCCGCAGAATAATAATTCATCGGAAATGGCAAACTTGTTTTATCAGAGGAAATCGTGGGAAGATGTGCTGGTGAGCGGTTCGGCAGTGACTCTCTCAAACTTGTTGCTGCGTTTTCATGCCGCATTTTTTTGTGATTGAAGTTTCCAATTTGAAGGCGCTCTTCTGCCGGCCCCGGTTCGGCGCTGAAGTAAGATCTTGTCCCCGTAATGACAACGATGACAGCATCGCTATTACCTGCCGCTGCCATGTTTCAGATTCATTTCTATTTGTTTCTCTAACTGCAGATTAAGATCATGGTGTGACAATACATGTGGGGCGGAGACTGGATAGGAAGACAAAATCTTGAAAAAGTGTTACTTTTTTTTCAGCCGAGAAAAGCAGAATCGCGCTGATGAGGAGCGATTGACTTCGGGTGTCTGAGGCGCGCTTGACTTCGATCGTGTGCATGGCAGCGCCGAACCCGGCCAGCCAAGGTGGCACAGAGGTCACTCTGCGGGTGCAAGCCGGATACACTACGGGTGATCAGAGCTCAGAAGTGAAGGAGCAGAGATCTCTTTAAAGCCTACACTCATCCGGCCAGCAAACAGCACCTTTCCCAGAAGAGCACAAAGAATTTCATCGACATTGCTTAAACGGTTCTGTGCGCTCGTACGCCGGACGGCCCTGTTCTTCCATCTTCTGATTAAGTCGGGCTATGATCTGGATCAAATTACACACAAAACATCGCTTATACATTTCTTTTTTAATGAATGCTTTATTATCATTTTCTGGTAAAACTATTGATTGCATTTTAATTTATTTCGATAATTGAAGCGTATCATCAAAATAGTGTGTTTTGAACTTTTTTTAATCAGCAGTTTTTTTTGCCTAAGTATCTTACATACAAGTGACATCGCATAGTTCATTAGTGCTGAAAACCTGAACAAAAATGAAATATTAATTGACTAAAATAATTTCTATTTATCTCGACTATTTGCATGCTTGAAGGAACCCATAAAGGGCTGTAACAGCTTTCTTCTCGAGTGTGCCTTTCAATTAAAAGACAAAATATACTAAGAGATTAAGTACGCTTGTCTTTTGTTTCATGTCTGTACAGTTCTCATTATGAACTCTTTAAAAAATCACTACTTTTTGATAAACACAGCAACTTCATTGGGTGGATTCCTTTCAGGAAGATGGGTACATATAATTGTGCTTTAATGGGAGAGAACACTTAGTTTAATAGTGTTCAACAGAGAATAAGTGAAGATTTCCATCCTTCCATTTTCTGAAACCGCTTTTCCTATTCAGGGTGGTGGGGGGTCCGGAGCCTATCCCGGAGACTGTCATTGCAAGGCAGGGAATAACCCAGGACGGGGCGCCAACCCATCACAGGGCACAACAGAGAAATGTGTACACAGTAAATATAAAAAGAAAATAATTCTTGATTTATTAATTCCATATTATATGTGAGTTAGTACTATTATTTTTGAATATAAAATATGTTAAATGCAGTTCCATCTGTCTGGCAAACTCAAGTCTACTGAAACTGTGAGTCCAGCTGAATGTCAGAACTGCATGAGGTTTACGTATTGGACACAAAGTGCCTGATTGGGATGCAAAAGGATGGGGATGCAAGTCAGATACTCCCTAGCAGGTATGGCGTTCTTCTGCTCAACTGCTGGGCCAGCTGACACACCTGATAGATGCTGAAAGGAATGCGAGATGACAAACCATCTGCTACAAGGAAGTTGGACTGTATAATTTCCTACATTTCCACCTGCTGGTATTTTTTAGTTGCTGTTATAGATGCAGATGTCTGCAGAGATAAGCTGTGTTTAGGCCATGCGAGAATGCATGTGCACTTGGGGAAGGAATCGGGATTGTGGGAAAAGCAGAACTGTTGCCATCCAGAGACATCTGTTTGCCATTAAGAACTTTTTATATAAATTTGAATAAGTACTACTTTTTGCTAAAAAGATTATTTTCCTATTTATTGTGATTTACTGGGCAAATTTCTAACAGTCAGTCTGGAATATTGCATTTCCGGTTCTTTTGTGGAGTTTCTGCATGAATTATGTGTTTGCATTCATTTCAATAAATTCTGATGCTGATTGTTATTCCTCTGCTTTCCTTTGTTTCCTTAGCTCCGCAATGGCAGAAAGTCTTATACATTCATTATCAAAAAAGGTTTCTTCTGTTGATTATACCGTATTCACAGCTTTGAAAGCTATTGCATTGTTTATTTGAGTGTTTCAATAATGAGAGTATGGCTGGTTGATTACTTTGGCTTTCTTTCGGAATTAATGACACTCCATTTGTTCAGGTATTAGTTCATGCAGTCATTGAATGAACCTCACTTAAAATGAACATTACTTTCTCCAACATAATTGCATGACTCCCATCAAAATTCCTTGCGCATGACGTTCCTGCTTTACAATGGATATTGACTCAGGATGCCAGGAAATCCCAGCCTGTGAACAATGTGAAAGATTAGATACAGTGTCATTCCCCTTTATAATTAAATGAAACACCAACAAGTGTTGAGAAAGAATGACAAAGATAAATGTGTATCTTCATAGCAGTATCTGCTGAACTTCAACCATGATGCAGAAAAACCTTCAATTTTACTCCATACGCATGTAACTGCAGTGTCTCAGGAAAATTTCTGCAGCTGAAAAAACACCTAAAAGTATCAGAAGTAATTTAAAATTAGTTGTGCTATAATGATCCACTGTTGTTTTGCAATTAATTACAGAAACGTTTTTCACTTCATATCGTACATCACAATTGCTTTCTTCTGGTTTTGGAATAGGAGAGCCTTTGTGGAAGTATTGTGGTAGTGTTAAGGTCGTCTGAGATGTGAAACACTTATAGAAAGGGCATTGTCTACGCCATTACATGTCAGTGTGTGTATAGCTGGATGTGATCCACATACAGTACAGCAGTTTCCCAAACCGGTACTCGGGGTCCCCCAAAAGGTCCATGTTTTTGCTTCCTCCCAGCTTCCGGAGCAAAAACATGAACTGTCTGGGGGTCCCAAGGACCAGACTCGGAAACAGTGACATATCGGTATTTGTGCTAAATAAGTTCCTTTGTAATATAAGCATCACACAAGCCTACATGTAACAAACAGCACCTAGTGCTAAGTTTGATGTTCTCGCAAGCAAGCATTGTTTAACTCAAAGGTGGCAGCCAGGAAGCATGGTGGTTCTGCAGGGAGTATCACTGCCCCAGGCCCAAGCTCTTTGTACCTTGATCACATGTTCTTCCCACGTTTAAAATGATCTCTGACCAATCAATTTCCCCATAAATTCGGGAAATGGGCAGCATGAGAGAGCCAGCTTACAGCTGAATGAACTACTCCAAGCTCATCCAGTCATGCAGGTGGCACAATGGGAAGCATTGATGGCGTATGCCTCCACGGTTGAGGGATCAAATCCCACCTCTGCTTCGTGTGTTTGGTGTTTGTGTGGTCTCTCCATGTTATGCAGGTTTCCTCCACCAGGCTAATGACACACAGTTAGATAAAATGGCAAAGGTGGCTGTGCCTGTGATGGACTGGTGTCCCATCCAGGGTGTACCCTTAGGTTAGGCTCTGGGCCCCTCCGAGTGACACTGACCAGGATAAGCTGTTAGAAGACAAATGGATATTTGGGACATTAGTAAAACTGACACGCAAAAGACTCTTCTGATTTTGGGTTCATTGTTGTTGCAAGTTGAAGATACAACCTAGATCGTGTAGACTAGGGAACAGAATTGAATTGCTTTCAAATGCAGGTGACACCAAAGACAAATTACATAACGATATAAACTGACAGAGAATAACTACTTGAATTGATAATAAGAAGACAATGAGACATCATCACTCAGGTCTCTTCAGGGATAATGAACTAAAATCTAAAAGAAATTGCCAATTAAGAAAGTTGGTGTTGATATCACCTCCTCATCTAGAAGTGGTAACCAGTCCAATATCTACATGTCTGAGGAGTGTGCAGGTGCAGAAAATTAATCAACCAGTTCATGCATGCAAAAGCAGATCTCCAGCTTCGCATGCACCAGTGGAATCGCGCCCATCTGGCCCTCGCTGATTGTGCACTACTGGAGAGGAACCGAATGTTTTTTTTTTTTTGATTGATTGATTGATTGATGGAGATGGGCTTGGAGAGGGGATTACCAAAGGTGGTCTGTAAAACTGGAGGCACCTGGACAACAAACCCAGCAGGACTTAAAAAGCCTTGTGTTATTTGACAAAGATTATGTTCTGGAACTGAGAAATGCGGACACGCAGCTAATGTGAATGGGAAAATCACTAACAGCACTCCAAGTATATGAAGGTTTGCTCTGCTTAGGCTCTGTAAGCAGTCTAAAACAGACAGATAAGCATGCAGGGATCAGGTTTAAAATAGCAGGGAACAGATTCAGCTTGCTTCTCGGAACAGGAAAATCTTGATTTTTGTCAACATGTTCATGAAATGTAGCCAGCTAACTGATTCATTCTACTTTGTGAAATATTTCCAGCAAGTTCTATAACAATCATTAAACCGGATAAAGTTACTGAGTGAGTTTATCTGTCATCTATTGTCAAGCTGTACTTGAGGGCTTATTATATATATATATATATATATATATATATATATATATATATATCTTTTTTTATATATTTTTTTGTTTCTCGTTTGTCGTTAGGTTTTCGTG
>JAAGVU020000092.1:22476055-22489969 GCA_011763525.2 Mormyrus iriodes | reverse complement strand
TAGTGGATGATGTCGGTGTGCAGGGGCGGTTCAGCCATGAGGTAGGGCCTGGTGAGAGATGGGTGCATGAGGGTGTACCACACACACATACAAATATATAAAACACTGCCATGGCCATCAGAGTTCATCAACCAGTTGACCTGACATGCATTGCCACACATTTATTATAGCTCACAACATCCCCTAAGAAATTTAATAACTGCTTAAGTTTTACTGAAGCTTGAGCAATATATCAATATTGGTTTCACATTTGCTTATTTTTTCTGCAGCTTCACTGAGCTGAAATAATTGTCTCCGTCTGATTGCCTTTCATAAAAAAGAAAAACAATTTGCTATCTAAAACCAAATGCTTCTTTTGAATCCCTCTGCTGGGAAGCGTTTTCCACATCAGCAGACAGTACACTGAACAGCCTTCATACTTTATTGTAATCTGATTAAAGTTACTCTTTCAGACTGAAGGACTGCATGCAAAAGTCCTTCCTGTAAGACTACACCTGCAAGAGATGCAGGATCTATTCCTGTTTCAACATAAAATAGCAAGCTGGTTTCTCTGCTTATCAAAATACTGGTATTGTATATAATTTTCACTCGAGATTCCCAGAGTCTGCAGGACCGATTGTGTAATGATAACTAACATTGTTAATAAAACTTATAATACACATCAGTGTCATAACTATGAAGGTAGTCCAAACATCTGAACATGCGGGAAACACTATTGTGACAATGCTTGTATCCTAGGTGAAACATAACGGTTTTCAACTCAGCAGAGACACAAGGGTTTTTTTTCCCCTTCAGAATTCTGATGCATATTAAAGGAGGGATTAAGCCAGTTCACTTTCCCTCACTAACAATAAGAGAACTTCTCGCCCTGAACTTTGATGTACGTTGGCCTTAGGGGTTCTCAAACTAAATTTCCCTATCATGTCCCTTTGATAATGGACGGTTGCCCTCAAAAAGCCCCCGGTCCTTCACAAAGGTGATTTCTGTCAAATTAAAGCATTGTAGCTCAAAAGGATAATTGAATCCAATGAAGCATGCTTATCAACTTTTATATTCACGAGTCTTACTGTGTAGGTCTCAAAAGGTAAAGGTGGATTATTGTTATAGTCTGTGAATAACAGGGGAGGAATGAAAATATGTCCTTTGACAGAACATGCTTCTGGTCAAGAGTATTACATTTTTCAAAGTTTACCTTGCTGGCAACGGCTTCAAGATTTTCAGAAGTTATGCATTCACAGGTATTATTGACCTTCTCTTTCAAATAAATAATTGGCTCCATTTTTTGTTTCTGCAGAAACTCCTCCTTTGTGATGACGTCTACAAAACACAAGCAAATTAGCACAACTGTTAATTAGTGTAACCCTGATCCTAACCCTAACCCTAAGCCTAAGCCTAACACTAATCCTAACCCTAACCTTGCTGCCAGTTAAGGGCGTTTGGTCTTGCTGTTATTCCTATTACTGTCTAATGGTGCAAAATTAAAATAAGATTATGCAATTTTGTTCACTCTTCTCACCCTGGGAGTTCATTATTCTTTCCTGGATATCTCACTCATGCAAAAAATGAGTTTGCTTTGGCACTACACTGAATACTTTTCTATACCTCCATAGTTAACGTGATAAAGAATTAATAGACCCCCATATTTAAATTGCATTGTATAATAGAAAGCCAAGCTAACTCTACCAAAATTACTTTGATTCAACACATCGATTCTCATAATAATCATTTAGAGTTTAGAAAAAGAAAAACCTGAGAACAGCAAAACCTATCAAACTGCTTTTGATTTTAACTTCTCAGATTGCTGGAGAATATTTTTGTATTTATTGACATCATTCATGGTGGAAACAAGATTTACAGGTAACTTATAATGCTATCTTCCGTTTTTGTATGTCCTCATCTTCCATCCATCCATTCATATTCCATCCATCCATTCATCTTCCATACACTTATCTAGTCTAGGGTTGTGACAAGAAAGCATCCGATCCCAGGAAGCACATGGCAGGGGTAAACCTGCCAGTCCATCACAGGGGACACACACACACACACACACACACACACACACACACACACACACTAAGGGCATTTTAGAGACACCAATTCACTTAACTATTTGTACCACACATACACCGGAAGAACATGCGAACCCCACACACACGGGGTGCCGGAGGTGTGCGCGTACAGCACTACCCCTGGTGACACTCAGACACCCACAGCTTCATCACATTGCCATGAAGGAATTTTTTTTCCCATCGCAACATCACTATACTGACGCATAATGTATGGTAATCATGTTTGAATAAGCGAGACAAGGTCAGCATACAGAAGCAGCACATGAACTATAAAGGACATCCCCTAACAAAAACAAACAGAAACTGCTGACCGATTATCCACTGTGGATGTATGTATAAAAAGAAGTGACCCCAAGACCATATGCCCCATCCTCATTGCTGCTTTAATAACCTGCATCTGTCACCAGCTGGCTGATAATAACAAGGGAAATGATTAATAGATCACGTGTAAATACTGTTTCGTTAACAGGCCCTGATCAGGCTGTGATTGATGTACATAGGCTTCCCGGATTCTGGGCTGCCAGCTATCATAGATTAGAGATAATAGTTCATAGATACTTCAGGTTCCAGCTGAAGGGCCAAAATGAGAAGACCTTCTTCTCTTTAATCCAAAGAAGGTCACAAGCATATTAATGCATAAGTCGCCAACTTTAAAACTGAATGGCCAAAGGTTCAAGGTCGAGACGGGGCCATTCTGTTCAACAAAGGTATATGTCTGCAGAAGAATGTCCAAGTTTAAGCCTTACAGATAATACTAAATAATAATATCTGAAGTAATACTGAATAATATTGTTAATATTGAAATCATAGAACAGAGAATCCAAGTACCTGTTGTACCTGTACCAAGTCCCGACTTTCTTTTCAAGATAATGTACTCTTTCTCTTCTCTGATCACATTCTCTGATATTACTCCTCTATGCAACTACATACTGAAAGCCTCAGACAGCTTATCTGGACCTTCTCATTACCTGGCTTGCAGAGGTCGAACTCCATGGCTCCACCTAAATTCAGGATCTTCTGCACGATGGCTTTGGCCAAAGTGTTAGGGACAAACAGGACAGGTCTCTTCCGCTGGCAGTGGTACGGAGTTACCAGGCTGTACGGCAGTAAGTTCAGGCTGTCATTGAGGTCGCTCTCGCCATCCGAGTCTGCATTGAACGGAAAGCAGAGAGCATGGCAAACGAATCGTTCGACACACCGATAGCTAGCAAAGTGGAATCCCGCGAAAGACAGACCGTGAAGAACGAAGCAAAATAATGAAACATCTGTCGGTTGTGACAATATTCTGCATGATTCTGTCAGGTCTGAGTTGGGCTGCAGATGGGCTTACACTCCTGTTTCATGGCCTGGAATCCGGTTCTGGGCAGGCTGCCGTTCCCCAGGCTCACCCTGCGCACCTTCTCGTTGCTGTTCGTCCGCTTGTATTTCTGCTCCGTCCTGCTCACGAACTGCCGCGAGGTGGGGAAATGTCACCCAGACTGCAGACGACACGCCGTTCACGAGGGGTGCATGCAAGCTTGAAAGCGTCAGCCCTCACCTGTAGGATCTGCCCGAGCAGGACACTTGCACAAGAGGTGCGGGAGCTGGATTTTGGGTCTCCTGGAAGTGCTGAATCTTCAGTCCGGAATAAACTCTAAATGCAGCAGCAATACAGATACTGTGCATATTATCATGTTAAGGGCATAGACTTGGGCATGGCTGGTAGGGACATGTCCTTACCAATATTGTAGGAGTACCTGTCTTTTTAGGGGGGGCGGGGGTTCAGGGATTATTTGGTCTCTACCAGTATTGAAGCAAAACCTACACTCTTGTACAACCCCGTTTCCCAAAAAATTTGGGACATTGTGTAAATCGTAAGTAAAAACAGGATGCAATGATTTGCAAATCATATACACCCATATTTAATTGCACATAGATCAAAGACAACATAGCAAATGTTGAAACCGAGAAATTTGATCATTTTATGACAAATATCTGCTCAATTTAAATTTGATGCCAGCAGCACATTTCAAAAAAGACGGGTCAGGGGGATCAAAAGACTGGAAAAGCGTATTGCTAAAGTGAAACACCTGGATGAATATCTCACAACTAATTAGGTTAATTGGCAACAGGTCAGCAAGATGATTGGGTATAAAAAGAGCCTCCCAGAGAGGCAGAGTCTCTGTGCTGTTAAGATAAGGAGAGGTTCACCACTCTGTGAAGGACTGCATGGGCAAATAGTGCAACAATTTAATAATAATGTTCCTCAACATAATATTGCAAAGATTTTTGGAATTTCATCATCTACGGTACATAATATAACTAAATGATTCAGAGAATTTAGAGAAATCTGTAAATCGCAAGGGACATGCCCCAAAACCAGTATTGGATATTTGTGATCTTCGTGTCCTCAGGCGGCACTGCATTAAAAACGGACACAAGTCTATAGTGGAAATCAATGCATGGGCTAAGGAATACTTCCCAAAACCACTGTATGTGAACAGAGTTTGTTGCTGCATCCACAAATGCAGGATGAAACTCTACCATGCAAAGAAGAAACCATATCTAAACATGATCCAGAAACACCACAGACTTCTCTGGGCCCGAGCTCATTTAAGATGGACTGAGGCAAAATGGAAAACTGTCCTGTGGTCTGACGAATCAAAATTTCAGATTCTTTTTGGAAATCGTGGATGCCGCGCCCTCCGGGCTAAAGACGAGTGGGACCATCCAGCTTGTTATCAGAATGCCAAACAGTATTCTACAACAGCATGACTCCGTAGTAGAAGAGTCTGTGTGCTAGATTGGCCTGCCTGTAGTCCAGACCTGTCACCCACTGAAAACATTTGGCACATCATGAAACGAAAAACACGACACAGGAGACCCAGAACTGTTGAAATCCTGAAATCCTCAGGCAAGAATGGGATAATATTTCACTTTCAAAATTCCAGCAACTGGTCTCCTCAGTTCTCAAATGTATACAGAGTGTTGTTAAAAGAAGAGGTGATGCAACACAGTGATAAACATACCACTGCCCCAACTTTTTTGGAACATGATGCTGGCATCAAATTCAAATTGAGTATATATTTGTCAAAAAACAACAACATCTCTCAGTTTCAACATCTGATATGTTGTCTTTGCTGCATTTTCAATTAATTATGGGTTTATATGATTTGTAAATCATTGCATTCTATTTTTATTTACATTTTACACAATGTCCCGATTATTTTGGAAACAGGGCTGTAATTTGGATAAAGTAGTAATTAGTTTGATAGGTTTAATAAGTTTCATAAGCTGGGAAAGTGCCACTGGTCGTAGCATGGCTGTGTTTCAGGGATTCATTTCCGGCGGGCTCTCACCCTGAGTCCGCGCATGCAGTCCGCCTCATCCCGGCCTCCCTTGCAGATCAGCTTCTGGATCTTCCTCAGGAGCAGATTCTGTGCCCTGAGAGCCATTGAAGATGAAGTTAAACGAGCAGCGGGGGCCGGTTCCACAAGCAGAGGCGGTGGGCCACAAACACAGGAGCTAAGTTCGAGTTCTTGCCAGCAACGAGCTTCTGAGAAAAAGGCTACAGGGTGTCCGTGCCTGCAACAGCTATCGAAAGGGTCAGCGTGAGGCTCAAGTCTGAAGGAACACTAGCCGGGATCGAAGCGAAAATGCAGTTGTAGGTTGTCATGTCTCTGTGATACAACGAAACGCCAGTACTTATCAAACTGCCCCCATCTGCCTTAGCTTCTCATCCAAACCTCGTGTTTAGGATCAAATTGTTGGTTCACAAAGAAGACTGAGCAGCCTCATCCCTGGTTACCTGGTGTAGTTTGGAATGGTCACTTTCTCCAGGTCTTGGCTGGTGAACATGTGGACACGAGTGCACAGCCACTCGCACCTCCCCTGGTGCATGGTGTCGATCACGTGCAGCACCTCGTCGCACTTCACGCATGTAGAACAGCCGTCCGGCGGGCCGGACAGGTCCAGGTTCAGGCGGACGTAGAAGGAGTCGCCCGATGTCATCGTGCCCTCCTCCACGTCTCGCTGCAGCTTCCTGTAAGCTGACAACAGCAGAGGACCTACATGGGCAGTCTGGTTTACAGGACCAAACTATCCTTTGAGGATTACCCCACTAATCTTTTTTAACCTGAGAAGATACACCGGTGCAAGTCTGGTAAGTGATGCCTGTAACATCCTATATTAAGATTCCTTTGTCTAAAGCAAGCTGCTTCAAAACCCTATATGTACATATACATGATCTGTATTTACAACAAGCAGCTGAATTTAAATCAGAGGCGGTGTTCACCACCACTCAAACCATCCATTTGTGTAGAACCCCCTGCTGGCCACAAACAGTCATTACACTTGGGGTGGACCAAGAACCCCTAAAAGACTTTTTCAGTGCAGCCTCAAAAAACACCAAACACGTCCCTGATAGGCAGACATCCTAAGGGCAAGTCGCAAATGCCAAGAACTTCCTAAAGTATTTTTTTTTACACATTCCTGTCAAAAGAAGATACCCGAAACCTAACCACAGCCCCCACACTGCTGTGCTTACCTTCATAGTTAGACCGGAAGTGCAGGGTGATCTGGCCCACACACCTCTGCAGCGTCCAGTAGGCCTCTTCTTTGGTGCAAGTATCTAGAGGGACAGTCTGGAGATTGCCTTGCACACATCCTTCAAGCTAAGATGGGGGATGACAATAAGCTTAGGCAGAGCAAAGGCATCATGGTGGCTGTACATGTAATATATAACAAAATAACCTAAGCAGGTAAGAAAATTCACATCTCTGCATATATTCAGGAGGGGTTCTGCAGAGCCCTGGAAGCCCACGTCACTTCTCTCACCAGTAAGAGATTGTGTCCCTCCTTCAGGCCAGCATTCTCCACGCTGGACCCTGGCTGTACTGACGAGATGAAGATACCGCTGGAATTGCCGCCCACCAGCGTGACCTCAGACAGGAAGGAGTCCCCGGGAAGTGAGACATCTCGTATGGCCCGGGTGGCACCGTTCCCGGATAGGGAGGATGACAGGGAGGGTCGGAAAGGTCTGAGGGAGGGGAGGAGAGTCACGAAAACCGAGCACGGAACACCGACGCTAATCCTTGAAGTCACACGCCATCTCCGGCGCTGAGCGGGGACTGCTGGATAGGCATAGCAGCAGGAAATGAAGATTCGGCTCACTGCATGTACAACCACCATCCCAAACAAACGCACAGGCAGCACCATTACACTGACACAGCGCGAGTAATACAGAAATCTGCCATCTGCTGGTGGGTGGCAGATCTGCTGTGATGGACAGATAGACGGAACAGAATTAGCAGAAAAAACCTGGAGACAAACATATGTAGCATGCAAGCATATGTACTACAAATACTCCCACCGCGGTTTTCACAGAAAGGGACGAATGATGTGTTCTTTCATCAGCGAAGTGCTCTCTTGAACTCGCTCACCTCGTTTCCATTGCCTTAATTAGTCTGAACCTTATGACAACTTGCTTGAGGGCACAATTTGTAAATGGCTCGCAGCAGGAGTCCACAATTAACATTTAAGAAAAGCAGGACAACAGAATAAGCGCTTTACCCCAATTTGCTCAGACAAGATCTGATGGAATTTTTGATTATTCCAGGAATAATAAATATATAAATACAGCTTCAGTACTCATTTCTACATCTAAAATCATGCCAGGGCACCGGCTATCTGCAGCAATCCGTTTTGATAAACTTCTACTGTGATCACTCGCTAAATAATAAATGAGAAAAAAAACAACAAAACGGGGTAGATGTATGTCCAGGGAAGCGTTTAGGTTAAAGGTATTTATTACTGACATTCCTGATGAATCCGACAGACCATATACTGCTTTCTGGCTTTTAACATGCAATACCTCAGTCAACATTACACCCACACAGCATTCAGCTGACTCATACTACCCTTTTTGGATGCAGTTTGAATTACAAAACACAGGAACCGACAGAAACAGGTTTGTGTGGTTTGTTCATGAGTAAGCGACACTTTCAGTGCCGGATGTTTATAAACAGTGATTAAAGTAGAGAAAAACAGGTGCAGGTACTCCCCTTGTTACTCAGTACCAGATGCAGGTACTCCCCTTGTTACTCAATACCAGTTGCAGGTACTCCCCTTGTTACTCAGTACCAAGTGCTAGTACTCCCCTTGTTACTCAGTACCAGGTGCAGGTACTCCCCTTGTTACTCAATACCAGGTGCAGGTACTCCCCTTGTTACTCAGTGCCAGGTGTAGGTACTCCCCTTGTTACTCAGTACCAGGTGCAGGTACTCCCCTTGTTACTCAGTACCAGTTGCAGGTACTCCCCTTGTTAATCAGTAGCAGTTGCAGGTACTCCCCTTGTTACTCAGTAGCAGTTGCAGGTACTCCCCTTGTTAATCAGTACCAGTTGCAGGTACGCCCCTTGTTAATCAGTACCAGTTGCAGGTACTCCCCTTGGTATTTAGTATCAACAGATATTGAGAGGTGCCAGTACTCTGAAGTACTGCGTACCAGTGTATCAGTATGCAGATCTTCACTATTATTGCCTGTTTTGAGTTGACAAGTTAACTACTTTTAATTAACTTCATTTGTTGGCCTTGTCACCGAGTCAAAATATATTGACCTTTCACCCCATCTTTCTGACTGCCATTATGTACTAGCATGTAATATGTTCCCTATCTACTGCAACATCCCAAACAGGCTGCACAACAGCATTCAAAACATTAAAATCAGATGACCACGATATTTTTAGATCCCTCTGAACTGATTCTGACATATAAAGAGACAGCTGTTATACCGGCTCAGAAGTGAGCTAACGTGTAACTCCGAGCACAGTGAGATCCCATTGGCTTGGTATCTGGCTCCCTCTCTAAACTGTGCGAACAGCGAGCAGAAAAATGAGAACGTTACCTTTCCATTGCGATCTTTTGAAAGATGCTGCTGACCTGCTCCAGATCATAAGGGTCTAAGTTCTCAGAGTGGCAGGATGATGAGGAGGACTGAAATGAGAGAGCCTCGTGATAGACCCCATCAGACTCCAGGAAGTCACCTGGAGGAACAACAAGAAAGCTATTCTTCACTGTGCTGACAGATTGCTTCTCATAAGCATGAATGCAGTCTCAGACTTTCATTATTAGTGATTATAACAGCCATTACAATCATTTCAACTGCATATGCATTAGTTAAGTTGCAGTTTCTTTTGTTTCTTTGCCAGATCAGTGATGCTGCCACAACTGAAGAGATGCCTCTCGGAATAAAAAGAAAATGTTTACATTAATATTAATGTTAATATCAAACACACTGTATCCCCGCTTTGTATAAACAATGAGAATGGGTGGCTGGATATTAAAGCATTAATCCTCTTTATATGAGGCCGTATTTAATTATTTTATGAATGAGTAATTTACCACAAAGTTCCACGTTTTCAGTGTCGTCATCGTCAAAGTCACAACGGCTGAAAGTGAAAAGCAGATTTAAAAGGATGCTCGTAACCAGCTGAACATTCGCCTGATTATACACCAGGAGAAATGTAGAGATGCTCAGGATCCATGATCTATGCGCTGCATTCTTACTGTTGCCAGGACAACAGCTCTCGCCTGAAGAGCAGGCACTCTCCTCTCACGGTCTCGGTTCTTAACAGCCCACAAAGTGATCTGAAAACAGAAGAATGACATGCACACCTTCTGGGGACGGAGTCACTATCGCCTTCTTTCGTCCTCCTGACAATGGACTCGGTCCCAGGGGGTTCTGGTGTGGTGGACATTACACTATTTCGACACCTCTGGAGCTGTCACGCACACAGAAATCGGAAAGATGCAACAATTTCTCTTTTTTACTTCCTGTATTGCGACATTACAGAGACATTCTAATCAACCAGTCTCCCTAGCATTTAAATGGCAAGAATTATGACTTCGGTGACTCAGCCAACACGCGGCATTTAACTCTCTTGTTATACATGCTCATCTGATCGCTTTATATGGTAGAAATGCTTATGGTGTTCTCCATCAGAAAAAAAAATGTAGGGTAGGCAAATCCTGCAGTTAAAGCAGGCTGGATGACTCACATTCGTTTTTACCTGAATCCAGCTACACAGACAGCACATAGTTTGAATATCATGCATCATGTACAAAGTACAGTACCAATTAAAGCTGCCTCATTAAAAGGTATTAGCAATATATACATATGCACCTATTTTTAGCAAGTCGATATTCCTCTGCAACTCTTAGGGACTAGTGGTAGTTTATACTAAATGAGTGTTGCTGCATTTTACGAATATGTGTGTGTTAAATAGCAGCTACTGGGCTTAACAAATCGGGTCCTCATTCACATCGTAAAGGCTTCACACTGGCATCCAACAAACAAAATAAACTAATTAAAGTAACTGGCGAAAACTAACTTAAATACAGCATCTGGTCATTTCCTTGTATTAAAATACAAGATGAAATTCCAGTCAAGTAAGAACCTCGAGAAAGAGCATTGAAACTGAGAACTACGTGCCTGCAGTGATGCGTCAATGTCTGGGAAGAGCTCACCGTAACTCCCTTAAGGTTGGGTCTGCGTTTGAGCTTAGGTTCAGTTTGGAAGAATTCTTCATCATCCGGGGACTCTTCGCTGGTTATACTCACTGCGGATTCCTCAAGCTCTCGTACGGCATCCCGGCCCATGAGCTGAGGCATCAAGGCTAGCGGAAGGTCCCGGGGCAAACTCTGAACGCAGGGGAGATGGGAGATGAAGCACGGCATCCTTGAGAAGCAGGAAGCGGCTGCAGAACTCGGAGGGCCCTCACATGTTCCAGGATGTTCCCCTTGGAGAGTCGTCGCAGCTTGGACACAAGGTTGACCGCCTTGGCCTCCTTGCGCACGATCTCGATGTGCAGCTCGTCACTCCTCTCCTCCAGCTCACGTACCTGCTTGCGGTACTTGTCTTTGTCCATCAGGCACTGCGAGAACTGGTGCTGAGCCTCGTCACGAGAACGGAAAGCCTGTCCAGTGCCACGCGATAGCACATTATACGCTCCTCCGATAATTACTTATTGGTAATTAGTAATGATTCAGTGTCCTCAGGTTTATGAATAAGATGTATTAGTGTCTGGGGTATTTTCACTGTTACACATGAGAGTAAGTTGGCAGTCTGATAAAATCCATCTTCTAACAGCTTATCCCAGTCAGAGTCACAGGGCCTATCACGGCACGATACAACGCATTATGTAATAATACCGCATTATGTAAAAACTCAACAAAATCAAAAACAAATTTTCAGTTTATTATGTAATAGCAACCTCAATTTGTAATAATCTGTTGCATTTTGTAATAGACAGCTGGAACGCAATATGTAACGAATATTCCTGCATTTCATAATAAATTATTACGTATTGCAGTGGCTATTATGAAACGCAGGCGTTGCACTTAATGATGAAAATGTAACACTGTGCATTACGTAATAAACGACAAAAGCGGATATCTTCATTCACACTTTATGGAGTTAATACATAATGCGGTGTTATTACACAATGCATTATAACTTGTGCCTTGTGGTGCCATGTAAAGGTACACCCTCAACAGGATGCCAGTATATCGAAGAGCACATACAGACACAATCTCATAATAACAGTAAATGTAACATTTCCATTAAAACTCTTTTGTGTCCCATTCATGTATTATATGCTGAGTTATCCTCAACTGACAGGATGTTGCACACACAATGGACACCCCAACGCAATTCTCATACCTGGTCTCTCTCCCGTTCCACTTCCTCCAGCTGTACCAGGATGGTGTTCATGCGGTTCTTGTACATCTCGCAGTCCTTGATCAATGCAGAACACCTGAGCTCCAGATCCTCCTTCTCCTCCAGGTACTACAAACATACACGCACTTTACTGTTAAGCGACACCGAGACCCTGACACAAGGTGGCCTCCTGCTCAAAACGTGAAACGGGCGAATTAAAAAATGAAAATCCTTCATGTCATCGGTTGGCACATGCACACTCGCACAATCTTCATTTGCCAAAGCCTCTCGGTTTTCTCACAGCCTGCAGAAACCAGGGCAACACAGCAGCTTGCCTATTTTTGTGTCATTTTGCTAATACATGCGCACATATGCCATTGACTTGCTCACAGAACAGAGGAGCAAAAAAACAAGTAGCAGCATGTCAGATAATTCATTTCCTCCTTTGGTTAGGTTAAGCCCTGTGTTATTTTTGGGGTTGAAGTGACCCCAGTCCATTTTCAAAATGAGAATAAATTCTATAGATTCTAGAATTTAGAACGGAAGAAGTAAAATGCACAAGGGATAATTCTAATGTTTTCCAGGCACAAATTTTCTACTACAATTCTTTAAAAAAAAAAAAAAAACCCAGGAGCTATGTGGATGCCAGAAACCCAAGAGCATCAAAGTGCCCTGTACCTCAAAAACGCTACCATGCAGTCCCTCGATCCTCACCTTGTCTCTCAGCTTCTCAGTCTGCTGAAGCTCCAGATGCAGGTTGTACAGCCTCTGGAACAAATCCTGACGGTCATCCAAGGCTTCCTGACGGTCATGCTCCAGGATGTCCACAATGACTTTCTCAGGTTCCAGCAGCACCTTCATTTCAGGCTGCAGGCACAAAGAGCCCAAAGGCACACATCACAGGGGAACAGCTAAAACTTCAAGTACAAGGTAAAGATAAATGAATATTCCTTTGCCTGTTTGTAAGAGATCAGCTCCACTGTTCGGCGATATAAATAATTATTTGTTGTGTTTTTAGTGTTCATGTCCTTTCAAAGGCAGGCACTGACAAGATCTTAGTATTCTTCAGTTAGCTAATTAGGTCCTTTATGTCACTGAGACACTATACAAGAAGGCCAATATAAGAAAAACCCCCAGTGAAGTGTAACAAAATTACAGCTTAAGGACCTGATCAAAAGAACTGTGCAATCTTTGCATGACTTTGAAAAAGTGAAAGACAGCTTTATGTGATCTCAGTCACAATGAAATGGCATTACTTTTCAATAACCCGAATGATGAAAAAATAAAAATCTAACTCTGCATAGTTGAGCAAGGAGAGTTCAGTACATGGAACTGACATACCATGAATCTCAAACGCTATTGTTCCCTCTTTCAGATATAAATCCTGCCTATGTAAAAGATGGTGGTAAAATGGGCTGATGCAAAAATCCTAGACTGTTATGTAACAGTCTTAACCACACCCCCAAGTGTAACAGACACTAGCCCACTTTCAAGCCCAATAGATCTGCAGAACCTGCAACATATTTTTTCTCTCTCAAGGGGCATGAGTGCACAGTTTCCACAAGTAAATCAGACAAGGAAAAAAAATATATATACTGACAACCACTGATGTAAGGTTATTTACTACTAGTAGGCTAAGAAGGTAAGTCCTTTTCAGGGGAACATTTCCCAAAAGCTCCCAGTAGCAACTTACATAGTTGTAACCATTCAGTTGCACGCTTCCAAGAAATGTAAGTTACTAACATTGTTAGAGACTATGCTTTCGTGAAACGTACCCCAGATTAGCAGGGGACTAGTAAACAACGTTATGAAGTCTGTGATACTGACATTGACAAGAGGTTTCTGTACTGCCTGTAGGCGCTTTTGATTAGCTGAATCTAATCGATACTGAAGTCAAAAAAAATTTTAAGCATAAACCCAAATTCATTACAAATAACATTTACATGCTGCTTGGTTTGCTGTTTGGAGTTATTGATAAAAAACTGTATGATAAAGTTAGCATCGTAAAATCATTTGCTGACTAAGATGCAAAATAATTACTATGTCCTTGCTACAATGCTAAAAACAAAGTTATGAATATGCTAATGTTGTGCCTTGGCTATAGTGGGAGTATTGAAGAAGAAAGTGTACACTACAAAATAGTGCTAAA
>JAAGVU020000092.1:22449892-22475955 GCA_011763525.2 Mormyrus iriodes | reverse complement strand
CAGCAATATCCTTGCCTGTGAAGCCCTTTTTATGCAATGCAATGATGACTGCACGTGTTTCCTTGCAGGTAACCATGTCTGCTATTCTAACTCAATCAGCATGACAGAATGATCTCTAGCCTTGTGCTTGTCAACAGTCTCATCTGTGTTAACGAGAAGATTACTGAAATGATCTCAGCAGGCCCTTTTCTAGCAGGGCTAGAATGCAGTGGAAATGGGTTTTTTGGGATTAAGCTCATTTTCATGGCAGAGGGACTTTGCAATGCATCTGATCACTCTTCATAACATTCTGGAGTATATGCAAATTGCCATCATAAAAACTGAAGCAGCAAACTTTTTGAAAATCAATATTTGTGTCATTCTCAAAACTTTTGGCCACGACTGTACAGCCTATACTTGTGTACAGCCTGGTTCTTCTCTGCTTCTCATTGATGAAGGGCTTCTTCCTTGCTTTGTGGGACTTCAGTCCTGCTTCTAGGAGCCTGAAACAAACTGTCCTAGCAGTGCACTTCACACCACTTAATGTGTCCCATTCCTTTTGAAGGTCACTTGATGTCATCCTCCGATTCATGAGAAACTGTCAGATAAGTTAACGGTCACCTCTGGTATTAGAAAGTCGCTTCCGCCCTTTACCTGGCTAGTTTCTGGTAGTTCCCAGTGTCTCCTACTTCACCTTATACTTGTGTACTGCTGTCTTAGAAACTTTGGACCTTGAAGCAATCTGCCTCACCGTGTAGCCTTCTGCCAGCAGAACCACGATTAAACCAGGATTTAAAAATTCAGATTTGTTTAAAAATATAGTGTGGTATCTTAATTTTTTCCGAGGCTGTATATTAGAGCTTGGGGATATGGCAAAATATTATATATTATATATATGATATTATATATTATATATATATATATATATATATATATATGTGATAAAATGTTTGATATGAATTTTTTTTTTATTATTACAGTAAATCCAAGTTATTGTTTCTTTACTTCAATGCTCCATTTTTGCTTAAAATTCCCTTAGAATTGCCCTTCAAGAGCATCAGATCTTGAAAAAGGTGCTGAATTGAACTGACTGCCAACTGAATTCTAATTTTAATTAACAAAGCATACAAAAATAAACTTCCTTGTCGTAGGGTGTAACATAGAGAATCCTGACAGTGTGCTTTGTTGGTAGGTTTTTTTTCTCCGGTTTGACTAGCACCCTAAAATGATATGCAATGTTTTCAGAGATTTTCACAATGCTCTAATATCCCTATGTAGAAAACACAAATACAACAGGTGGTTTTGAGTTTTTCTGATTATGATGAAGAAATTGTTTTACTGTTGTTCATTGTTTCATTCATTGTTTTACTTCTATTATGGAGCATGTGACAGGTATGATGAATTACACCAACCCATACCTTGATGGAATTTGTGTAAAAATAGTGCATTATATCTGTCAAATACACAAGAAAACAAATCACAATACCCACAATATTCAAACAAATGACGACATGAATGTCCATAATCAGAATATGATATTCTATCTATATATCACCCAGCTCTAATATACATACATATGTGTGTGTATGTGTATGAGTGTATGGAATGGAGTGAATGTGTTATTAGGGCGAATACTGGTTGGTATGAAAGAGCTCCCAAAGTGCTCACTTGTGCATTTGGGGAAAATGAGTGTCTGGCTGTGGGAAATTCTCCCCTCCATAAGTTCCCTATTAAGGGGATGAGCCTCATTTTCCCTGATGGAGAATAATCTACCCCTCACTTTCCTCTCCATCTCCACCGCCAGCGGCTGCAGCAGGAGACTGGTGACAGAGCTGTCCTTCTCAGTGTGTTTTTATTTACCTGTGTATTTCTACATTTTCAGGTATTATTCGGATATCACAAACTTGTAAGAATTCAGACAATGCAGTCAAAGCTAATCTAAAGCTAAGAGCTCAGTCAGAGCACACAGGGGTGGACCGCTGCCATTATAATGAGGAATCTTTGCTTGAGCTAATTAGTGCAAGTGTGGAGTGTTTATAAGCACAGCTAAGGAGCTACATCTTGTTTACGTTGTTGATTTATCAGACATTTTTGTCCAAAACTACGTTCAAGTGAGGAACGCTTGGGAGTGCAGGGTCAGCCAGCGTCTGACATCCCTAGAGATCTAGAGGTGTTGGGGTTTAAAGACCCAACCTTCTGAGATACAATCGGCCCCCCCCCCCCGATGATAATTGGGAAAGAGCTAAAAAAAAAAAAAGATTACAGGAAAAACAAGAATCCTATTACATGCATTACGGTAAACTTACATACTATCATATCAAAGATCAACACTGCAGATTTATGCACTGCCGTGAAGTGTACCTGGATGATAGCCTCCAGTTCCAGCACTTTCATCTTCAGCACCTCATTCTCCTGCTGCAGCTGAAAGATCTGCTCTTTGCGGGGCTGGGTTTCTATGTCATTCCTCAGCTTCAGCGACTGCTTCCGCTCTAGCTTGCACTCTTCCTCCATGTGGTTGAGCTTGTGTTTCAGCTGGTCAATCTGAAACATTATTCTCTATGACTTTTCCATTTTTTTTACAAGCATTTCATTTACTAACAGTACTACAGGAGTGCAAGTATTAGAATTTAAATCTACAGCATGAAACAGTACCTGGCCTGATGAGGAAATCACATTTGATGTTATTTTACATCACATTTATTTTGCTGATTAGTTTATCCAAAGCTGTGTACAATTAAAAAATTACTATGCTTTTAGGAAACATACCCCAGATTAGCAAGGGAGTAGTAAACAACATTACAAAGTCTGTGATACTAACATTGACAGCAGGCTTCTGTACTGCCTGTAACCTACTTTTGGTTGGCGAAACAAATGTCTAATCAATACTGAAGTAAAAAAAAAATCCAAATTCATTACAAGCCATACTTTTATGAGCTGCCCGGCTTGCCATTTGGAGTTCCTGATAAAAATCGTATGACAAAGTTAGCGTCGTATAATCATTTGCTGACTGGGATGCAAAATCATTGCAATGTTCTTGCTACAATGCTAAAAACATAGTCATGAATATGCTAACATTGTGCCTCAGCTGAAGTGGGAGTATTACAGTATTACACTCTAAAATAACTATACAAAGTATGGTACAGTAAATACATAAACCTAAATAATACACGAATACATAAAGGGTCAGATGGTCCCTTGAGCAATTGGGAATTAAGGGCCTTGCTCAAGGGCCGACCCTGGGATTCCCAACCACCAGCACTGCATTCTAACCCTATGAAAACCTTCTGGAGACACATGAGCCATAGATGAGACACTTTTTCGTGGAGAAAACACCGGAAGGCTGCCCTGCGCCCTGACCTCCAGCTGCAGGTCACGGCTCCTCACGACGGCCATGTTCTTCTCCTCGCTCAGCTGGGCCAGCCGCATGGCCAGGTTGTAGTTCTCGTCCTTCACCTTGCCGAGCTCGTCGCTGTAGTTGTTGCGCTCTTCCTTCATCTTATAGTAGCGCTTCTGGAAGGCGATCAGCTCCTGGTTGGCCAGCCGCACTTTCTTGTGCTCGTCCTCCAGGAGGCGGTGTCGTCCCACTATGGTGGCACGTTGCACATCCTTGTCCTTGGCCTGCTGCTGCAGCTTGAGCACCTCATTCATCAGGAAGTGTGTCAGTCCCTCGTGGCCCTCTTCCACTGCGGACACAGTCGCATGTTTGTTCCTCTCACACAAGACAAGTGCTAACGGGGCCCTGGTCAACGGCAATGCTGAGTTCTGCTTGGTGCGTAAAGTCACCATGAAGAGCCCACACTGTAGTACCAGATAATCTCTAAACTTTGTTAGGCGCTCTTATCTCACAGGGGGCAATTAATAAGGTGGGACCATTGACCATGGAACTGGGGAGGAGGGCACCCAGCCCCGTGCCCGTAACTTTCAGGCCATCATTAATAATGCAGGGATGAAAAAATCACAAAAAATACCTACAAATAACTGAATGCAAACCAGTTAAACTTCATTAATATAAGCCTGAATTTTCAAAACAAAAGATTTCAAAAGTAAACAAACAAAATGGCATGACATGCAGCCCCCCCGCCCTTGTAGGAAAGCATTCCGTGGTCCATGGGTGAGAGGGCAGTGCAGGACTGAATGCCCACACACCTTCAGGCAATAAAGCGTACAGAGTCACCAATTCATCGGAGAAGCACGTCTTTGGTAGACTGGAAGTTTTCCAAGGGGAAACCCATGTAAATTCATGGGAAACATTCATGGTGCCAGATTCAAGTCTGGTGCAAACATAAAAATAAAAATACATACAGCATTTATATTTTTTATGCTGTGTCCTTCAACGACTCTCTTGTCTTTAATTTGACGATTTCCACCTCACAGGATATGAACAATTTTAAAAGGTATGTAGGACATTGCAAAAATGTTTGAAAAACAGGGGGCAGACTTGGTCCTATAAAGCTCCCAGTATAAATAATTCATACAAAATATTAAATTATGTGGAAAAAGGTCTAATTATTAGTGTTCTTATTTATATTACATATAACATGGGCTAGAATGCTAAAGGACAGGAATAAGACATCCAGGCCAGTTTGCTCTGAAGCTCTTTGCAATGGACAGATATTTCACATAAAAATAGAACACTTTAATGGCATACAATCATACCAACTTACCAACAATAGTTGAAAATCTGCGGGTAGGAGCATTGCCTGTTACTAGCTTGTACAGCTCAGGGTAATAAAACTCCAGACTTTCCAAAAACACCACGTATCCTCGTTGACCTTTAGTGTGCAAGATATCCATAAGTCTGCCTGAGAAGAAGAAAGAAACACTTTCACATCTTTATTGGTATTTATTCTCTCAGGAGGCACTTATTTAAAGCAACGTCCACCCATCTGACATAAGTATTTATTCAGCACAGGGTGACTCTGGGACTGGAGCCCATCCCAGGAGGCACATGGCAGAGTGCAGGGGACATCATACTTCACCTATTCAGAATTTACTCTAGCTGCTAAAGCTGGATAAAATGCAAAATCGGAATTTCCTCTTTCATAGACCATGCCCCCCAAAACAAGCCATTGTGCTCCCCACACCCCACCCCCCAGCCCAGACACCACCAACCGAGAACACTGTCAATTATATTATTTTTTTTTGTGAAGTCATTCATCCTAAAACAAATTAGCCCATTCTCTCCCACGGGTGTGACTAGAGATCAATCGGCTTATCTAACGCTTTGCCATCCCCCGAGCAACAACTTTTACTATCCCCCCCCCCCCCCCCCCCACCCTTGTGAAAATCTTGGCCTTGCCTTTCAGATTTGATCTGGCCCTGGCACTGATTGCAGGGTACATATACATGCAGTCATACACTATGGACAATTCAGATTCACTGCTTGCTTTAGATGTGACAAACTCCACACACACACAGTTCACATAACCCTATCATTGTGGGGCCTCTCCATTCATTTATATGGGCATAACCCTAATCCCAGCAAAGACCTTAACCATAAGTAACCAAACAAAATACAAGACGTTTGGCGTTTTGAGTTTTTTGATTGCAGTCACAGTTTTTTTTTTTATAAAATTGAGGTTTACATTGTGGGAAACCTGAAAAATCCAAATAAGCTACAAAGTAACAGGTTACCGCCTTGTGAGGATATTTAGTCCTCACGATGTGGGAAATAGAAACCCACAGACACACACACAGGACTCAGATCTCCAACCCTGGAGATGTGCTGCAAAAGGCCTCCCCACTGAATCATCATGCCAACATTTTCCATCCATTTATATATCAAATTCATATTGGAAGCATTTTTTGTTTTCTTATCAGGAAACGGCGATCCCTCTTTGGGATTCCCTCAAACACTGCTGTTAAGTGTTATCAATGACCTCAGGGACAGCATTTCTGCTGCTCCTGAAAAGTTGAAGAAACAAACTTAATGGTTTGTTTCAAGATGTGCAACCTGCATTCCTGACTTGTATTACTTTTGACTTCGGTTAAAATTACAAAGGAATATGATATACTGCTGCAATTTAAATGCAAAGCATCAAGCAGCAAGAACAAATTTACATGCTTGTGGATGCATGACATTACTTTATCTACACATGCTGAAAATAGAGGTAACTGGAGAGTGCCCCACGAGGCCGCACACTCAAGGCGATGTATAACCTTATCCCTCCACAAATAATTCCACATTTCTCCACTGCGGCAAATTAACCAAGAAATAAACTCCACTTGCAATGTCTAAACCAATAACTCATTTTCATTTTCTCCAATCCCCCAGCCCATTTCCGCTATCAAAGAATTTTAACTAATGCGTGTGCGTGTGGCGTAATTATGTATCTCGTGCCTGAGCAACGTTGGAAATTAAAGCATTTTTTTTGTGGGGCATTGAAAGATCCAAGAGTTTCCTCATGTTTCAAAATCAAGGAACATTCGCCAGAAGACTTGATTTGAGGCCCATAACTGTTCAGCGTGTGCCTTTGATAAAGTTATCTTCTAGAAGCCTCCTTTTAAAAAATGCATAAAACAGCACTGGAGGAAATGCTGGCTAACCACGTATTACAGCTTCCTTAAAACTGTTTTGAGCCGCACTTGATTTGTTTTCTATTACCACGTCTGTGTTCAAATTAGCAAAACTAAAACGGAACATGTTGGAGTGCACAAAAGTGTGTTATTTTTCTTTTGGCATGGTGTGCGTTGGCTTGCAGTGAAAAGTACATATGGCTTGCACTGCCACAGACCTTTAGTAGCTCCTAGGGGAGCTTAAAAGCTTCCATTCATCATCACATGGCACGATTGGCAAGACACATAGGAGTCTTAGTAAATGATTGATGGCATGTCTTCCATGAAGCACTTTTTTTCCAAGCTCGATTTGCATTTCGACAGCTTGCGCACCCGCGTAATGCTGCAGCGGTCGTTTGCTCGGGAACTGCCATACCTGCCCTGTTGACGCGGGACACCAGCATGTGCGAGTACAGCACCTCATCCTCGTCCTGCTCGTCGATGACCTTGCACTGGCGCAGGTATGGCGTCAGCTTGCTGGCGTTGATGTGCCGGCTCAGCGTGTACCGGTGGCTCTCCACGTTCTCCCAGAGCGTCTCTTCTTCCTCCTTCACCGTGTCTGAGCACCCGTTCTCCATTGCGAACGGCACCTGTGGTGGTCAGAACAACAGGCAGGGTGCTAAGCTAAGCTAATTTTCTTAACTTACTTAGCAGACGTGACATAAATTGCACGGTCATTTGGTATGATTACGCAACAGGAAAGAAATCCGCAGCCTTCCGGACGTGGGCACAGATTCCTAAGTTACTGAGCTGCACACTATTATAAGCGTCACAGAGTCATGAAGCTATGCACACATTCACAAGAAGGACTACAACGGTAACACTTTCCTCGATGGGGCACAAATACTTAGTAATAAGTTCCTAAGTAATACTTAACAGTAAGTTACTATTGAAATACAAAATTATGAACAAGTCATAAACAATATAGTTGCTACTTGAGATAAAAGATGCGTCTCGATTTATTAACGAAAAAACAAACATGAGATCAGTATTTCACTTGTGTTATTCATGACTTGTTCCTTCAGTAGTTCACTAAGGTTTACAGAATTAACTGATATAGTAACAAATATAGTAACTGCTTGAGATAAAGCAAGCGTCACAATTCACTAATGATGAATTAATATGAGATCAGTGTGTAACTAAGTCTTAGTTTGTGGTATATTAATACATAAGTCATAGTATAATATTATACTATTTGTGACCTGTCAAGTAAAGTGTTACCAGTACAGCTTGCATACACAGGTTGATCAAAGATGGCATTTGGTGCAAAAAAAGCCATCTGCCAAATAAAAATGTCCATCCATCCATCCATCTTCCACGACTGCTCATCCAAGCACTGGATCACAAGCTGCCTGGAGCCTATCCGAGGAATCACAGGCGAGAGGACACCATGGATGGGATGCCAGTCCATAGCCGGGCACAGACACTCACAAACACAATGTGCAATTTAGAGACACCTGAGAGAAGGTTTTAATGCTTTCAAGCTGTGGGAGGACAGCCCCACAAAAGGAGAGAGACAGGCAAACGCCACACACACACTCAGAGCCTGGGGAGGAATTCAAACCCACTGTGCTGCCTTCCTAATAAGCATATAAAACACATTGGAGCAGTACAGCGTACAGGTTTTGCTTATGGGAAACATGTTCAGTATTTAGATGCCACACCAACAGCACCATGTCTGTATTCCCACAACCAAGCAGTGAAACATCATTGGTGGTGACTGCAGATCTGTATAAAACAGATCTATTAAAAAACATGAACGCGGACTCTTGGAATATCACAAGGCAAACAATACAAACGCAAAAACAAGGAACCACAACGTCAGCATAATACATTACTCAGCTCTTCAATTAAATGCTAATCCCTACTGACAAACTTTCAAAGTATTAAAGGACAAAATACTACCACTGCTCATCATGAGTATTCAAATTTCAGTGGAAATTTCACTGTTTCGTATTGTCTATTTTTGAGTTTACGTCGTGTCTCTTTTGTAACATAATGTAATGTTTACAATACATAGAGTTAGCAAAGCCACTTTACGTTTAATGAAAACATTTGCAGCAACAAGCATCATTGATGCACGCTGCACTAGCCCATCAGGTGCACTGCTACTGTGCTGTTCTTTCCTTTGACAGCCGGTCCGTGTCCTTGCTGAGTCATCGTCAGCTTTGGCTTGATATCGCCTTACCGTCTATTATATCCCCCTAACAAATCACCCGTCCTACGGCTGCTGTGATTCATTGAGGGTCAGGGGTATTACCTTTGCTTTAACGTACAAGATAGAAAAATAAATAAAAATATAAAACAGCATGCAATGAATCCTAAAAAAGTGACGTCTCAAATTTATGTCTGTTCACAAATTTACTTGTCTTTACTGCCTTACTTTCAAGATGAATATTTTTCACAATATTATTATACAGCAATTACACAGCTGTCTTGTCTAGCAGGAAGAGGGGGTTTTAAAAATCAGTATCAATCATGCTTTTGTGAGCTGCATAATTATAGAAACAGATTTTTAACTATTTTATTATAAGGTCAGGTATTAGGGTCCTTCCCCCGAATTGACCTATGACCTTTTTCATCGTTCAATCATTCATTTGACGAGCTAACAATGGACAGAGAATTAGCATTTTGTTTTCTTCTGGGAATGAACGCGTCTCAATTTGCTGCTTCAATAGTCAGTCATGTGCCTATCAGGGCATCTTTAAATAGACAGGGGTCTTTCCATTTACATAACGAGATGAAAACGAGCTGGAAGTTTAAGGGGTGGAAATTCCACCCAAAATTATATCATCTTCATTTTGCTCATCGTTAGACAACTTCACCCGAAGGAAGCCATATTATGCCGCATGAATAAAGAGCTGCCCTATTGTTTCTGGGAGAAAATCACATTTGCATATGTCATGAAGAGACATCTGTTTTCCAGTTTGTGCTAAAAGTTCACACAGAATTAAATGTACGGCCTCTGAAAATTGCCAATTTTTTTATTGCCTCAAGATCAACGTGCACAATGTGTTTTTCAATATGTTAAAACTGTTCCGTCACTTCTATAAGATGCTTTTATTAAATATTAGTTCCACTAAATACCTTACAAGCTCATGAAAGCTTGACCACATTCTAGAAATACATAAATATTTCTGTCAGGCCCAACTCAGCGCCAATGATCTTACACTATAAAAAAGTTATCCCACTGCATCAAACAAGGCCAGGCACTGAATAAGATGTAAAGAAAATATTTCAGAATGTTTCAGGGATGCAGAATGGTATAAATAATCTGTCACGTACGGAAGCTAAAGGACTTGTGGGCAGGCGTCAGGAAAAGAAAAACGGGTTTTATTGAATAATACAAAAGCAGGGAAACAAACCATGAGGGGTCAAAATGGGAAAACTTAACACTTGGAAGAGCACGGGCAACTGGAGGACGGATGTTAATGACTGGACTGGGGATGACGAGGCAAACAGGTACTTAAGTAAAAAAGAAAAACAAGGGGCTAAGGAGAGGCAGCTGGGAGTGATTTCCACATGAGTTAGGAATGAGAGGCAAGACATGAGATATAAACAAGTAACGGGCGTGGCTTGTTAGGGCCACAACAGAAAGGCCATGGCCAGGGATATGACCTGGGGCATGGACTGAGCAGCCCTCTCTGAGTCAGGAGCCTGGAACAAGGGTGGAGCAGCCCTCACTGGGCCAGGAACCTGGGGCACAGACAGAGTGGCCCTCTCTGGGTTGGCGACTTGGGACTCAGACCATGGGACCCCTCCTGAGTTGAGCTCTGGAAGCTTGGGAGGAGTGGGTGAAGCCAGCTTCTTCTTCTTTCCTTCTCTTTGGACGAGCCAGGCGCAGCACTTACAGAGAGTGAAAAAAAAAACAATGTTATCCTTAGGACCTAGAACGGCCAGGACTTCCCCTGCTCAGACAGAGGCTTGAGAATCAAGCTGGGTGGGTCCCCCCCCGGGCAGCTTCTGGGGAAGTAGTGGCAGCTTCCTCTGGGCTCTGGCTGCACAGGTTCAGGCGAGACAGACTCCATCTGCACAGGGTCAGGCAAGTCGGATTCTATCTGCACAGGGTCAGGCAGGACAAGCTATCTGCGTGAGGTCAAGCAGGATGGGGCCAGACAAGATGGGCTCTATCTGCTTCTTCTGCTTCCTGCTTCTACAGCTGGAAATGTCGGGCAGGACTGAGCCGAGTTGGTGAGCTGAGTGGCTTCACACCACTGAGAGGTGGTGGGCAGAGCGGCCTCTCACTCAATTAGCCACTGCATCACCCCCATAAAGGTCTGGATGCTCTGGCCTCAGGCACCTTCCACTTGCTGAGATTTCACTTCCACTCCAAGTGGGCGTCCAGGAGGGAGAAGAAATCCCCGGCTCGCAGACAGGGTGGCTCCAGAGGGAACAGCGTGGGCTCTGGAGAACCAAGAGTCCCTGGTGGACTCCACTCAGGCATGGCTTCCTCAGGTCTCATCCCCCAGAGCCATAACCCGATCGGGGTTGGCACCGGCGGGACAATCTGCAGTGGGCAGCTCAGTGAGTTTATCAGACTCCTCGGGCTCCTCCAGGTTGCTGTCACTCAGCAGGTACAGCAGCAGACTGTCTACAAACCACCAAGGTGAACAGACAAGACGTTCAAGCTGAGAAAGGAGGCTGGGTGCAGGGGAAATCATGCAGGCAGAGATGCGGAGCGTAAGGCGCTCCTGGGGATAGCCGCTAGGCAATTTGTGGGGTTTGGTCATTCTGTCACGTATGGAAGCCAAAGAACTTGAGGGCAGGTGTCAGGAAAAGAAAAAGGGGCTTTATTGAATAATACAAAAGCAGGGAAGCAAAACAGGACTGCAAAGGGTCAAAACGGGAAGGCTTAGCATGGGGAAGGGCACAGGCAACAGGAGGACGGATGTCAATGACCAGACTGGGGATGACAAGACAAACAGCTACTTAAGTACAAAAGACTAACAAGAGGCTAACAACAGGCAGCTCAGAGTGATTTCCACATGAGGGTTAGGAACGAGATACAAGACATGAGGGGTAAATGACTAACAGGCATGGCTTGTTAAGGTCATGACAGGGAGGAGACATAGGATATGGCATAATCTAGATTTTCCTAAAAAGTAAAAAGTCAGTCTCCCTGCGCAGTGGCTTAAACACGGTTGGAGTCCCCCCTTTGACCTACACCAATACAGGGATGGGGGAAAACCTGGAGTCTAACCCATGTCCCAAAGAGACCAAGGCATGGTGCACCTAGGTGAAAATCAATCCCTCCAGCAGGAGGCAGAATAACAGCACAACTGTGGAATTTAGTGACTTTGCACATCCGATAGTGATTGATCGTAAGCCTTATGCTCTAAGCCAGCTGGTTCTTATCAGTCTGACTAGACTGGTAGGATGTACGCTCAGAAAGAAAGGCCCGGAGAACTCCAGGTGAGCTTGCTGTGTTTGCTAGATAATGGGGTTTTATCCCCCATGGATATTTTTCATGTGGTACTTTCTTTCAGCTAGTTTCTTTTCACTGTATTTCTTTCCCTTTTTTTCCTCGCGTTTTTGTTTTTTTTATTATTATAAATTATTGTAGTTTCCTTGGAGAAACCTGCAATCCAGAATCTCCCACTAACATGGTACCCCACAATCAGCTATGATACATAAAAAATATATATCAGTTTAGCACATTTCATTCTGAGAAAAAAAAAACTTGTAAAACAAAAATGAGATATAAATGTACTCCATCTTATGTTCAAATGGTGCTTGCTTATAATCCATGCCATTATTCTGAAAATTAGCCCTTATCTGAGAAGTAACCCAAATTATTACCATTTAACAGTTACCAATAGGTAACCAATAATCCATTAACTCACCAAACTATGCAAAGTTAATAACCCATGTTTTGCAAAAGTGAAAGTGCCTGTTGAGGCCGCCAAAAGCCTTTTGATTTTTAGGGGGAAGTGTACGAAAATGAGTTTCTCATCTGCCAGCTAAACCAAGAATGATGCAAAGTAAAAGTAGGTGTAATTTCTTCCCCGGAGATGTGAAGGGCCCCAGTGCCGCACAAGTGGTGGTGTGAAGAGCAGTTTGACAGCGTTCCACCGTTCCACGCCTGACGCGAGGCCCAGCCAGCCCACGTACACGCCGTCTCTCACCCTAGCAGATGGCAGGGGGGCTCTTCCTCTTATATTATTTTAGGACACATAGCTCCTTTCACTTCATAATTTCTTCATCTGAAATCCATCTCGGTCTTTTAGGTTTCGCACTTCCTATTGATGGGGCTATATTGACTTGAAACTACACAAATTTTTTGGATCCATATGCGGTAAGAACGAACTGAATATAATTAGTTCCTTTCCACTCCTTATAAGGAAAACATAGGAATCAAAAAGCAAAACATCAAAGATCAATCGAAGAATAAAAAAAGCTACGTTGTTCCTATAGCCCAATATGCTTTATAGAAACTACGCTGAATTCCCAGATCATATAAAACCTGCATAGTAATCATCATAGACCAAAAGCCCACTGCTCTGACCCTTTCTAAACCCCTTTATTTTTGGACTCCTGCAAATATCCGACTGATATGCTGGTACATTTATTGCAACAGCTTGGAAGCAAACCGACTGCAGTTCCACTGCAGAACTGTGAAGCGTCAGCGCACCCTTGGTATGCGTACAGACCTCCTGGTGGTCTACACAACACAAACAACAAAGTGTTGCTGAAAAATCCCCCTTTTCTGGATGACAATCACACTGTAGGGGCAAATGCACAGGCACCATAGGAAGTGAGAATGAGACACCAAAACTCAAAACTATTGACGTTCTGTCATATCTTTAAAAAAAAAATCACACAGGCCGTAGGTGTTCGATCCGTTCCACCTGTATTCTGTCCATAATAAAACCCCAGAAACCAAGACCAGCCACCTCACAGACACAGCAGATACCCCTGTCCTGACCCACCAAGAGCCAGGAGAGGCAGTTGCCCCAGGAGGCTCCACCCATGTGCTAGATCTCAATGCTCCACCACATCTTTCACACTTAATGCCTGTCTAACGTCTGGCCACGCCACTTCTCCTCCCTGGTAGTGAGGTTTTCAGCGAGCAGCACTGTAGTGATGAGATCAGGGCATCATTCATTCATGTTGATCATTTTTACCCAACACTCCATCTCCATACAAAATGCTCCCCATGATTAAGAATGATGCCTCCATTTAGGCACTTTTTTGCATAATTTGTTTCCTGCCTTTTCCCATCTGATCCATAGCATGTATATCTGTATATGACTTTGTCTCTCCTCCCCCAAGAAAACGCAGTTTCCAACACCCTGCTCACAGCTATAACCCCCCCCATGACCCCATGCCCCCTGTTCGATCTCACACTTACCCCAAAATAGCTGCTTTTTGCTTGCATTTCTCCATGATACTTCAACACCCATGCCTCAATAATACCCCTTTTCCGAATTAAACAGCACTCTTCACCATCCCACCCTCAGCAGGTCAAACACCCTGCTGCTAGCCCTGCATGGCTGCTACATTCTTTTGTACTTCGCCAGATAATGGCAGTTGTTCTGATTATACCAGCTAAATAAATCATATGTAAATATATGCCCACTGTGAGAGAGAAACGAAACATTAAATGTTCACTGTGAGGTTTCAGCTGCAGCAAGGACCCCCTACGAACTAGCTATTAGCCACTGCTAATTAGTTACTCTCTAACAGGGATCCATGTGATCCAAATAGACTATACAGCCTGACTCAGCTGGCAGGTATGTTCATGATTAGATTTGATTAGATTATATCAGGTTAGATCAGATGAAATTCAGCTTTACTGTCATCGTACTGAGTACAGGTACAGAGCCAATGATGTGCCGTAAGAATCTAACCAGGTGCAAATAAAATAGGCCTATATACAAATGCAATCGACATAATGAGTTATAAATATAGATTATGGTTGTCTGCAAAATTACACGAGGTAGTCCGGAATATAAAATACAGACAGGAAGTGCAGAGCAAATGATTGTGATCAGAAATTTAATACAAGTGCAAACCGCGATACATACATAGATGTGCAGAGATGCTTCAAGTTTCAGAAGAGACTGAATTTTTTCCTTGAGCATAAAACTTCAATTCCCCAGTAACACATCCAGCTATAAAACTGGAAGTCACTTTGGATTTAAGTGTTGGCTAAACGATGACAAAACTGATTGAAATGATGCAAAATAACAGACCATGTCATAGATGGAAGCCACCGCGCTTCATTTAATCTTCATTTATTGACTCATTCAATTGCATTGAAATAATTGTAGCCTGGAAGCCTCATGGTGGTACAAGCAATAAGCCACGAGAAACATGGGAAATATCAAGATTAAATGTCACACAGTGTTTACTCAACCGCACACACGCCCAGCACTAATGTAGCTTCAATGGTTAATTGCTCCTGCAATACCTGCCCGTTGCATGATTTCTTTATTCTCACTATTTAAATGTAGCCCCTTATATAAAATAGAAAGTCGCCAAAACGTTAAGGCCACGTGATTTCACGCTTGCCATACTTTGCAGTTGTTCAAAGCCTATATCGTTTCATTTTTGAGCTATATCTGGGCAGCAAGATCGGAGGTAACGCCTAAGGTTAATTAAGGCACAACAGTTATTGTATTTTTATACTATGGCTTTTCCAAGAAGCACTTAAAAAGCACGTGTTAAACAGGGTGCTAACAAACTCATATGCTGCTACTGAGAAATTGCACTTCTGAGGGGTGTGAAAGCTAAACGCTTCATGGCACAAGCAAGCTGTCAAAAATATAAATTAATTCCTGTTTGTATGTGGAGCCCACTGACAACTGATGGCAGGCCTCTATTGATATTTAACTCTGTACCTCCCTCAAAGGAACAATTAATGGAGGACCGCATGGATATACACAACGCCGCTTGTAACTTAAGGAGCACTACCAGAGGCCCTGCAGTTTCATTTATTAAATTTCTTAATTGAGTTTTTTTCCATCCAAAATCGCCTTATTTCTTGTACTTTCTTTACCATTTTTTCAAGTAATTCCCAATAAGTACCTTTCGTAGCATCACTGCAGCAGGGACTTCTTCCCTGTTTGTTATATTAAACACGCTGTATCATAAATTCCATTTCTCTATTAACAAAAATCCAAACAGTGCTAATTAAATCAGGTGCTTGCAGATTATATAATATTCAGCCGATAGATCATGTGCACATGACTTCTTGGAAGACAACAAGACAAGATCTTACAAGACATTGGAATACAAATCTTAACCAGGCTCCATTAACCTCCACGTACAATTACATTTAAAACAACACTGTCCAGAATATACCTATACAGTTCTAACTATATTCAGACTCGTGCTAATCTTCATAGTCAACTGGTTATCAGAATTCACTGTATATGAACGCCACATTTCACAAATAAAATGAAAGTTAAATTTGTGCAAAAATTATTCACCTACAAACAGTGGAAAAAAAACCCACTTCCTACTGACTGCACTGATCAGCTGATAAGCATCATAGGGGTGTATGTAGCCTTTAAATTGCGATGAGGGACCCTTAAATGTGCAGGCTACTTGCACAGTAAATAACATGTTTCCTATGTCAGCTGGAGTCTCTCTTTGTCACAGAATTTAAAAATGCATTTATACAGTGTTATACCAGAGGTGGTCTGCAGACCTGAGAAAGGCAAAACGAGCTTCACAAGGCACCATTTCAGAAATTGACTGAAATACAGTCACCTTCCAGCCACTTACCCAGTGCATCGCTGGGGACTGTGTATATATAATGTATCAGATTATTTGAAGAAAAATGTATGCATTTATACAACAAAATCCACAAAACACGGTCATATTTGTGTTTGCTTGAATTATTACTTACATGCATTGCTTTCAATTTAAGTCATAATAAATATAAAAGGTGTAAACAGTTAATGTCCACAAAATAGCAACGATTCTTGTTAAAGCTGAAATTACTTCAACAATAATGGGTATTTAAGGTAGGTATACTACATTGTGTACATAACACATGGATAACTGACAGTTGACTTTAAATGGTCGATACTTCTAATTCATATGACACGTGTTGCAGTAAATTAAAGCTGTGCTGTAATTTTCAGTACTAGAGTAAGATAATCGTCAATTGATAAAACGCTGAAGTTAATGCAGTAACTATTGTTATGTTGTTATTATTCAGGCTACTTTTTATATTAAGTGTACCTTTATTTTTAACTCATGTTGCATGGTTTGTGGACCAGCTGACCATGGAAAATGCATTACTATACTGCCCATTAAATCAGTAGGAAGAGACATTAAGTACTTCACAGTTATGTCATTTTCCACTAAACAATTTCGCGGCCCGCCAGAATAAAGCATTTAAAGTTAATTTTTATAACATTCACACTTGAATAACCATAATAACCTAAACCCGAGCAATTTTTTTTTAAATATTAATCATTCGCACGGAAAAGACGCGGCGCGTGGTAAGGACTTTTATTTAGCAGCAGACGATTAGCTGCAAAAAATGCTGTTTGCGGCAAACGTGGCAAATAATGTATGTGAGATGTAAAGTTTGGATCACTTTTGCATGTGTTCGGCATGCATTGTGAGTGTTTTACCTTGATCGTAGTTACTCTTGGTGATCTGGCCTCAGCAACACACGAGTTTACATTTCCGCAAAAAAAGAAATGAGGAAATTAAAATAAACACGAGGAGGGGTCGCAATTGCTCCTCAGCTAACGAAAGTCTGAATGGGGCGTGTAAATTATTACATTACACTGGCGGCTCGGACATCAGATAAAGAACAACGCAATGCTTTTCGGTGACGTTCTTTAGTTCGGCCAGTACTGATTTAACTTTTATGGCGTTCAGATGACGATTGTGTGGGTGGGCAATAATGTCATTGCCGCGAATTTGTGTTCGGGCACGGCTCCTTGATTCTCTATCAAAGCATGCTTGAACCGATGCTTGCAAACTGCAATTTAGACACAGTAGCGCATTACTATTTACGTGGTAAATCCGATTACAGTTACTGGCATTGCGATATAGTATACAGTAACTATCAAGGCAAGCTGTAATTGCAAACTGCACTCTGAGATAAAGAAGCTTCAGGGAATGGAGCCGCAGTGCAGCTTTTATACAGTTAGCATTGCCTTGCTAACAATATTAATATCCCTTAAAAGCTGTTGTCCGAATTGTCAAGTTCATATTCAGGGCTGGACTGGCCCTGGGGTCACTATCTGTACAGTATATTATGCCAGCCAAGGGGGGTTGGGGAGGTCCCATGCTAAATTTACAGAGCAATAGATTTTTTGGGGGATGGGTCCCCTACATTAATTCAAGAAGAAGCTCACTATGTCAGATCACCAGACCAGCCCATTTACTGTATCTGTCAGACACTTTCATCCAAAGCCACTTACAGTAAAGGAACAAATTTGTGAATGTTCCCTGGGATTTAAACCCACAACCTCTGGGCTGTTAGTATAACACACTACTTGCTTAGCTACATGGGGAACTCTACAAGGAAAAGAACCACCAACTAATACGGAACATTTAATAATTTCTAATCATGGAACGCAGAATTAGGAGGTGGGGGGGGCACTTTGTCCCATGCTACTTTTGCATTTACATTTATCCATCCATTGTCCACTGCTCATCCGGGTGTGGGGGCAGCGGTGTGAGCAGAGATGCCCAGACCTCTCTCTCACCAGCCACCTCTTTCAGCTCGATAACTGGGCACTCCCAGGCCAACCGAGAGATGTCATCTCTCCAGCGTATCCTGGATCTCCTGTGTAGGCATACCTAGAGCACCTCCCCAAGGAGGCATCCAAGACAGATACCCAAACCACCTCCACTTGCTCCTTTCCCTAAGGAGGAGCATTCATCTGAAGCTTTAATCCAAAGCGACATACAGTGAAGTGTTACAGTATCTTGGGGCTCCATGGAATTTGAATCCACGACTATTGCATTGCTTTTGGAGCTACTGGTAGTGCTCCTATGGGTTACCTATCTCCAAAGAGAAGTAGTTTACTTCATATTAAATAAATGTGTGTCTCTGTAAATGTAAATGTTTATGTGTGTGCCCAGCACTGGACAGGCGTAATGGCCAGGCGTGCACTGCAACACAAGACACGGGTGGATGGATGGATGGATGGATGGATGATGTAAAGCCCTGACACCATCTGCCTATGACAACATTATTTTCAAAGTCCTACTGAGATCATTTTTTCCCCAAGGAGAGTTATCTCGAAAATCTGATGACTTGTTTCCTTTCAGAAGTCAGCAAAGATATGTATTTTTAGCACACACTAATATAACAACTTGTTTCTTTACCAGTATTTTTCTATACTTATATTCTGTATTTATATCTATGCTTCCATATTTTATTCCCTTTATAGTGAAAGCGGATACAGGAAACACCACTTTGAGAGCTAAATATGAGACCGTAAATGTATATTATTTCATACGTAGCATTATGCACATTATTAATTATTTTATAGCATGCTGTTACTATTATTATAATTACTCATATAACATTTTATTGGTACTGTTATTTACTAACTAACTAAAGAAAATTCTGGTTAAAATAATATATTAAACCATAGCAATAGCATATTCACATATTCAGACCCGGATGCTGCAAAATATCATTTTTTATTAATGATAATGTAAATATTCCCTGCTTTAAAAAAAATCTTACTGCATATCTTTAGAGCCTAACAGTCTAACATGTCTTATGTACCTGTGAAGGATGTTGAAAATAAATAATCTATTGATTTCCAAGTTTAAAAATGGACATTTAACTGTGAAAGAAACAATAAGTGATTACAATAAAGTAGAAATGAATTAGGAGAGTTTTATTTTCGGGACAATAAATTACAGTAAAGTAATGTTTTAAATCAATAGTCCAAATGCACATGAATCGGTGTCGCATCATGCCTGAATGGATGGTGGGTTGGGAGGGTGATTGATAATACATTGCCAAAAATGTGACTCTGCCATTGTATATAGACAACATGTCTTGTTATACGGAATTTTTTATGGGCATCATTTAGGAGAGCAATGAATTCATCTCCTGGCTTCAGGTGTAATGTTTCTAACGACCAAGGACCTAAACACATCTTGTAGAATAGAAAATTAAGTGGCTTATTGTGAAAAAAATAGTCCCAGAATGGGAACAGATGTGTGCAGGGGGAGGTGGTAGACCGAAAACTGGCAACTCAGAGGTGTGTGAACAATGAAAACATGTGGCAATTAAATGCACCTGATTCTCTCTCTCTTGCTCTGCCGTGCGACACTGGATGCTGGGCAGACATCATTAACGTGCTCATTTTGGACAATGAAACATGTGCTGTGATGGACAGCCTAAAGGTGGCGCTAATAGCACCATGTCACAGAATACGTCAACTCATTCTCACTTAAAACTAACTTTAAACTTTATTTTCAGCACAGCACATCAGGATGGCGTCGGAGGTAAGGTGCCAAAAAGACAGGAAAAATGTGCCTGATAGTTTATGTGTCTGAGCAGATGTCCTTTACACTTGCTTGGTTATGTAGGTAATTGCTAAAACAGAGGCTAAATAAATTGCAGTGGAACAAGGCTTACCATTTTAGTCATAAAAGATTAAACAACATTTCCAAATCCCTAGGTCTACATCTTTATAAGTAAAGAAATTAATGTTGTCTCTGGGAATTTTTTTTTAACTCGTGTGCAGAATTGTACATATTCATTGAATATAATTTAAGTCCCTCTTAGCCTAATCATATGACACCTTTCAGCAATTAGGCAGCTCTGATTATTTCAACATATTTAGGTCCCACTTTATACACAGAGGAGGAACGTCACTGCAAACTGGTATGGTCATAAAAAGATTAATTAATTTGTAAAAATAATAAATGTACTTAAAGAAAGACTGTTCCCTTTCAGTATCAGCCGGTTCTAAAATTCATTTTGACATATTGGAAGTAATGATAACGCTCTTAAAACAGAATCCAGATTTCATTTCATACTGTAGTTTATTAATATATGATTATCATAATCTCTATCCACACGTTCTCCTGATTCTGCAGGTTAAGACTGTGCAGGTTAACTCCAGTTAATCAGAATAACCAACAGGCTATGAAGGGCAGCCCTCTGCAATGTGTTTAATGATCCACTTAGGCCAGTAGGGAAATACCTCTGGTTAATCCTTTATCACAACATTACTAAACTGCCTGAATGACCAAAGGCAAATATATTGTAGGGACTTGGCAAAGGCGGCAGGGGAACTTGGTTTAAGACGAGGTTGAGGACCATACAAAGCAGTCGTGACTTAGATGCAACAGGAAAGAAATGCAGGTTTAATTCAAGGCAAGTGGCCTCTGCTGTCAATCTGTCCATATGCAGGCATTCAGTGGGAGGAGATAAGAGTCATCCAGCACTGCGGTGCACCATACAGACAGCAAGTGTCAGGGGGAGGGATTCGCAGCAAACAGTAATGTGCAAAAGCCCAGGGCAGTGCCAGACAAGAGGGGCTGGGCTTAAGGCATGTACAAAGGGCCTGAGTATGTAATCAATGGTAATAAATAATGTCCCAGCAAAGAAGAGTAAAATAAATACAGCAGTGTCAGTGAAGTGACAGCAAATAAATAGCAAAAGGACCAGTGCCAGTGACCGGTGCCAAATCTTAGGGTAATGAAGGAAACTGCAAGAGTAAGCGCAGTGCACAGCTTCGCAGCTGCTCAGATAAAGCCCCCAAAAGCAGCGTTTGAATCCATCCTTCTAGGGAGTGTTAACAGAAAAACCAATGTAACATCATGAACACTACCTGGCACTTAACTGATTCATCAGCAGACTAAGGATGATACCAGACTGATACTGCCGAATTTGCATGGGTCTGGCATTTCATATTGGGTCTGGACAACCTGATTATAGAGCATCAAGAATCTATTATGAAGATATGCACACACACAAGAGCTTTTTGGGATCGTTAAGTAGATTAGTTTTCTTAATTAGAATATTTTCCTGATGTGGCAAAAGTTAGTCTGCAGGTATTTTGGTATGTGTCTCAAGGAATAGTTCAGAGTTAATTATCACTCCGAGTCATTTAGGAGCTATGTTAGGTGTTGCCAAACACCAGTATAAATTTAAATACAAGTCTGGCACTTTTATTGGTTTGATGTCTGGTTGATGTCCATCTGGTTTAATGTTAAAAATAAAGCTGCTTATGGTTGGCATAGCGATGAACACTGTTTGAACCAGCACAGATAATGACTTGGATGCTTGTGGAACGGTGCACAAAAGATGACCCTGGATAGACCCTTATGAGACCCCATGTTTAGCATTGCCCAAAACAGAAGGTATATTAGAACCCACTGGCATAATTTAGTTTAATTGTCCATCTGCCAACCACTTGTCCTGACCTGGGTCGAAGGGGGCCTGGAGCCAATCCCAGGCAGCATAGGGCACAAGGCAGGGGCACACCATGGACGGGTGTCGGTTTACCATAGGGTGTCCATGTGCCATCATACATAATATGCTGTGCACAAGTTAGTGACACAAATTAACTGTATGCCTTTCGACTGCAAGGGGAAAGTGATGTGACACTGTGCAAGCATGTGCAGCATGGAAACTCAATATATGGGTGCAGTTTTGGCCCACTGGACCTGAGCCATAGGCCTTAGGGGATGCCTGAGCAATGTCCCCAATGTTCCCGATTTTTAGATTAAGTCATCCCGTAGCTATGGCAAGGCTAGTTATTTAATAAGGCCCAGGGCTGTCTTAGCTACTACACTGGTTTTTGCCAACTGTGATTTTTGGGGGCTCAAGTTCCCTCCAGTTACCTAGCAGGAACCACAAGCTCTGTTCCCCATTTGTGAACATCTGCGGTCTGCTAAATCCACAGCATGATGTCTGCCTCTGGTATTAGGCTTCCGAGCATGTGGGGAGTATATGACCTGAAATAACTTTTATATTTGATACTATTTTCTAAGCTTTGCATGATATGAACTTTCAGCACTTGAGGAATGACCAGAATGAAAACAAAATCTACTATGAAAGGCTCAAGATATAACTGATGACTTGTTAACTATTGTTTGTGTTTTGTCAGACCTTTGTTTAAAAAAATGCTCACTGGTACAATGATGTGAAGACATGGGAAATTCAGGTAAGCAGAGAAGCTCTGTATTTCTGCAACAGCTCATGTAATGAGTCTAACTTTTGACCTTTTTGAAGAACATAAAAACACAGTTCAACTTTTTCAACTTAAAGAAATATGCATACTTTGCCATTTCCTTTTAATACATGATCCCAGCTGATCAATAGACCCAACTGACAATTAGACACCTAGACTTGGACAGCCTATTAAATACTATCCATCTTTCTGCCACTTATTTTGGACCGGGTCACAGAGCCAATTAAATAAATATTCTAAACATATATATCATTCCAGCTTGCAGACCAAAGCAAGAATCCTTAGAGAAGCCAGTTGTCTGTTCACTGGCAGTCTATGCAGATCAAATACAAATGATTTAAAACTAGATCTTCTAACTTTGAAAGCATGAAATGATGATGAAAGGACCCTACTGTCCTGTACAATGGTCCAGTGATTCTTTGAACAATTCACTCTCTGCTGTGTTCAGTCTAAAATGATTGAGAACAAGTTTGTGGAATGAAATAATACTCGAATTGCCTCAGCGTTTACACTCATAAGGAAACACCTATCACATTATCCTATACACTATCATAATGAACGTGTAATCTAGGGATATTCCTTAGAGGGGAGTGAAATGATTCTCTTCCAGAACAGTTAAATGTCTAACAACCGAGAAAACATCTTAATGACATGCTGATTACTTCCTCATGTTTGACTTATAATCAGTAAGCTACAGCTGATGTTACAGATAAAGTGTGTGTCAATGTATCAGTACATTACACTTTGAATAATTTAAGCAACATGTCACAAAATGCTATATAGATAATGAGGAAAACCAAACAAGACAAGGGAGGTAAAAGAGTATAATTTCCAGAGGATGATAAATGTGTAAACATCATGTACAGTACTGTGCAAAAGTCTCAGGCAGTCAAAAGAAATGTTTAAAGTTATTTATCTGGGTAATGCGCATTTGCTCAGAAAATTTAACACTACAACATATGCAAATTGAGAGTAAAACAATAAAAACTAGTTAAAATTTCCCTTTTTCTCCATAAAGTTAGCGATATCTTACTGAATGGCTAGACGAACTCTGCTTCAGTTCCCAAACATTTCCGCAGGGGCACCCCAGTCATTCCATGTACAGTATCTGTTAAATTTCATCACCAGCTCAGTTAATTAACTTAGTTTTAAGAGTCAATGAGATATTGATCAGCTATATAAGGTGTGCTGGTAGTCATGTCAGAAAAATATATGGGTGTATTGTATAGTTGCTGGAAATAATGGGTTGATTTTAGCAGAGGTTTTGAAATGACTAAGCTAACACACTCTGACAGGCATAACAGCATAGTTTTACACCAACATAAAGATCACTTAAACATTTACTTTGGCTGCCTCAAATTTTTCCACAGTACTGTACAAATATATATATACATATATATATTCTCTATATAAATGCACATTCTGTTATGGCACCTTCTTTATGCTCCCTAATCTAACTGGACCAAATGGTATTAATGTAAATACTGTTTCTACATACAGTGGCATACAAAAAAAGTTTGACCTGATTTCCAAATGGCATAAAGTGAAAGAAAAAAAGCAAAAATTCCAGAAGTCATTTCAAAATAATGAAAAAAGAATGGGCCCAAAGCAAAAGTTTGGGCACCCTGCATGATCAGTACTTAGTGACACCCCCTTTGGCAAGTATCATAGTTTGAAACACTTTTTGTAGCGAGCTAAGTGTCTTCTAGTCCCTTGAGACCCTTGGGTTGTCTTCCATGCATTGTTCTTTTGATGATGATGATGCCAGAGGACTGTGAGGGCCATGGTAAAACCTTCAGCTTGTACCTCTTGTGGATTTTGAGGTGGTAATGGTTCCTTCCTGAATTTGCTGATATTTAAAACTGAATCCACTCTTCCCTCCACTAGTGAAATGTTTTCCATGCCACAGGCTGCAACAAGCCCAAAGCATGATGGATCCACCCTTGTACTTAACAGTTAGAAAGGTATCCTTTTCATGAAATTCTGCACCCTTTTTTCCTCCAAAACATATCTTTGCTCCTTTCAGCCAAAATGTTTCACCTTCATCAGCCCTCAGGACTTCTTTGATTTGCACACTTCTGACACTGAACTTTGTGGTGAGGATGCAATACATTTTCTGAGGACTCTTCCATGAAGGTCAATATTTGTGCAGGTTTCACTGCAAAGTAGAACAGTACACCATCACTTCAGAGTCTGCTAAATCTTCCTGGAGGTCTTTTGCAGTCAAACAGGGTTTTTGATTCACCTTGACAGCAATCCTATGAGCAGTTCTTTCAGAAAGTGATCGTGATCTTCCAGACCTGAACTTGACCTCCATCGCTCCTATTAATTACATTACAAACTGAGGAAACAGCTACCTGAAATCTCCTTGCTACCTTCTTATAGCCTTCTTCTGCTTTGTGGGCATCAATTATTTTAATATTCAGAGTGCTAGGCAGCTGCTTGGAGGAGCCAATGGCTGCTGATTGCTGGCACAAGGTTAGAGGAGTCAGAGTATTTATCAAGCTTTGAAATTTGCATCACCTGGCCTTTCCTGATGATTATTGTGAACAAGCCATAGCCCTAACGAGCTAATTAAGCTCTGAGACCTTGGTAAAAGTTATCTGAGAGCTCAAATTTCTTGGGGTGCCCAAACTATTGCATGATGCTCCTTAAATTTTTTTTTTTATCTAAAATTGAAAAAAGCAAAAATAATACACTAATCTTGCTTAAAATGATCAAAAGAATGTTTCATCTTTAACTTTATGTCTTTAGGATATCAATTCATCTTCAACTCACTTAAGTATTCATAGTAACAGAAATTTTGACCAGGGGAGTCCAAACTTTTGCATGCCACTGTATGTATTGCAGTTCAAGGAACATAAGACATTCCGATGAATTAGCTCACATCATAATCTCAGATTAGCCATATCACCTGTATGGAATCTTCACATTGTCCAGTGTTAGTTATTGATTGCTTATTGGGGATTTCATTACAATTATTTTAAATCATCCATCCATATTCCAAATTTCCAGCTTATGGTAAACAGGATCACAGGTGGACCCCTGGGCACGAGAAAGGGAACTGAGTCCAATCAGTATTTTATAATTTTTTAATGTTTTGATTTACAAAAAGGTTTTATTTATTTTCATGTTTAAGTACTATCAGTTAAATATTCATAACACATATCAGTTAAATATTCATAACAGTACCTTTTGTAATTGATCCATCTTCTGGGCTTACGTCCAGCACCAGGCCAGGGGGGAGTCTGGAGCCTGTCCCAGGAAGCAGCGGGGGGGGGGGGGGGGGGCAGGGGCGGCGCCGGGAAGCGGTCCCAAACCCGGCCCGGGGGGCCAAACCCACCGTCGGACTCCAGACACGGCAACAACGTCATGGGGTTGCTG
>JAAGVU020000092.1:22427243-22442045 GCA_011763525.2 Mormyrus iriodes | reverse complement strand
GGGAAACACAGGGAATAGACTGGTAGGGCGGGGCTGGACGTGACAATTACAACCTTCCCAACTTCTTTATACGAATGTCACATTGAACAAGGTATTAGGTTTAACCACATAAGGTTGATGTTTTACGATCTTACTGCATAGACATTAGTGGCAGAGCCAGTGGGGTGGCACCCCTCCTCCACACACACATCCCTTCTCTGCTGCCTTGTCAATTAAAGCTAGAGTCACGTGTTAATTCATTCATACTTTATCTCTCTTAGGGAGCCCCGTGTTGACAATGGATAAAATGTATATGAAAGTTTATGATCAAGTCAATTTTAAGATATCATTACATGTAAATCGGAGGAAATTCAGACATACAGAATGGGACATAGTTTGCCCTAATGCAACACTTTCATACACATGGTCATAGTTCTGTTCATTGACATTAAGCATTTATAAACCAGATGTAACAGAACAGTTATCAAACTCACAATGTCAAGCACGCTGATGTACTTGTAAAGGTAATATTCAGAAGGATGTTACAACACAAGTGGAAAGCAGGAAAGGCTTCTTAAGAAACAAGAATGAGGATTAAAGGTCATTAAGTAAGGGGACAATATAACGTTATAGCATATTAAAGAATATCTTTGAACATGGAGCTCGTTTTTAAATGCCAAGAGACGCGGGGTGCTAATGATATGCAGCACTGTAACCTTCAGAAGCTGTTATCACTCATCTCAAAGAAGTCCACAGGCACCGTTAATTACTTCAATCAAAAAAACTTCTTCTGTCTTTTAAAATCTGATGAAAAGGCTGGTTTTGCGCATTCTCGACGAGTTCTTCATAAACAGAGCTCACCTTCAGGGCGAGAACATCCGGCGGCTTCAGACAGCCTTCATCACCATCGTTGTTGTCTTGTCTGCATTTTGATCTGACCGGAAGGACTTTCATAAATGGAAATCGTGCCTTCCGAAGGACGCTCCCGGGATGAGCTGGAGGACCTCTGACATGCCACAGATTCGACGGTTTGAAAGTGGAGAGCTTTAAGGTGCAGTTGCATTTGCCTTATATCAGCCAGGGGAAATGGAAGCTAAGAAAATATGGCAAGTCAGGCTCAGACTAACAGATTGAGGATAAAATTACACAGTTAGATAGCTAGGTAGGTAGTTATCTTATATAAGGCAGTACCAAGGCAATCTTACAAGAACATTTTCCACTGTAGTGCTGAGTCAGAAGGCATTTCCTCACATGATGATTCTCTCGCCACCTGTATCTGGGACACTATTGTTCTCGGCTACTTCCTGGAAGGATTTATTAAGGTCACCTGTACAGCCTTGGTACAGCTGGATCATCCTTATGTCGATCACTCGCTCAGCACTGAAGTTTAAAGTCTGGCCCAGCTCAGTTCACTTTATGTTTGGGCGGTCTTTGTAGAAATGTGCATTTGTACACATTATTCTCATCCGTTTCTTAGTTTTACAAACAATGCTGTAGCATCAACACTTTCTTCCTCATACTTCTATAACTTATACTATAGCACTGGGGGTCCCCATCAGGCAGCGTTGCACGCTGGACCATGTAGATAGTGCCAAATGTAGATGGAGTAAATAGCTGTGTGTAGTTAGTGTCTGTTGTGCTGGATTGCATTGTATTGTAGTGTCATGTACAGTGTTTAATGTCATGTGTGTTGTATAGTGTACGTGTGTGTGTGTGTGTGTGTGTGTGTGTGTGTGTGTGTGTGTGCGTGTGTGTGTATGTGTGTGTGTCTGTGTCTGTGTCTGTGTCTGTGTGTGTTCATGTTGTTGGAACAGTCAGTAAGGTCAGCAAGGTGGGCAGAATATGTTGGTATGAAGATTGGTACTTCTGTTTAGTTTTGACTGCCAAATTTTCTCGCTCTCTCTCTCTGAGAAAACATTTTTCTTTAACAGAATATTCTGTTATTGTTATTATTATAATTTTTTAATTTATGGAGAAACGGCTAAAATTAACAGGACGCCAAATGTCTCATCATGGCTGACGTGTTTCCTTATTAGTGCTGAAAGCAGATGGTGTCCAGTACAGAAAAACATAAGCGTGTTTATGTGGGCACTGTTTAAGTCATGCGAGGGGCCCACTGTGTGAATGTGTGAAGTAAGCAATGAAGGTAAGTGCTTTGGCCCACTGGTCCAACGGAGGACATTCAAAGTTATGTAAACCAGCAGCACCATCCAGCATGCCACTGTTTATTCTTAACTGAGGAGAAATAATCCCTTTGGTAAATGTAGATTATAATAAAAAGGAGTCATTAATTTACTACCACCCACAGTCTGAGTTTAAAAGGGTCTGTATTTTTTAATTTAGTTTATTGTAGAAATAAATAGCTCCAAATTATGGGAAAATTTGTGTGTTTACAGTCATGTATGTAGCACACACTTCTATTCAAAGTGTCATATAGGTGAGGAAAGATTCTGCTCAGCTAGCACTGCAGGAACAGTTTTGGTTAAGAGTCTGTGTCAAGGGCTTAACAGTGACATGGTTACACTGCCAGGCATGGGATTTGAACCAACAACCTTCCAGAGATGGGCATTGATCCCAAACCTGCTGAACTGCACACAAAGTATTGAAACCTGTCATCTATCTATTTATGTAGAAGCGAGACAGAGAAAGTCATCCTATTAAAAAAATAGCAGCTTTTGAAATCCCAGGCATAAAACATGCAAGGAAGGACAGCCAGTAGATGATGGAGGGGGCAAACAGAAATGTGTATGAGTGTACATAAAAATACCAAGAAAAAGGTGCTGCTCCGATTAGTTCCTTGGTCTGATGCTACTACGATGATGGTCAAGTTTCATTGTATAAAGCTTTAAATGTTTATTCACACATGCAATCAGCCACTTCGAGGGCTGTTACAGCAGAAAGAACGCTCCAAAAGAGTGTGTGGGAGTGTAGTGTGTTTACTTTTTTCTCTTAAGTGCCATTTCATCTTCCGAGGTCATGCTCCTTGTCTTTTCTCCACCACTATAAACAACACCTAAACACCTCTATTTCTCCACGCCTCGTAATCTGACATCACGGCACAGGCGTATCTGTTTATCAATGCGTGGTCTTTCTTTCTGTCACACCGGACACTATCTTGTCGCCCTGCATTCCATCCCCTTGGCAAAACGTTATTAGCTTTCATTTTCCAAACATTCACCCTTTTTGTCATTCGTTTTATAGAGCAATAGACTGTAATGCTGTGAAAACGGATGAAATTAAGGCTCTTAATTAAATTAAATTAAATATTATCTTCCCGAGTAAAAATGCCTCATTCAACAATAGCCCTGTAATTACCTTCATCGTAGGGAAGGTTAGAAATGTAAGTTCATTAATAAGATCATTCGTTTTTAAGGAGCTATTGCAATTCAGATGGAATGTCACTTAATTAAAGTAAGCATACTTTATATCTGCATTTCTTAATTACACTTCCACGTTACATTGTCCTTCAGTTCCCTAATAAAATTTTAGGTAAAAGAAGAATTGAAGCAGGCTCAACAATAATTAACGTTGTAATTTGCTGACGGAACTTCAGGACAAACCAAAGGACAGGGTACTTCAGGAGTATCATGTTGCAAAAAGGCCAACAGATTCATCAAGTATAATTACCCAGGTTCACATTGCATTGAACTTCATTATACCTTCAAACGGGTGTTAATTCAAGACAGAGAGGGATGGGAAATGTGAGATTCAATGTCTAACTCAGAGTAAAGTCTTTTAAAGCATTCTGTAAGATTATAAACATGCTTCAAAGTGAAAGTGTGAGTTAGCTGGAGAACTGGTAATTCAAAATAGACAGATTATGTCTTTGAACACTGAACAGAGGCCTAAGAGAATGTAGAGATGAAAGTCAACTACAATGTCATGCTCATTACAGCACTGATGCTCTCAAAATGATCAACAGCAGTACAGTAAGTCAGAAAGCTTCAGCAATGATGTTATAAACAATACAGCTCTGGCATATTTTTATTCCTTGTTTAAAAATTTGAGAAAAATAAGTAGTATTATTTCTTCCCATCTTGTACAGCATATATTGTGTTAAAGCACCCAGGAGATAAGCGGCTTAGTTCTGCAATGCACCATATAAAATGGGCAGTGAGCGGCCATTTATTTAACAAGCAGGAAGGTTACAAACTAGTGGTGGAAAAACACTCAAAATGAAATGTTTTCATCTTCTGAAAGATGTACATATATATTTAAACTTTTAAAATTATTACAGCATTTTCCCAAAAAATGTTTGAAAAAAAACAAGATGTAGGAGTTGATGTCTTTATGTGAAGTTCAAAATAATTTGTGTCCCTCCAAAAATGAAGTGGTTTCCAGGGATGAATAATTCGATTGAACAAATTGGATCGTCTTGTAAAAGGCACAAACAGGCTTACATGGAAGTTTCCACTTATTTATAATTAAGCCGGGCTGTAACAGCATCCCTTGGGTTTGTTTTTCAAGAGCATGAAGTCAGAAGCTTGGCTGGAAGATTTAATCTTCAAATTTAACACAGATTCAGAGGAAAGCACACCTGTTTCAAAACAAGGGAATGGAAAGTTATTTTCTCAAAGGAATCCATTTTGAAAGTACAAGAAAGATTAAAAGAAAGCCAGGAAAGCTTTTTCAGTGTCATCCCCACAGCCACATCGTCCTTATTTCTGTTTCCTACTTGAAAAAACATGAGCAGATTTCTTTACTATTTGGTGAAAACAGAATATCAAATATTTGCCTTCTTTTTTGTGTTGAGTTACTCTTGACTTGTCTTTTTCTGTATAGTCAGTTTACATTAATCATTTTCAAGACAGGATCCTTAAAAGATCAAAGCTGTATAAAGGTATTATTAAACCATGCTACAGTTTGTGGTAACTCAGCTGGAAAGGCTTGAAATTAATTATATACATTTCTTTTTTCTTATTTTAAAGTCCTTAAAGAGAAAATGAAAGTCTTGCTCTGTGAATTCTATTCATTTAAAACCCTAGCGGCTTGAACCTGCCAAACTATTATACTAGACTATTACATTTCAGTGTTGTATTTTTAACCTTGTTCATTTTTTTGTGAAAATGCAGTTTTAAGCATTTTTTTTACTGTTCTATGGCTGTATTTGCTTATATTGCCTTATTTAATGGAATTTGGGGCTTTTATTTTATGTATGTTTCAAACTGTGTCACTGTGTCATGGCATGGAACAGACAGGAAAAAGGTGACGATCCACTTGCATTTCCAAGGCAAAGGTGTTTATTAACAAAATGCCATGAAGGGTAAAAAGCAAATGGGGAAAACAAGAACTAGCAACAGTCTAAAGCATGGAATAAAAACCACTAGATAACTAAGGGAAAACAGGGAGCAGGACAAGGCAGCAAACCAAATAACACACAGGAACAAGCACTCTGAACACCAACATACAACTACAATGAACCATGAAAGAACAGAACCAGAATGGGCACTTAAATACACAGCTAACAAGACACAAAGCAGAACAGGTGAGAACCGTAACCAACTAACCAATCACGAGGACTCAGGGCAGACCAGGACCTGGGGTGGCATATTACGATTAAACGGCACTAAAGACTACGGAAAATTAAGAAATACTAAAGGTTAACTAAAACATGGGAAACTGAGCGAACAGGGGACAAGGAGCAAAAGACAAGGGACCTACTGAAATACAGAAACACCAAAAACAGGAAAGCACTGATAACCAATAACAAACACTAGGAAAACCAAAAACCAAATAAAACAGGTGAGGCTGGTCTCTGGCAAGTTTACCAGTCTGAGTCATACTTTCAACCGAGTGAGCTATGTAGCAGTCCAGGGAACAGGGAGAATACATTAGGGTTAAGGGACAATAAGATGGAGGAGGGAAGAGGATGGCCAGCCACCTGTAGGTATAAAACGGAACATGTAGGACAGGGTTGGATGAACGCCGACCCTGGCAAACTGAAACTCTCATATCTCATTCCTAAGTGAACAGTGAAGTACTCTGTTTGACTATGACTTTTTTCACTGGAAAAACATCCCTGTAGTGAATGCTTTGCGTTATGCCACTACTCTTGTCCTGCCAAAAATAACATCATTTGCGGTGTTTTCCAAAGTCCTGGGTGTCTGACTGCTTCCTGAATCATGTGTCATTGTATTAAGAAGACCCACCCCCTGGGGTGCCCCACTGAAGGTAGGCAAGTAGTGTCATAATTAAGGGTATGGCAACCTGGCCTCAAGGTTGCTGGTTCAAGTCCCCAGACATGTTCTGCTATAGTGCCATGTCAGCAAAGCACTTAATGTGCATTGCTTTAGTAAAATACCTCACTGTAAAAGTTGTTGGATTTATAAACTAAACATTTCTGTGAACCTATATTTCCTTAGTACCTGACACAAGAGTTTTATCATTTTTGTAGTCATATACTTATCTGTAGAGCTCATATTGTTGAGTGTCAAGATTTCTTGCGCATTGGGCAAAGGAAGCATAGTTATATTCAAAGTAGATCTTTTTATATATTAGAAACCAGTTTGACAATTATGGACTAGCTGCTTCTCCCATCTATCCACCTATCCAGTACAGGGTCTCTGGGGGAGGGGGGTTGGGGCCAATCCCAGGCAGCACAGGATGCCAGGCTGGGAGACATCCTGGGAGGGAACCCAGTTCCTCACATGACACAAACACATTTACACACTATGGGCGATTTATGGACACCAACTCAGCTAGCTGAGAGAAAACTAGAGTGTCTGGGGGAACCTAACCCAACATAGGGGAAACATGCCAAGAGTTGGTGCGAGATTTGAACCTCTGAGCTTGGGGGGTATGAAGTACCCACAAAGCCCCCTTCCTGGTCTTTCTTAGAGTCACAAAAATGTAAACTATGTTGTGAAATGTAATAACAATAATCCGTCCATTTTCTCTAACTGCTTATCCTACTCAGAGTCACAAGGGATCTGGAGGCTATCCCAGAGGCTACAGACAACAACCCAGGAAGGGGCACCAACCCATAACAGGGCACGCGCACAAATACATACACAATTTGGTAACTCCAGTGCACCTCAGCGTGCTTTTGGACTGTAAAAGGAAACGAGGGTGCCCAGAGGAAACCTCATGACAGCACAGTTAGAACATGCAAACTCCACACACTTGGAGTCATGTTGAAGACTCACATACTGGTCCCAGAGGTGTAAAGCAACGATGCTAACCACTGCACCACCATGCCACCCTAACAGTAGTTTTTTTTTGTATTGTAGGAACCTAGTCATGATGTTCTCCTAGGTTCTAATGATGTTTTGTAATGTATTGTTCCAATGCTAGCCTTCACTCAGTGGAAGATCAGCCTAGCTCTAGTTACGTCTATGTTGGCTCCTTGACAGCTGTATGCCTGTCATGTATTCTTCAGCTCATTTGTATGCCACTTTGGACAAAAGCATGTGCTAAATAGATAAATAAGTGAATTTTTACAAAAAGCACAACTGTTTTCATTTCTTTTGTTTTGTTTCAATCATTTTAGGAGTGCATAATTTTATTAATGATAAAGTGGGGCCAATAGACCAAGCAGTTCTGCAGAGCAGGTACAAACATAAAGGATAAGTTCAAAGACAAAAACAGCAGTAGCTAAGTGGAGCGTACATAAATATTATTATCCAGACAGCAAAACACCCTGACCCACAGTACTGGATCAAGAACTTTCATTTCAGCCCGGAATTGATATACCACAGGCGTAACATATCCGTTAAAATTACATGTTGACCTCTGCTGATGCCTTTTAGGTCAATGCTTTCCATTTGTACCTCATTCTTATAGCCCAACAAGGGAAGTCTGGGTCTTACTTTTGAAAGCTATAGTTATACCACTTTGGTCCTACAAAGATGAACAGTGCTCAGTTCCAATTAATTTTAAAACATTTCATCATTATAATTTTTACACTTGGTATTACTGAAAATCACATTTAACAACCCAAACACAATAACAATATATTAGTAATCAAAGGCATGAGTGGGGGCATAGAAATTAAATTTACATGTTTTTATGTCCCTGACCCTGACAAGCATCTAGAAAATGGATTGACAGATGGATGGATGAATGGATGGATTGGTCGGATTTTAAGTTAATTGGACTTTTTAAAAGGTTCAGCTGATTTCCGTATTAGTATTGAGACAATATTCAATAGAAGCAGCAGATGATCGGGGGTTGGGGGAGCAGTTAGAGTGGACCTGGCCCATCCAGTCATGAGCTTGGTCCACCCTAAAACTGGGCAAATATCAACCAATCACAAGAAGGAAACAAACCATTTTAAGGATGGATCCCTACAGCAAATATCTCTCCTAGCACCGCAAAGAGTTCTGTAGCCCATCCTACATTATACATCATACGTGCCAGAGTAGTAGAGTTCAGAAAGCATAACCAATCCAGGCCAGTCTGTAGAGCTCAGAAAGTATGACCAATCCAGGCCAGTCTTCATAACTCTATGAAGCATGACCAATCTAGTACTGGCTGTACAACTCCTGAATTAACTGAAGTCTTTTATGCTCATAAATTCTTGCGGTGGCATTTTGCTAATCCATTTTAAAACACCATACGCACTAGTGTGTGTCCGTGTGATCATCAACTCTGATGCAGAATCCATTAAGGTAACATTAGCATCGAAAGCCTTTTTTAATGGGCCTGTTTATTAAAGTTCCAATATTTATGTCTAACATGTTACACCATGTCAAGCCTTGATCATGGAGGCATTCGTGGAGGAGTATGTTTATCAGTGTTGATCACAGTGCCAGTAAGTCAAGCGACTCTTGGTTGAGATGGGATGATTTCTTTAGGATTTGGTAAACCACTCCACTGTGTGAACGTGTCAGGATTGGATAGATAAATAGTGCTGTAAGCTGACAGGACAGGAGCCTAGTGGGAGGTGCCTTTGCTGATTTGCACAGTGAGTACATTGTCTCTTGATGTGTTACATGTGAGATTTTGATAACCTAGGCTCCTCTGTACAACATCCAATGAAAAAAATTAAAGGGGAACCATAGGATCCAGCTTGAACCTCTGGCTTGCTCCACCTCTGAGCTCTGATTAAGTACCCATGGGCACCTGGAGGAATCTGTCATGTTAAAGTTTATACCCTTCAGGTAAGACATAGTGACCTGGCTGCAGAAGGCAGAGCAGGTCCATCGATATGATCCGTCATTCGGAACCACCTTGCTGAGGAAAACAGAGCCACGCAACATGTACATGCATCCAGCCATCCATCCATCCATCCATCTGCCATCCAGTACTGGGTCAGGAAAGGGGAGCAGGAGCCCCATGCAGCAGAGGGCACCAGACTGGGGTACAGTCTAGATGGGATGCTACTCCATCACTGCAGGGCATGTACGTTCACACACCACAGATGATTAAGTGATGGCAATTCTCCTATGTGCTTGCTTTTGGACTGTATGTGAAAACCCACACAACACAGAAGAACGTGCAAACTCCACATGCACGCACAGAGCAGCGGCCTGGAGGTGTGAGTGATACCCACTGAACCTGCATGCCGTCTGTACCAGCACCACCTGCGGTGAACGTAATTAGTTCTTTCTCTATTTGAATGCAGTTCATCTTCAGCGCTTAAGAGGGCGCTGTGGGCCTAATTTATTTTTCTGCAAATGTTACGCACTGTACTTTGGTACTGAAGATTTTTTGCGGAGCAATTGCCTTCATGGCTTCTTTAGATATATGGGGTCTGATGTATGGTAATCCCCTAAATCAAGATTTATCTAGGACTTATAACACTTTTAATTCCATAATGGGACTAATCCATTCAAGCACCCACGTAAAACAATTTGCTTGATGATAATATACATAGACAATGTACTGCATATTCTATAGTATGAAAGGAACTTTATAAATGAAATTGACTGACAGCTACACTAAATGCTTATAGTTATTATCTTTAAGTTAATAGTGTATTGGTATGTCTAGGGAAAGCCTTTTACTGTTTTATACACCATTTTAATATACAGAATATCCATTCAAGAAATAAAAAAAAAATATAGAAAGCTCTCAATATTTCTCTCAGAATACTTCTACAAACCTTTAAAAGGGCACATTTTCTTAATCAAACATCCAATTTCTCGATATTAGACACATTATTCAACATTTATTAGGCCTGCAGAGTGTTTCTCATTTCAATGAAATTATGCAAAGAAACTGAATGCTTTGTTCATTTGAAGGGATCGGAGGAAATAGCGAATCAGAAAGATGGGATAAAGGTATTATTGGTAATTGTCAGTGGTTCTGAAACGTCTCGCATTCAAATTCGCCCTAAAGCGGAAGCTTTATTACCTTGTTAAAGACAGCCCCAGGTTCATGAACATAGACACTGCAGAGCCAGTTCAAGACATGGCTTGTATTTTGTTTTAATCAATAGAGTAGATTAAGACACAATCACGTCAGCGCACCTACACGAGAAATTGAAATTGATCTTGTATTTGCAAAGTTTAGAAAAAGGTGGAGATATGAGAAAGGTGTTAAATGATTTAATTAAAATATCAAGCTAGAAAAAGTGAAATCAGTCATCCATTCATCCATCTTCTTCCCTCATATCCAGTACAGGGTGAGCCTGCAGCCTCTCTCAGAAAGTACCCTGTGCTGGACTCCAGTCTATATTCAAAACTATTTCAGTTAACAGAGGTGAAATTATGTTTATGTCAAGGGAAAAGCGATAAGAGACAGATATGTTTAACATTGATTTTTTTGGTGTGAGAAACTGCAGGAAACAATGAGATGAAAGACACTACAAATGACATCCTTCCTTTGTGCACCAAGGATTCAGATTTCATCAACATTAACCTTCTATTATGGAAAAGGGTGTTTTACACAGAGAAAGAATCTCAACAATATATATAGTTACATATGGATGAAATACATGCAAGGAACAAACGCATGATATTTCAAAACAGTCAAAACTGGTCATATACATTTAGACCTCATGTTTCTTAGTATTTGTATTATATTTGGCTTTGTAAATCTTGGCTTTTTGTTAGAGATTTGTCTGTTGTAAGGAATTAATGCAGTTTTAGTCATGACAGTTAGGTAAGACTCGAGGATCTTTAACCTTGCCAGAAACCTATCTCACGTTGATTCAATGTGCTGATTTGTTAAGCCTGATGTTTCTCCTAACATTACGGCTCAACTTGTCAGGCAGAGCTTTGATCCATGCCTGCCATCTGGAAGGCGGAAATGAGTAATGTTATTAATGATATATTAAAACATGCTTGCATACTTATTATATGACTGGTGTGAATTATCTTAAGGATGTAAAAAGTTTTTATGTTTTCTATATTGGATTTCTTATTGCGTGCAGTGTACAAAACCAATTAGTTTTCATTGTCTTAAAATTCTCTTGGGAGATCCAGTGTGGAGAGCAATGCTTCAGAGGAGACTCTTAATCAGGAAAATGAGTGTCATATGTTACTGGAATGAAAATGAACATGTTGATAAACAAAGGATTAATGGTCTTCCTGGGATTTACTTGAAAAGCGTGATGATCTGATGTAGTTTGCGTTGTGCTTTTGAATGTCACTCAAATTGTCTGTCCTACATTAAGGATTACATTTCTCCTCAAAATATGTCATTAAAAGTGTGGTTTTTAATTGAATTAATTTATATTAAAATTCAAATAGTCAATCCTAGGTCTCAATACATATCCTTAGCAATACACCATTACCCATTTCCACTTTCCACTTTCTATAATCTTGTCCAAACAGAGAACATCTCTTAAAGGCACCTGCAATAAACAGCTGGACTGATTTATTTAGGCAATCAGCTCTGTCGACACTTGTGATGAATTAGGAACATCGCGATAGGACTTGAAGCACCTCATTAATTAACCGTGCAATGGGGGTATTTCATTTCCAGCAACAGGATGGTCAGGATAAGAGTGACAAACAGGAGGTGCTGCAGGAGAGGGCTCACGTTGCCCAGCCTGTGGGCTTCGCCTTGCCTCTGATCTTTTTTCTCCAAACCAGGACTAGAATACTGGCCTTGTCACAGATGCTGTAAGCCTCTTTCTCTTCCCTGATTGTGTTCCCACAGTATGTCATCGCCACTCATTCTTAAGTAACAGAGAAGGATGATTTATCTATGGCCAACAGTAAAGGTTCTGTATCTCATTTCAAGGCCGCTTCGTTGAGAGATATCTGGTCTTAGCCACCAGGGAATGATCACAGAAGCCCTCGGGCTACGAATTAAAAAGTGTAGTTGGACAGCATGTAATTTTCCACTTTTTTAATGCAGCTAAAGGCTAGACAGACAGTACTAGATGAATGCAGCTGTACGATTATCAATCACTTTGGGATTTGTCGCTGTAAGTTTTTCCTCCTTCTCAGAACCTATGTCAAAGCATCTGCAATCTAATAAGATTGTAGAACATGCAGTGAAGATAGGGTTTAATGTCGTCCTCATTGTAATACCTACAGTGTCGAGCCTTAACTCATGTCATTAGCCATTATTAGTTTTTAGCTTCATAAAAACCATATAGCCACAATTAAATGAGGAGAATGCATAAAGTCAGCCATAGTGATACATAACGATACATAACGCTCTTGTCCCAGTTCAGTCATTGAACAGATTAAATCATTTTCAGATGAAAATAAACAGGGTGTTTATCACGTCCTAAGTTAGACGTTTCAACACCTCCTAGTTAGTGAATCAGACATTAACCGAATTATCTGTGCCCAGGATTGCTCAGCTCTACAGCTTTCACTGAATATTTGTTAAACATCATCTTAGTTACAGTTACTGACAACCTTAAAACTTCACAATCTGTGCCAACAGCCTAACATTTAATTATAAAAATTATCCATCCATCCACCCATCCATCTATCCTCCACTTCTCCGGCACAGAGTTGCATGGTTGGCCTCTGTGGCCTTCCCTATGCAGGATGGCGTACAAGACTGGATAGGATCCAAGCCCATCACCGGAACATGGGTAATTTTAGAGATGCCAAGTAACCTAACTGCATGTTTTTTCTTCATTTATTTTGAAAACCGAGTACGCAGAGGAAACTGGCAAAACATGGAAAGAACATGCAAACTCCACACAGAAAAGATGTAGGATTCGAAGCCCTCCAAGCACATAAAATCATAATTATTATTTGGGGCTTACTGCAGCGTCCAGCCATATGAAATTTTATGTTAGCGTTGTTTTAATGATGCATTGTTGATAATGGTTCCTTAAGTGCTTGATGCTAATGTAATTGGCCTGTTTGGTTTATAGGGCCAAGAAGAATCTATGCCCTGTAGGTGTCTATTACCCTGCTATATAAACATAAGCATATGTTACACACAGTTAAGTGCAATCTGATGATAAGCACACTCGTTGTTTTTCTCTGTAGAATATAAGTAATCATAAGTGAACATCATTGACAAGAATTATTTATATATATTTAATTTGCTCATTCTCTGAAGGGCTAGATGATCATACGGTTTCAGCTTCTGAATTCTGATTCCCAGCATTTCCCAATTCCTCTCGCTTAGAAAGACAGGAGTTTATTTCTGACCCATTCCGAGACCTGAATGTCTTGACCTCTGTTGTTTTAACTAGGTTACACATTATCAATAATTACTTGGCCCAGTTGGTAATATATCAGGCAGACTTTAATTCTTTTAATCCTTTTATTGTTTGTTAAAACCATTCCTGTGTAGGACTGGCACTCTCTTTCATTCAAGTATATTAATTCATACCCCATTCAAATGTGATGTGTGCTTGTTTGCGCTTGTGTATGTTTGTGTGCCCCATAATGGTTTGGTTTCTCATCCAGGGCGCCCCCTGCCTTGTGCCCTGAGACAAGCTGCAGCATCAACACGAGGCTACATTGAAAAGGCAGTTCAGGGAAAACAGAAATGATCATTTAAAATAGGTTCTTCTCACAACTCATCTGACTCGTGACTCACAATATACACTCAAAGACCGAATCACCTTGTTTCCAGTCTTTGTTTTCTTGTCCGCTCTGTGTACCTCACATGTAAAACAAGGAAATGAAACAACCATTTCATTTATATTAGACATGTATACAAACACACACACACACACACAGCAGCTCTGGGTGGCATATATTACTTGAACTGACCAGCTCTTTATCCATAGTCTTGGACGTGGGAAATGGGAAACATTCTTTCTTAAAGTTTATGGATTCCGCTCCGATAGTACAGGAGAAACAATCCCATTCCCGCATTTTCCACAAGTGCTGCACAACATGGTAATTTATGATTTTCTGTAGTCATGTTGAGTAATCCCGGGAATGTTATCAATGTCGCCTTGGAAAATGTTACACTTCCCAAAGCGTTCCACAATCTGCAGCGGTAATTACACTATAATTACCTTTACAGTAATAAGGGATAACTGCAAATGTATGTCATCCTTGACGAGTGTAGAGTAACTCCTTCCTTACCTCAGGGTAGCTTAGAATTGATATTGGGAAAACCAACATTATAGGACAGTTAAAAAATAAAGGTCCAATCTCACACATAATTTAAGTTTCGTAGTTTTATCTGTATTTCATTGGATGTGTAGATTTAGGCATTTTTTGCAAGTACCTATAACAGCAGCCCATCCAAGGTATTCCCCTGCCGTTTCCCTTGTGCTGCCTGGGAAAGGTTCCAAGCGACTTGGTACGGGATCAACAGTAGGAGACCGGAAAGGATTCCACAGAACAATACAATAACACACACGTCTAAATGTAAAATTAATTTCAACTTGTGCACTTTTTGTTAGATAGATAGATAAACAGATAGATAGATAGATAGATAGATAGATAGATAGATAGATAGATAGATAGATTTTCTCTTCTATATAGTGTTCAAGAGTAT
>JAAGVU020000092.1:22372117-22427143 GCA_011763525.2 Mormyrus iriodes | reverse complement strand
AGATAGATAGATAGATAGATAGATAGATAGATAGATAGATAGATAGATTTTCTCTTCTATATAGTGTTCAAGAGTATTTTATGTATTTAGAATGTTATCAAGTTGGGATTCAGGACACTTTGATGATTGTGTAAATTTTTCCAGACAGCAAATTTTCAGAAAATGTCTCATTTTAACAATACTTACGATAGATAGATAGATAGATAGATAGATAGATAGATAGATAGATACTTTGAGGTTTTAAACAAATATTTTGCAGGATAATATTATTTATTTATGATTAGTTTGGGTTAGATGAGCAACTCTATTACACCACTCTCGGTTTGGGGGCGCCTTGCTTCATGTGTACGCGCTGGAAACACCGCCTGCTCCCAGCTTTGCTTCGCCCGAGCGGCCGGCCAATGGCTCCGACGAGGGGCGGAGCGCACATCTTGTGAATGAAAGTTGCTTCTTCTTGGTGACAACGGGAATTGCGCCTTTTACAAAAAAAGGCACTGCTGCCTCTAGTAAGACCGACGATCGGCGTAAGTTGCATTTTTCCCTAATGTTATAATCAGGTTTCAAAGCATTTGCGGAACCGATAATGGTGCTTTATTCCGGGCTCTGTTTATGCAGTGGCAGGTGTTTGGTTGAAGCCTCCCCTGTGCGTTTCGTGCACGACAAGTGAAGTGGCGAAAAGCGGAATGCAAAAAGCCAGCCATCAGCACCAGCAGGCTTAAGGCAGCGCTAGTTTGGCTGGACTGACTACTTCCATATATTAACATAAAGAAATAAAGCACACTGTTTTATGTGTTCGTGTTAATTTACGATGTTGTATTTCCGGTATTTAAATATGTATAGATACTTTAAATGTGGAGTATTTATTTCCTATAAATGCAGGGGAAATATTCAGCTCTCTCTCTGCTGCCAGCTCTATAGGTAGGTACTATTACTTCGTCCAAGTAGCTGTAGGATAAGTTTTATCCGATTTGTTTGGTTCACGTTTATTAGCTTTCTGTTTGACGATATTGGGAGCTTTTTACAACAATGTGTTTTATTTGCAACCATTTTCTCTCTCACGTTAGGTGAAAGGGGGCGGAGATTTGCGGAGAGATTATCGGGAGAAACGCGCCCGCCTCCCCGTGAACCTGTTGTCTAGCCGGCGGGGAGCCGACCGTGCTGCTCCTAAAGTTCAGGAAACCTGTTATGGATGCACATCTTTTTGTCTCCAAGGGGATCTAAAGCCGGATAAGAATATACAAATCATTGTGGAAAAAAACATTAAAGTGAGTGAATCTGCGAATGATCGACGCCTTTCGCGAAAGCTGGCTTAATTTAAACTTCTAATGAACCGGGGAGAACGTGGAATATAAGACAACTGATCTGGGCTGAAGAAAGTGACCACAATGGGCCGTTTTCAGTGTTTCATTGTATATGGCTTATACCGATAAGGTACCCAAAGCTAGTTTTCTGGTAGACTGTCCATCACCGAAGACATCGGAACAAGGAAGGATTTGTAGGACGTATCAGATGCATGCGGCTGGTCTGAAATCGCCGCACTTCCCTAAGAAATAGTGGATTCGATTTCAACGGGGAATTAAAATGAAGTGCCGCAAAGAGGACAGCACCATCGCGCCGGCCACCGAACAGCACACCGGGGGTGCTTTGCACCGCCACGCTGGTGGGATAACGCAGGGCGAGTTAAACAGCCACCGGCATCGGGGCGTTTACACAGCGCCCGGCGGAGGAGCTTCTGTGCCCGAAAGTGTCCGGCATTCACGGTACGGTCCCTTGTGCCTCGGGAAAGCTCACGCAGACCGGAATGATGCCCGCTTACCGGGCGACAAAAAACACGCTCTGAAAGGTCGGTCCAAAGGTCCGTATGAAGGGAACGAAGCCCCGAAAGCAAGAGACCGCAAGGGACGCTCCGAAGACGTGTTTCACTGTGCCGATCGCAGCCGGCAAAGGGTTCGTGGGAAGAGCCGTAGTGACACTGTAAAGTACGTCCTGGATTGCGATGCTGCCTTTTGCAAAATAACCGATGACGGTATGCCGGGTGAGAAGATCAAGAGCATGGAAGTTACCCGTCTTGACCGAGACCGTAAGATAACCAGAGAGATCGCACGGCGTTCCAGGATGAGCCGCGTCCGGATGGGCAGGGAAAAGTTTGCCTTTAGTACGTGGAGTTGTTGGGCGCTCTTCTTTATAAGTACCCACGTGTTGAAAGCCCTGGCCCAAGGTAAGACAAGCCTTCTTAAAATATTAACACGCATTTTTTTGTGCAAGGTGCCAGTAGTCTTCATGCCCGCCAGGAGCCAGAAAAGGGACATTTAAGATCGGTCGTCCTGCTGTGCCCGTATCAGTTGTGGCATTTCATATGTCGCATATGACCGAACACTGGTTTTCCATCTAACCGTACCAGCGAATTAATGGGGGAGTTAATAGGATGGTTTGATGGAATTATTGGGAAATAAACGGAGGTCTATCAATAGCAGTGTTTTATAGGGTATAAGGCTACGTCAAGTTTGTGTGTTAGATGCAAGGCATCGAATTTCGTCTGTATTTTGCAGCGCAGGAATTGTTACTAAGCCAGGAAACTTAAAACCTCATCTTATCAATTTTATGCATTAATTATCATTGAACTTGGACCTAAAAGGAAAATGTACTAAAATGTACACCTGCACCTAAAATGAAAATGTAATAGTGCTGATTAGGGCGCCGATGCAATAAATCACCATGACAGGAATTAACAGCTGCAAATCAGATTTAGTTTTCAATTCATTTTTAATGGCATGAATTCTGTTCACTTAGACCTCAAACAAAAGATGAGAAAGGTCAGACACTGTCAACATTACCATTTTCTGAGGGGTCACAGATGGCTTATGGGCTGAATGCAAATTATCTTTTTTGAGCGGGAAGGGGTGTGGCATTAGGGAATGGACAAAAGTTCAGCTTGAATTTGCCTGTGATTGGAACAATATACATGCTAATGTGTCTAAAAGCGCTGACTAACGTGGATTAAAATATTTCCATGCATCTTTAAGCCAGATGGCATCTGCTTATAAACATCTTATTTGTATATCCGCCAGTCTTTAAATTCTGATCACCTGTGATGCTCCCACTATTATCAGGATTGGCAGTTTTGGTCAGCTGGCTGGAGTGAGATTTTCAATCCGGGACAAGTCTGCATATACATGCACATGTTTTTTTTTACCTTGTACATAGTCTGTAGGGTTTGCAAACTACCCCAGCGCTTTTGATGTAGCTACTTATATGTTTATAATGAAATAATACAGATTTGCCGTAAGATGTCCTGCGTGAGCGTGAGAGTGTGAAAGCGCGAGTGTCACGCCAGATTCGTGAGAGCTGGCAGCCCGCTATTATTGAAGCAAAATCAGCGTGTTATTTTCCTGCATAATGTGAATCGTTCTGGTTGTACGAGCTTTCGTGGGATTGACTGTGAGCTGGACCAATGGGGTCGGAACGCAGCATCAGCGCTTTGAAGGGCGTCTCTGCATTCTGCTCAACTTTTGGTGGCTAATGAGAACTATACTTATTTCCTAAACAAAGTTTGATTATAAAAGAATTTGAATGATTTTCAACAATAATAGCATTCAGTTGTCAGTATGGGGAGGTTAAATGATTTCTCTTGTCGGGATTTCTTAGGAAGCCTCCGGATTCTGCCCCACCGTGAGAAATCCTGCCTTGCCACCGTGTCATCACCTGTAATTGCCACCCTTGAAGTAATGATTCGGCGTGTTGGTGTATGATTATAGTTTCGAGTAGCAAATGCTTATCAGAAGGGCTTGCTGGAAGAAGGCATTTTCTTGCGTTGTATTTGAATATTTAGTAGAGGCGCTAGTGTAGCCAAATGCGGGGAGAGTGATGACTGAGCTGTTACGATGGTGTCGGGGCTCATTGCCCAGTATTTCAGCCCTGTCAAAATAATTTCCCACTGATTTGGCACACATCTTTCACATTTATATCTGGGCACGCATGCAGGTACTGGACGTATGCAGACTGACAGAATGCAGGACCTGTATGATTTTGGAGCGGGTACTTGGCCGTCTACTAAGGAAGTTCAGTCATAACAACTGAACGGAACAAACACAACGAGATGTGGAATTTTCCAGAGATTTTAAAATACTTTGGGTCATGGTAATATGAACCTAACTATGCCTTTAAGACGGTTACTCCAAAACATACCTCGGATGTATTATGCCGAATTACATCCGCGCCTATCTGACATCAGTGATTATCTCTGGTAAACTCATTATCATTCATCAAGCGGTAATTGAAACTCATCAGCGCTAAGGAATAAAATGCATGTGCAGTTTAGCTTCTATACTGATCACAAGGTTATCTTACATTGATATGACTTTATTATTATAAATTATGTAATTAATAGGTAGACGGGTTTATTGAAAGCTGAGGGTTTCGACTTGGGTTTAAATCTCAGCACTCATTAGCGGTTTCAATGTGCCATCTTGCGGGGTAATATTTACCAACGGCTAACAATAAGTTTTCAGGTTTAAAAGCGGGATTTTCTTAGTCAGCCGGGCTGTGATTTCTGAAGCACGCCTCCCGACCCCCTTTTATAATGGCGCAGTGGCGTTCCCACGTGCTGTGCAGCGTCAGCTGTTTTTTCGCACTCTAATGTCAAGGTCTTCTAGAATTTGGAATTCTCCCAGAACAAATCTGGGAAGAGCTTCGTATTGATCACATTCGTGCAGCCAACAGCATAATCTAAACCTTGTAAATTGGGTAGAGGTTGATGTTTAGCCTCTGTTTTTTTTATTTGTCTTAAACAGGTTTCTTTGGTGAAGTCATAGGTCACTTGCACTATTTTCTAATAAAAGAACTAAAGATATGAATGAATTGTGCAAAATAAAACGTGATGTTATATGAAAGCAAATTGCTTCTCATATGTATACCGTAGGGGGTTGGCATGGTGGTTAGCAGTTTTGCCTCACACCTCTGGGACTGGGGTTCAAGTCTCCATCAGGGTTCCATGTGTGTGGAGTTTGCATGTTTTTCCCGTGTCGCCGTAGGCTTTCCTCTGGATATTCTGGTTTCTCCCTGCAGTCCAAAAATATGCTGAGGCTGATTGGAGTTACCAAATTGCATGTATGTGTGAGTGTGCCCTGCGATGGGTTGGTGCCCCATCCTGTGTTCTTCCCTGTCTTGTGCCCGCAGCCTCTGGGGTAGGCCCTGGACCCCCCTGAATGGGATAAGCAGTTACAGAAAATGGATGTGTACAGTATCTTGTATTTCTTGTTTAATTTTAAGTTGGATGATGTGCTGCAATGATTTCTAGTTGAGATTATGCCCTGCTGTGTGGTTATCTTTTTGATTACCTGTTCATGGAGCTTTCGCCTGAAGTAGCTTTGAATTTTAACAGTACCATAGTGTGTATCTGCAAAAGCACAGAACTGAAAGGCCACAGTAAACTTCAACCACAGCACATCTGAGAAATGTCTTCTTGTCCACGATTACGTTTAAGAGCTTTTGTAAGTGGATTCTTTGATCCCCTCTACGCAGAGATACGGACGCGATGCATTCCAAGACAGATTCTTGTGATGCAACGGTGCCTGCGTGATGTATTCTTTGAGTTAGTGAGAAGTTTTTTATTTCCCTAATGAAAGCATTGTTCTGCTGCGAAAACGAATGCCGTTTCCTGGAAATTAGAACACTGTCGCTCAAAAGCAGCCCTTGAAGTTTAATCGGAAGTGAAAATAGGCAGAAAATTTGCAAAGAGCATGTTGAAAAACTGTATACAATAGCCATGGCTATTCAGGCGAGTTCACTAAGGAATGTTTGCTTCTTAATCTGATGACTTCCTCCACGGTAATGCGTCACATCAAACAGTCCTTCCACTGCATAACAATTACACATTTTTGCACATGTATGCTGAACGAGGACTATCAAACCTTTCCATTTGACATCTGCATAACAAGACTACAGCATTTCTGTGTTTTTGTCTTGTCTTTATAAATATTTTGGCATTTTTGCAAATTCAGGTATTCTCTGAATGATGGAATGATGGTAATGTTTTCTAAAAAGAGCAGCCCTTTGCACACTACCCAAACAGACTTTAACCAGGTGGCACCTGATGTGGTACTCTTCTAGCCATCTTCTTTTTTTTTTCCCTGTGGGAAAAGTTGTGTGTTGTTGTCCGATGCTCTGGGTCAGCAACAGTAATGTTGTTACGCTGCCAGGACAGGACCTTTGCCTCTGCAGTGTGTGTCCCTTGCTCTGTCCTCTTGATATCCTCTGTGTATTTGAGATGGAGAGTTCTGCCAAATGACATATACATGGGACCAATTTATATTCCTTAAAATTTTGTTTAAGCCTTGAATGATAAATATTTAAAGGGGTTTTTCGGTTCCCCTCTTCTGAGGTTTTAAATATTCTTTAGTTCAGTCAGTTTATGAGAGCCTGAGTAAATGCATTATAATAGTACACATTGTACTATGTCTGACACAAACTGGAGAATGGATTGAAATGAAACAGGTCACTTTTTATTTTTTTGCACCAGAAATTGCGTATCTTTTCTGTTTTGCTTTTATTTGGAGGACTATTGTGGAACCTGCAGCAGGCCCGTGTCTGCTGAAATCTGTAGGTGGTGGCATGGCTCAGACATGGTGAGCTGTGTCAGGTTCAAGAATCAGCAGGCATACCAAATTTCAGGGATAATTAACGGCCTCTTTTGACCATTCCGGCCATGAATAAGCAAACAGCCTTTTCAGGTCTGGCAGTTTCCAGTCTGTTAGCCCTCACAGTGAGGCTCCTTTTTGCCATTCTCTTGGGTGACATCACAGCACGGTTGCAGATGGGCCCTGGGTGTGGAGACCTGAACAGTAACCAGAACTCAAAATAACGCCCCTCCTGTAGCGTATTAGAAAGCAGAAAGCCCCCGTCTTGTTTTTTTGATTAATAGTATAATAATCATGTAGAAAAGCCTTGCCTGAAAGGTATTACACGTTGCCCTCACTTGATACCACATGTGTGACATGACACTTTACTCACTGTCAACCTAATAAGCCTGTGCCAAGAATAAGAAGAGCCTAGCTTTGGCCATTGTGTCCCACGTTTTGTTTAGCAAGGTGTCGTCCAGATTAATGAGACGTTGCATGCTAATGAGTAAAGTGGTGAGGCTGAAGTTCATGATAATTAGCTTACTGGCTAGACTGCGTTATCCTCGTTGGCTAATTCTTTTGCAATCTTGGTGGTTTCCATAAGAACTGGGTTTTTTTGGGTCACCAGGCCTGTGTCTACGCAGTGTTTGCACCGTGTTAATGCTCCTGGCAATCTCATGGCTTACAGGATTTCAGCTGTTTGGCTAAGAAAAGTCTCCGGTTGCAATACTTTTCTTGAAGCTATCATCTGCAATGTTTGCTACAGATACCATTATAAGGCAGTATAATGGTTTGCATAAGAATTAATAAGGCATTACAGCATCTTCCACTGACAGCCATAAGGCATTATAGCGTTGATTATAATACTTCATAAGCTCCAGTGAAGATCTCATCTATAACGCACAATAGATACCTTCATAATGCATTATAATGGTTGGTATAAGAATGGATGGAAGGATGCTTTGTACTGCACTAGGAAGGTATTTATAGTGCATTATAGATGAGAGCTTCATAAAGCATTCATATTGCATCATAAACATGGCTATAACGTGTTAGGCCTTTTTATAAATATTTGTAATAACTGTACATTAACTGTACCTTCATATTGCATTCATTATGCATCCATAGAACATTCATAAGTATATCTTAACATTCTAACATACATTAACAGTTTTATTATACGTTAATCACAAACATTACACAATTATGTTCATTATATAATGGTGGTTATTAATGTTATTAATACGATTGCATTATAAAGGCATTATGAAAATGAAGTTAATGTAAAGCATTAACCAATATTTATAGCCATGTTTCAAATGCTCTATGAATGCATTATAAGGTTTTATGAATATGTTCACTTGGCTTTCATAGAAAGTGTTAAAGGACTTACTTCATTGGCCTGCTGCTTATACGCAGTGGTGGTGTTTATCACCACTGAAATCTAACTTTTCTGTGGGGCCCCTGACGTTTGGGGCCCTGTTATTGGTCGCAGACAGTCACTACACTAAATAAAAAATAAGTAGGTTCTTTATTTTGGAGCTGCTGAAGCAGCGTGTTCTGCTAACCAGCCAGCCAGTTATCATCTTCAGACTCTTCTCGCTAGCTAATTATTTAGTTTTTGAAACATCTAAGGGGCCCTACTTACACGTGTCATTTCCTCCACAGCGCCCCCCAAATAGGTTAGTATTATTTGTCTGTGTGCGCTGTAATGGAAAAAACAAATCAGAACTGTTGATTAATTCACTGGGAAATGGACTTGAGGAGCAGCCTGTCCTTGTGATTCCGAAGGACTTCTGTGGGTTTATGCAAAGAAGGAGCCAACATGGACAGGATTTTGGACACCCAGACGTCGTTCTTGGGTGAAGTCAGCTGACGAGCCTGTCCAATCACTGGTGCCCAATTACGAGTAAAACACACCAGGCATCTGCTTTACCTCTTGGCCAGTGGACTGCATTGCCTGTTCCCAGTTTCAGCTCTACCCAAGTTTCCACTCGTGGTTTGTTTTCCTGCGCGCTTCCCAGATGACCATCTTTTGTTTTCATTTTGTGAAACCTGCACTCAACACAGAAGATCCCCATTCCTTTCTCCCATCCTTGTAGTTCTGTGGACTATCCCAATGGGAGTGGGCCTTACGGGACACCAAGCATAAAATTTTAGTAATAAATGATGGAGTCTTCCATTCTTCAGCAGTACTAGTCAAAGTATTCTAGGGGAGAAATATGCTACTAAATATACTAAAATACTACTGTTGACCTGGCACTGCTATATTGACCGGTTGTAAGCTATCTGCAGCTAAAAGCTTTAGGTTGGAGTGATTTCAGAATGATTTCTGGCCTATTAATCCGGTGGCATGTTCTCTTCAGGAAATTCCGCCGGTTCAGACTCGACAAGTACCGAAAAGATACCTGAAAGGATTGTGCCGAGTCACAGGAGGGAGAGAAAAGGCAATCAATATGCAAACTGTCAAAAAGCAATTGTGAACTGCCTCAGAGCAAGGAAGGAGCCAAAGACGACTTCTCCTGTTATTTATTCATGCTCTGCTGTGACTTTCCTGGGAAGTATTTGGAGGTTTTTAAGTGGAAAAAGGCATCAATATCCTGCTGTGAATGCGAATGACTGTTCTGCTCATGTGAAATTTGTGAGGGGAACGTACCCGTTTATAAGTAGGTTAGATTGAGTGGTATGTTCAGGTTTTGTTTAGTTTAGCTCATAAGAACATACTTAATAACTCACCGTAGAACTTATTAAAATTGGGAATATGATTTCATAACAGACACTGTCTTAAGCCCAACGGTATCTGAAAGTCTGAAAACGTGTAAGGTGGTATTTTTATACTGTATATGTACAAACAAATGCTTATTGTATCTTAGGGAATTATGCTGGTGCCCTCCCCATTTGTACCTTTCCTGACATTTAAGTGTAAAAATGAAAAATACCTCTTTAAAAACCAACAACGCATAAATCTGGGAAAAATAAAACTGATTTCGAGGGCCGTATTCTCCCTCTGTGCAGAATACGGTGATTCTCATAGGTTTTAAAATGCAAAGATGCACATTAATTTGACTGCGATCCTCACTCTCTGTCTGTAGTAAACACAGTGACCCCTGACAGGTTAATTTCACGTCAGGTAGTGAGAGAAGAGGAAATATTGTTGCTGTCGGGCTGTTAAATCTGCCGTACAGTGTATGCACAGTAAATGCAAGCTAGAAGGACCACAGTGGACCCGGGAGCCATGAAAACATCCTTAAGAAGATGTTCAAGAGCTGCAGAAGTTGGATAGATGCCTGTGGGAATTAGTTTGTGTGTAGGGAAAGTGCTACTCTTTCTTAGCAGGGTTTGTGGGCACAGAGACTTAATATATTGACTTTGTAAGAGGTTTTTCTTAACACTTTACATTAGGGTGGTTTGGAGTCAAAGTTAACACAAAGTTAACACAAAGTTAACATAAGCTGCCAGTTTTCTTTCATGTGTCTCTTAAGAAATCTATTTCTAAAATGACAGATATTGTTTCCTGAATTTCACTCAGTATCGCAGTGTCTATCTGGTTATATTTGTTTTGTGAAATTTAAAAGCATTTCAGTTCCTGGTAGCCACAAGGCTCATTTTAGTAAAGACACAATGCATTCTGGGTAGATCTGTCCCTGTCAAATTTAATGGATGCACACAGTAGGCAAAATGGAGCTTTTTTCTATTAATTCAGTTTTTAAATAAAGGATATTGATACTATTAGTGTTTGCATAAATATGTATAATAACACCTAATGGATGTCTATTAATTGTGGAGGGAGTCTCATACGGGGGTATTTCTGTAGCTGAATTCCACTGTAACGACCGCAAATGGGAAAACTTGGCCACTATGTGCCTTTGACATAACGGCCTAGTAAAGAGATACGATGGGGGTAATGTGTCCAGAGAGCATAATCCAGTTTTATTGTTTCTCTGTTGCTCCTGCTTGTTGCTCTGTGTGGCCTGCAGACTGTGCTGTAAGCTTCATTAGGACAGTCTGGTGTCACAGGCGGACAGAGGCCTGGCTGAGTCCAGGTCTGGCTGAACTGAGTGAGATGTCACTAACGAATGCACGACTTCTCAGATTCAGATTCAGAGGAGATCTCACTTTCAGCCCCTTGGGAAAACAATATGTTCAAGCTCTGAAACAGAAAACGTGTCATTTTATTAGAATCTAGTAATTACTTTTGGTTAATGAGTGCAGAATTCTGTGATACTGTGGGGATTTTTTTAATGTTGGGAGATTTTGACTTGACAGAAAAAGTTTTATTTAAATTTTTTTTTATCCTGCCTGTTTTGATGGTGCAGCGGCTGGCATCTCTGTTCTCCTGATGTTGCCACTCTGGTTCATGCAGCGGTAAATATCTGCGCATTAATGTTAGGGGTGCTGAAGGTGCCGTCGCTTCTGAGTTAGGCTCTAGGAAATTAGTAGATTGTGTTTGTGCCTGGGAGCTGATACGTATAAATAAATTTTGTTTACTTCCTGTAGTGGAATCTTTTCCGGCACTGTGATCCATAATAAGCCAGATAGGGGATTCTTATTTAAGGAACTGCGTTGGCTATTTAATAATGACCTGCTATGTTTTAGCAGCCTGTTGATCAGCTTCTTGTTTTCTGTAATTACAGTGTTTGTAGGAGGTGCTGCCCGGTCTCTCTTGTTTTGTTCAATGCCCTGATCTATGTGGGTTCACGTTGTGTAGCTTGCAGTTTTACTCTTTTGTAAAGATGAATGTCAAAGCAGCAAACTGGTACCTTTTTGGATCACGTGCATAGACCTTTAACCACTATGCCAGTTGCTGTCACGTTTGCAGTACAGGGTACTGTTTACATATCACATTTATAAGGCTGACCCAGTGATGTCATGATTCCGCCTGTCAAGGTGCACAGTTAGCCGACAGTAGTGTAAGGGTTAACCGTGCTGTGCCGCAGGGTTGCGCCATGTGCCGCGTCCGGGGCCCTGTGCTGCTGCGTGACCCTGGCACCGATTCTCCGCTCCATTTGTGCCTTTGTCTCCATCCTGAAACCGGCTAAACGTGCTCATCTTCCTCAGACTGCGCCGGAAAATCGCAGCGGTCTCGTCACGCAGTGGCGCGAATCGGCAAACGCGGCGAGGCGTGGCGGTTGGTGGTGCGGCGCCCGTGCCGGGGCTGCCAGGAGGGGCAGCGGTGAGCGCCGTGTTCCTGCCTTTCTCATGCCAGTCCCTGTGTGGCCTTATATATTAAAATCCCATGAAATCTCATCCCTCATGCCCTTGTGAGTGAGGCTTTGCTAAAACGCCTTCTGGAGTGAAAGTTTCATTTCTCGGTGCAAAGCGGCCCCTGTAAATTGCATTTTAAACGCTTGGTTTTACAGATGCACCTGACCCTTTGACAGTCCAAGCAAAGAGAAGCTGCTGATTGCGTTGGGGGGGTGTTTCTGGGGGCGATAGGTTTGGGATCCATGTGCTGTTCTCCACCTTGTGTTTGTTTACACTCTTGCTTGCAGACAGACCCTGTTTGTGTTTCTTATCACTATGCAGCTCCAGACTTATATAAGCATATACTCTATTAATTTTTTCTCTGTACAGGAGGATCTCAGCTTTTAGTGAGAGATTCCACTGTATAGCTAAATACCTGCCAGAATAGCATGTGCCAGAATTAGGGTTTGGATTCAAAAGAAATCGTATCTTTTGTTTATCATTCCATGGAACAGTTTGACTTGTAGCAGCAGAGGATGGGATGTACTTTATTTCCATTAAAACAAATGAGATTCCTGCCTAGAAGAAGGGGAAAACATTTATTTAAGTTAAGAGTTCTTTATATGTGCAGCTGTGTTTTTAATTCTGCTTTAAATGCTGTTTTTATAGCCTTTTTAATGATACTCCTAAAAAAAGTCAGATCTGAGAAAATGACAAAGGATGTTCACCGTTTTCTGATTTGTTGACTGTTTTTATGATTAGTTGTCTAGTCTAACCTATCAATTGTCATTAATGAATTCAGGTAAAAATGAGAAATGTATGGTTAGAGTGAAGCAATGCATTCTTTAATCTGCTCTATTAAAGTAATGGTATGCCTATGGCTGCTAGCTGTTTGCTAAGGCTCAGCAGACCTGTTAATTATGTGCTGATCTTAATAGTAGTACTACTGTCCCAGTTGCAGTACTATTCCCTAAATTAGTTATAGCCATCAGTGGTACCAGCATTTCTGTTCGTTGCGGACCATTAGACTGTGTATAAACCCTCCCAGCACCAGATAATCATGGTGTTAGCCTCCTCAGTCCAGGTTTGCTTTTATACCAGTGTTTTCCAATCCAGTCCCCAGGGACCCATAGACAGTCTACATTTTTGCTCCCTGGGAGGGAGCCAAAACCTGGACTGTCTGTGGGTCCCCGAGGACCAGATTGGGAAACAATGTTTTATAGGAATAGTTGACTGTTGTTAAGGAGCTTGGTGTAGTGAAAAACTAGCCATCTCCTAGGATCTCTGCAACCTGCTTCAGGGGTTTCTGGTTTAAGATTACTGAGTGGTCTTTTTTTGGCCAGAGTGTGTTTTATGGAAGATATGGTTTGCCTTTCATCCTTATTGTTCCGCAGCAGAATGGGGTATTTTTCCTGTGTGGTTGGAGCGTGTTCATTTGTGTGCAGCTTATGAAGATTAAGTGTTTGTAAGTTACTCTTTTTTTTTTCTCCAGGAAACCTATTAAGGTAGAATCCTTGGGACCATATTCAGCCAAATGAATCACCGAAAGAAATCTTAATTTTATTAAGAACTTGTCAATTTAATCGCTTCTATGTGTCTCTTGCTGGAGATCCTTACGTCAAAGGTCTGAAAGAAAGCCGTCTCTTTCTGCAGCAGACATGCGGATTCCCATTTACTAGTGGTAACCCAGATTTCTTTTCCAATTCAACCCCATGAATTGGATATGGATGAAATACGACAGACGTGAAAAGCAGCCTGTAATTATCCTTCGCGAACTTAATAGGAAACAGGAAGCATTTTTGTGTTTAAAATGAAAAAGAGATAAAAATTTTCTGCATACTGAAATGGTTCTGTAGCATTGGCCTAAAATCTATTGATAATCATCGACTATTTATAGCTTTTATCTTTTTTGGTTAATATTGTGTTTTGATCCTGCTACTTTGGAGGTGGAAGCGAGATAATTTATCTGTATGGACTTTGCACTTAGTTTAATATCTGCCAGATGGTCTTGCTCTCCATGAAATCAAGCATTTCATTATTCATTAAACTTTCATGGTTTTTATTAGGAGCTGAAAGGAGCATGTGAATTATTTGGGAAGTCTATTGCCTATAACAAGTGAATACTGACTTTATAGGTGTATGAACTTAAAGGCTGTACCGAAATTGAACTGTTGGTTTCACATTAAGGTGTTCTGTATACATCTTCAAGCCCAGAGACATTTCCTGGTGTTTTTTGCCTATACTGTAGTGTGTTTTTTTTTGCCTCTGCAGGCCTAAAGTATGATTTTTGGGTTTTGCACATTTCAATTTTAAATAAATTATTGAAATCAGTGAAGAATGTAAAATATGTTCTCCACTATTGACTTGCTAATGATGTGCAGTTTTTTTTTTTTTTAATTCTGGGATGGTATGGTGTCTAAAAATGTGATTTCCTTTTTGCTTTTCAGCAGGAAGAAAATACTGATGTTTGTAATAATAGGAAAATTATTAGCTGCACAAATAAAACTGACCTATAAATACTGTGTGCCTCTATATTTGCAATTTAAGAGCTCAGGAGTTTATTTTAATAAGATAAAGGTTATTTTTTCACCGTGAAATCATTGTCAACAGCTCTTCAAGCGCAGCAGAGCTGGAATAATGGGTCAAAGTGTTGCACTGTTGTTTTTAGTCGCCTATTTCTGAATGCCTTTCCCCCCACGGGGTACGTTTGACAGAGAAGTCGTCGCTCAGTGTGTGTTTTGATGCTGACAGCTCTGTCACACCTTCCTGTGACTTCAGGACCTTCATATAGCCTTTGTTTTGTTTTATTTTTGTTTGTTTGCTCGTTCGTTTGGCAGTTTTCCAGCCATGTGGTTAAACATTTAACGCTGAGCGTACTGAAGCTATAGTCCCGTACTTCCGGAATGTTGTTGTACCGTTGACTTACACGCCACGGCTTTGGTAGGTTCATGCATTTCCCAGAATGGTCATGCTTGCTGGAGTCGTACAGGAAATGAGTCTTGGTGTTTCCCCCTCTTTGCTGTCACCAACCAAATAAAAGGGACCTATTTATAGCAACTTGAAACTCAAACTACAACATAAAGGTGACTTATTCTGCCAGTTCCTGAGCGTTTGCACCATCATTTGTCACCACAAGAAGGGAATTGTCCGGGCCACCCATCCAGTTGCCTAACCAGTTTTTTTACCTGGCTCCTCTGCTGATGGCACTGTGCCTTTTGGACGTGAGGTCTGCACTTGGAAATGCAGCAAGCAGAAAACGATAGGAGATAGGCTCGTTTGCTGATTGGGAGGCTGTAAACTAGGTCGCGTGACATGGTGCCGGGTGGTTACAGACTGAGAGGGATGAGCTGGGAAGTTGATGTTGGCTTTGGGAAAGGGCAGTGAGATGTGGTAGTGAGGTTAGAGTTAGGAAACAACACAAAATCTATATTAATGGTGATCAGCAGATGATGCTCCCCAGAACTGATATTCTCAGCAGACGATATTCAGTTATTTTTCTAGGGGCCCCTTCGGACCCTTTGACTAGTAATGGTGGCTAGCACATGGTAAGCGAGTGTGTTGAAACATTGCTGACAGAATCTCACAAGCCCCTCCACACTCAGTGTGCAGCAGTGCATAGCCACTGCATATCAACACAAATCATTCCTGCCACTCTGTCATTTCCATTATTCTGCCTTGTGTCACTTCTGTTCCCTTGATATTTTCTGTTTTTTTTTTTTTGTGAATCTTGCCTGGATTGTTTTGCCTATGTAAAAAAAAACAACATATCTGATAATACCTTAGAGGGACATAATCTTTAACATTTATCAACATTGAAACAGTTCATTATTTATTTTTTGCTTTTGTTATGGTGCTGTAATTCACACTTTGTCCACAAGTTTATTCTGACTAGTACATGCACTGACAGCAAGAAATTAATTTTATTTGCTTTATTATTATATATTTGCCAGAGTTCGGTGGACTGTTTTTAATTTTTTAAAAATCTTATATTTGTTATAGTTTTGAAAGTTTTTCAGTCTGCCATTTTTTTAAATGAACATTAATTGCCCAATACTGGATAAGCGTTTGGTGGGCATGGAGAAGGTGGACAGACATCAGTATTCATGGAGATGTGCAGAACGCCCTGAGCTTTATTCCTGTGGCCACCATCTTGGCATTAGGACATGTCTGGTGTCAGTGCCACCTGGCTACTTAACTACATTACTGCTGCTGCTGTTTGCCATGAATAAGCTTGGCTGACATCTAACCCTTTATAAACACGTTTGCAGAGTACCTTAAAAGCATATCATTGTTATAGTTATGGGCCACAGATGAATATGGATCAAAGCCTGGTGACCCAGAATTAGCTATGTATGTGTAATGATAACAATGTGAGACCTCACATATCCGGGATTGGGGCTTTGCATCCTGCTTTCCCTGTGTGCGCGTGGGGTTTGCACGTTTTGTCTGTGTTGTTCGAGTTTCCTCTGGGTACTCCGGTTTCCTCCCACAGTCTAAACGTATGCACTTAAGTAAATCATCCTCTCTAAATTGCCGGTACTGTATGATTTTTGAGGGTGTGTGAGTTTGTGCCTTGCAGTGGACTGGCATCCCATCCAGGGTGTACCCCAGCCTTGTGCCTTATGCTGCCTGGGACGGCCCCCTTTGACCTGGTCAAGCAATGACAAGATAGATGGATCTACAGTGATGCCTGGAGAGAATACATCCATCCGCTCAGTTTCCAGTGGTCTAGGTTCTATTCCTGGAAACACTTTACATCCAACTTCTATACATTAGAAGACATTTGTATTAATAATTACAGTAACAGCAAAAGGCAGAATTCCCTTAGGTTACTTAAAATGCATATTACAGGTGACCGGCTGACTGAAATACTAGCAGGCTAGGCGGGTAGGCTGCTAGCTGGACTCAAATGAAAACCAAACACTGTCACACGGCATTAGACGGTATTAATATTGTGGATTCAATGCAGTTCTGTCTGAAATAGGAATTCGTGATTTAAGATAAGATCACTAGCTGCTTGCTACTGTTTGATTGTTACCCCAGACACCATGTTTTTGTTGTCCAGGAAAAAGAAATCATTTGTATGCAAAGTTCCACAGTGTCATAAATTATTTATATCCAGATGCCAACAGGTGAAAATCCAGAATGTATCAATGCCTTTTTCCTGTCTGCTGTGTTCTGGCATTGTACCGTGTACCGCGCAGGCCTTCTCTTTGGGTGAAAGCATGACCTTGTTTGAAGGAAACACCAGTGAGAAATAATGACCAGTGAGGTATGGTTTTGGCTCGCTGTGAAACACACACACACACACACACAGACACACGCACACACACACACACACACACACACACACACAGTCACAGATTTTTATATAATTGAATTTCCCCTTGTAGAGGCCGAAAAAAATGGCCCCCAGAATGTCATAACGAGAGGTTTTTATCACATTGTGGGCGTCTAAAAGTAAAAGTTCGATTGTTGAATTGAAAACCGGTTCGACGGATTCACCAAAAAGAACTGGTTCAAAATAACGATTCTTTCACGAATCGGACATCACTATTCTTCACTTGGATAGCCGTTTTTGTGTGCGAGTAGTGTTTGTTGTTATGACCACATTGCGTTGTAGTTTGCATAGTGCTTTTCTCTTCGACTGAAAATTGTGCAAATGTAGCAGGACTGACTATATATTAAAATTGTCATTTGTTGCTGTGATTTGATGATTTTTAACCATTTTTGCCAAATCGGTACACAAAGTCAAAGAACACAAAGCTAGATTAAATGTTTTAAAATCTTTCACCTTTATTGCACGGAACCCATAATAAACAGTTAGTTTGTATGATAAGATTTTTGTTCACTTTTGCTCAGCTACCCCTAAGGTAATATCTATAATTTGAACAATTAAGGTGTAAAATTTGAGTGTGTCTTCAAACTAATTTTAAAAATCAGGAAACAGTAATGAATTCTTGAGAATGACCCATAAATTCTCCTTTGCGTATTGATTTAGGAATTCATTTGTAAATATTTATGCTTATAGTTAATTTTTTAAAATCAATTCGTAGCCCTAATCTGTATTTGTCTGAGTTTGGTTGGTAAAAAAATGCTTTAATAAAACCAGAAAAATGATTTGAAAAAAGATTTGAAAACGTTTCAAGTTTAAGAATTAGCTATTTTAATTTTTTTATATTTAATGCATTATGCTAACAAATACAACAATATGCGGAATTAAATTTGTTTTGTTTTTTCACTAGTGGCCAAAATTGTGGAAACGCCTAGCATTTCTTGAATTACGCTTTAAAAATCATTACACAGATATTGGCGGTAATGTTTATAGGTAATCAAAGAATGTTACGAATATCATGCATTGGACGATTAAAGAAGTAACTGGAGCAACAGTTGAATGAAGTTTCGCAATCTCTAAAAATTGGAAGTGTTTCCACAATTTTGGTGTAGGTTTAATTGTTTTTTAATGGTCTAAATAATTAACACATCTATATAGTACCATTAATGCTAGGATGGCAACTGAGGCCAAGCAGATAACTTCATCCTGTCCTGTATTTTCAAAGATAAAGGAAATCCAAAGAGGTTGTTTAGCTGGAGTTCCCTTTTGAATCTGAGAAGAATAATCCAATCATTTAGGTAAGAAAAAAAAGAAAATATGACTCAAATGTCAAGCTGTCTTTGTCCAAGGTAGGAGTAGGGCAGGTTTCACTGTTGTTTTTCTTCATATTGATTTACTTTTGGCAAAATGGCTGTAGAGGGTAGTTCCTGGGTTATCTGATCTGTCAGCCACTGGCAGCGAGTCTGGATGTGTTTCTAAGAAACACCTGTGTTCCTCAACAGTGCTGAGCTTCCACCTGTAATATTCATGGTGAGAGGTGTCCAGCTTATTGCCTGACAGCACATACCGGCAAGTAAAAATTGAAAAGTGGCTGAGGTTAGATTTTAATACGTCAGAATGTTTTATTGTGATACCAAATAAAGACACAAAAATGTTCAATTGTGGGATTTCGCTACGAATATCCTGAAAAACAGTTTCAGTTTTTATTCTGGTACCTGGTTTAATAGGTTTTTTTAAAGGCTTCTGTGAAGAAATTGAGGGTGAAATAGAGCAATATTTTTGGTCAAACTGCTGAAAAATTGTTGCATTTCAATGAATTTCAGTGCAGTTTTTTAAAGAAGTAACGAGAAGGCATGGGCTAGCAAAAAAAGTAAGTTTTTTGTTGTTTTTGTTTGTTGTTGAGAATTTTTTTTTAATGTAACAATTCTGGACAAAGAAGGCCATCTGAAGTGTTTTTGGTGATGTGTACAGCCTTAGGCAGTTGCAGAAGGTGGGAAAGAGCTGGAACCAGGGAGCTTAAGAGCGACCGACCATTAGCTGTGCCAGGCATGCGGTAACCCCCCCCTCCCCACCCACCCCCCGGAGGGCAGTGCAGGTTCCCGCTGGTAAGGCCCCCTATAAGGGCCTGGCTGTGGGTGGGGTCCGCTGTCTAGTCCCCCTGGCGGAGAACTTTGGGGACATTCCCTGTCATTGCTCTGTTTCTATTGGTTTAAATCATGAAAGGATTTGATTTCAAATTATTGTGCCAAGTACTTTTCATGATTGAAAAACATTTAATTTTTAATGTTGTGGTGTTAACGTCAGCCAGCTGAAATGTCATCTGAATTTACCGCACAGTGGTATTCTTGTATGTGTGTCTGGGTGTGTCATGCCTATTGTAATGTGAAACTTCACGTGTATGATTTTTAGACATTGGTGCAGTGTGGAGGGTTTAAGTGCTCTTGGCTTAGCGTGGATATATTTGCTTGCACTTTGTTTGGCTGCAGCTTTGTTAACTTGTTCCCCACATGGTTAATACTGCTGTTTAGTTTCAGGTCTTTAAGATGAACAGTGCCAGTCAAAAGTTTAGACACACCCACTGAAACGGTTTCCCTGTGTTTTTCAACAAGATAAGAACCCTAAGCACACTCTGAGGTTATGTACTAAGTGAACAAGGAAAGTGCTGTGACAGATGACCTGGCCCCCACAATCCCCCGACCCAAACCCTAAAGAGCCGGTTTGGGATGAGCTGGATCAAAGAATAAGAGCAAAGTAGCTAACTTGTGCCCAGAACTTGTGGAAGCTTTTGTGGGGCTGTTTCTAAGAGTCTAAAACCTGAGAAAATCCTGACTGGTGCAATATTTGATACATATCACTTCATTACCTCGATGCCCTTTACTATATGGTGTGTGACACAGCTAAAATACAGACAAACGCATCAAAAGCAGGTGTGTCCAGACTTTTGACTGGTGCTGTATCTGCTAATCCCAACAAGCACAAAGTATGTTTGGGGCAGAAAGTACAAATCACCCAGAAATGTTGCAATAAAAAATAAATTTCCAGTAGTTCTCACTGTACAGTGTTGCCACTCAAATACTGAAAGGATGGATAATGCATGCGTACTCTGTGGTGGTTTTTAAAAAAAATATTTTAAAGCCTTACCCAGGGATGTCAGAAATGGGGGTGGGGGGCTTCCTTCGGAAAGAACAGATAATTCAGACTGTATTCCTGTATCAGACAAAATCATTCAATCTTATGGATCAGCTATTTTTACCCTAAACAGTGATTGAATTTCATTTCAAATGATATTACACTTTATTTTAAACTGCATTGTTTTAACATCTTTCTTATATTACATCCTTTCATGATGTGCTATTGCATGCGTGCTAAGACTCTGCGTCTACGGTTAGAAGATCACCGGTTCAAACCCGGCCTTGGCACATCTGCGGGACCTTGAGCAAGACCCCAGCTCCCTGGGTGCTGCTATGGGTGGCTGCCCTTCGCAGCCAACTTGCTCTCACCTATAGAGAGCAGTTTGGGGGAAACGTAAAGAGAATTTCCCCACAGTGATTAATAAGCTATCAATTATTATTATACGTCGCGATATATACGTGGGTATGTGTAAATAGGCTTATCCACCAAATCTGAAGGAGGAGCAGAGGCAAGGTGGCAGTATGGAGCTCCACTACCTGCCCTCCCCCTTCCGAGACTCTTTAAGCTGTATTTCAGAATTATCGTTTGAATGGGGGGCAGGCGGGGAGGAAGAGGAGACTCTCTGCGGTGAGCTCAATGCCACCAAATTTAACGTGTATGACTTAGATACATGCTAATTATTAATACCTCGATTTTGCAATCTGAATACTCTCTTTTTCTTATCTGTGGGTATTCCAGTTTACTTCCTGAAGTTAGATGTAGCTTGGGGGAAATGGTGTTCGTAAATTGCTCTATGTACACACGCCTGGTGATGGCCCGGCCCCTCGTCTAGGGGGGACACGGCCCATGTCGCAGGTTTGCTGAGACAGACTCCAGACTCACCACGCATATACTGTGGGTAAGTACATCTGGGAAACGCAAATGACCGCTTTAAATTGGGATCTTCATGAGATGCCAGCCGCCTGATATGTACACACAGAGCTGCCTTCTTTGAATTCTCTGCATTTTAAAAGCTGCTCACTCTCTGGAGTTTTAGAATCTTTAAAATATTCTAAAACACACTGTAACTCAAACTGTTTTCTGCCTTTTTATTATAATGCTGATGTCAGAGGGAGACGTTATCATACAAAGGTCCCGGTGACTCTTCTGGTCTCTTTTCTGAGCATCTATGAAAATGGCAGCCGTTATTTTATATGGATATAGGCACAGCGATGCTCTCCAGGGTGCTGTAACTTTATGTACATTAACAGAAACGGGGAGACTCAAATCGAGTTTTCGCACTCTACTGTGGCCTGTTCACATTACTATAGTCAGCTAGCTGGGCACAGGCACGGCTTTGGCGGAACGGTGTTGAAGAGACAATCACACGAAGAGTTTTCCAGAGCTTACATCAGGGGTTTTCAATCATCCTCAAATCCAGCACCCCCAAGTGACACCGGACCAGAGCTGGGGACTCCCTACCGGTAATGTGTGATCACATAAGTAAGTAAGAAGCACAGCCCTGGTGGGGGGGGGGGGCTTTAATGTTTCTTGCTCTGAGAAGGTCTCCTTGAAGACCTTTCATGTACCGTTGATTATTTAGTCAATTTATGATGCATTTCCATGGCTTCCCTGCTGCTACTGCTGCTTAGTGGGGTGTATGAAAGCTAGTATGAAAAATAAGCCAGGGCAATGTTACAACTTTAACAGTTACGCTTGCTTTTCTATTGCTGTTAGCCGATCACCCCCGTTTTCGTCCAGAGCCAGGATAGCTGTTATTCTGGCAGGGCTTTTGTGTGCTGCATTATGCGGTTAACCAGGAAGGAAAAGAGTGAAAGTGTCCTGCGATGGCCTGGCATCCCAACAGGGTGACCCTTCCCTAGTGCCCTACACTGCCTGGGATAGGCTCCAGGCCCCCATGTACCGGATAAGCGATTAGCAGGTGGATGGATGGATGGACGGACTGATGAATGGATGGATGTAGATAATTGCTTTTATTATTTAGGTAATTGTCTTAATATTCATTTGTCTAAGTATTTAGACTAAGTAAAATGACTTATTTTCAATGGTGAATTATAGTTGCTTATAAATCAATGATCTAAATATACTTTTCGGCCTGTTTTCCCTGAATTTTCTTTATGAATATAGTTTCCAACAGGATAATAATACTTGCACTCCATATAGTATTGTTGCTGTTGTGCCCTCAGATGTGCCTATTGGAAATATTCTGCATTATCTCTTCACCTTCCAGCTTCTTATTCTGGTCAGGGTTTTGTGTGAAGCTGGACTGCTGTAATGTCCAGGGTGTCCCCTGCCTCACTCCCTGTGCATTCTGGGACAGGCTCCACACCCATCACCGTGTTGTAAGTAGCTATGGAAGATGGATGGATGTGTGTCAGTTTCTGCTTGTTCATCTGCCTTTTCCCTGTGTTTTAACTGGTATTTTGGCTCATATATTAGCAATGTTTCATTTTTTATTTGTTCATCAAAATTCTATTTAGTAGATCTTGTGGTTGATCCCCCCCAACACCTGCTGGTCAGCATAATCTATCGAGAAGAACAGCCCCGCCCTCCCAGTCAGTGAAATCTACAGTATAGGAAAGTAGCTAAGGAATGTCCAGATAGACATACCAAATGATCCTTGTTTGGATGGAGCAGAAGTGTTTTTTTTATGTAAGTGTCACTTTATAGGAATGAAAATTGGGTTTAGCGGATTTTTGGCTTGTTGACAGTGTGAAGTTACTGAAGGTATTAACAGTGCTTCCATACCAGAGGTGTCCAGCTTTCACAGGATCTGAGCAGCTGAGGGATTAAGCAAAGTCTGCCCTCCTGAAAAATAACAGCGTAGTATGAAATATATTACATTTATTTAAACTTTTAATAGGTTTTTTGGTTCCATTTTAATGGAGGCTGCCTGATAAGCATTCATGTTTAAAAAATGTTTTGTCAAAAAGTAGACAAAAGGCATGCTTAAAAGATTATGCTAATCTAGTAATCAGGTAGTTAGTTGCCTGGTTAGCTGCTCAGGCTGACGGTTGAAATAAAATAGTATTAAAGTTTTCGGACGAGGATTTGAGTGGGTACTCGATGCATGGGGGGAGGTCAGAGCAGGACACTGGAATTCTTTACATAATGGCGCTGCAGAAATTTAGCCTCTCTGAAATTAATTAAGCCCTTTGTAAAGTAGCAAGCGGGGTTTTAAAATACACTAGTTCTGATATATTAAAACAGAAAAGGAATTGAGAAAATAAAGTGTAGTGCTGGAACACAACTGAGCAGAGAAAAAAATCCTGTGTGAATGCTGCCTGGAGTAGCTCCCAACCCTGGGCTCATTGTAAGCATGAAATATGGGTTCAGAAGGTATAATCATGTTTGGATTGTGATAGCTGTTGCTGGATTTCCTAAATGGCCCACTGTACCTAATCTCCAAGAATTGCTTATTTTTGGTGTCTGGATTGTCCATACAGAAAACCAACCAGTACAAGATACGGAGCCCGCTACAGACTGGTGACTGGGATTTTTCTATCGGTAGCTTTGAACTGAACAATATCTCAGGAGCCATTTGGCAAAAGGCTATGGAAGGAAGGGACTTCGCACAGTCGTTGCCTGGCTTGCTTTTTTGTTTATAAAGGCTCTCCTTGTTTGGCGAGGGTTTATTTTAAGCACCGTGTCTCCAGCATTTACTGGGCAGATTTATTTGACAAAATCGATTTAGATCAAAAACATTTGTATAAATCATGCAAATATATTTAGTAACGGAATAAAAATCAGGTGATCTATTTTCAGAAAGCTTTTTAGAAGAGGTGGTTTGGTCCTCGAGTGTGGCGGGGAGGGGTGTTTTTACTGTGTGGGCACACGTCTGTCAGTCTGGATTAGTGAGTGGTCATGCTGTAGCACTAAGTGTTGGTTCCTCATATTTGCACCAGCAGACCCCCAATAAGGTGCATGCAGGTACAGTCATGGGTGGTGGTGGGGCATGGCTGTAGTATTCAGCCCTATTCTGGATGCCCACAGTTGCCTTCGGCGGTTTCTCCAGTGCGTATTTTGCTCCGCAGCCTTTATTCTCTCTACAGAGTTTCAGCTTCACCCTGCTAGCATTCTTTTATGTCCTTTTCCCCAGGAATCACTTTCGGTGAATAAATGTACATAAGTACAGTTAAGCCCAAAATTATTCATACCAATACCAAATATTGATCTATAGTGGGTTTTTTTCATTTATATCTCTAGCACAATGTCCGCCCATCTTTTGTCGGATGTTTTTGCCATTTCCAGCCAGAAGAAACCTTTTGGTCAAATAAAAATTCACTATAGACCAATATTTGAGAAATATATGGGTCATTTTGGGCGTAACTGTATTTCTTATTACCTTTTGGCTTATACAATAGATTTGTTTGTGTTTGTGAATATTGTTACCGTTGACTTAGTGCTGTTCTGTCATAAAAATGAATCTCTGCTAAAATTCTGTAAAGGCTTTTCTACGTTTTTTTTAATCTATTTTTACTATTTTAATGCGTCCTTCTCCACCAGTGCATATACCTCTGACATATGGGTTTTAATGCAGGCTTCTGCAAATCATCTGTATGAATAGATACATTAGACGGTAAGTTACTAATTAGTTTCAGCCCAGCTGTTAATACGAGCTATTTTTATTTAAACCCCAGAAGTTTTACTTTCCTTTGTGATTCTTTGTGAATCTCAATTCAGGATAATCAGGACGCCAAACAGATCCAATGAATAGTACTGTTATGTTAGGAACCATTGGGAAAACTGGATAAAATACACAACTCCATCACTCCCCAGAATCATCCAGATTCACCCTCATTTTACTGTGATCTTTAGTTAGCAATAAAAGTTTTAACGTCAACTTTCTCTGTATAACACAGTGCCAAAACTGTCTGGGCAAAGTAATGTCAATGCTGACTGCTTGTAAGGGTCCTTAAATAATTGCATGGGTATGAGTTATGGACATTCAATATGAGAGTCGAATTCCAATAAATCAGAGACTTGCTGTAAACGTCGAGATCCGAGGTGATACTTTATTCATTCTGGCAGCGGCTGAGAAGTAGCATCATTCATAACGAAATCTGTCACAAAATTCAAAATTGCTGAAATTCAACGTTTTGTTTGAAAACATGCTAAATCAAAGTTTGTTTAAAGGATTATGTGAGAAAAAAACAGAATATCTTATGCATGATATTTAATATTCGGAGAAACTTTATTAAATCTGAAGTTTGTCTTATGAGCTGTTGTGTCATTGGGAGTTTATTTTGCTAGTTCTGGCGGTCATGCTGAGTTTTATTTGGACATAAAATGAGCTACACCACAGATCTGGCACAGAAGTAAACACAAGCTGAACATCTGGGTATTTGTTTTATACCCAGATTGTTTATTATTATTATCATTACAGGTAAATGTTTGCTATAATACTTGATGCACTGTTTTGTTAGCTGTAATTTGCTGATCACTGTGGCACTGATGGTTCATCTGAGACAACAGGTGACAAATTCCTTGTCGGGTCGTTATTCCAGAACCATTGGAAATGTCATGGTAGTTGGATGAAAATGTTATCTGAGAGGACATGCTATAATTGAAAGGAACCAAAGACTGTGTTCCTGGTGGGCGACAGCATACGACTTTTGGATGTAAGTTAGATTTCAACTGGTAACTTCCAGTCGATACATGAATTCATACTTCACATCATTTTTTTAAATACTGGAATGTTCTTGCTCTGCTGTTGCTATGCACAGACCCATGTTTAAACGGAAGAATCTGCTGTCGTTAATTTCTCTCTCAATTTGAATGTCACTGCCAAAAAAAAAAAAAATAATCATGATTTGGGTTACAAAATATGGACCAATTATATAATTAAACTCTTTAAACCTCTCACAAGAATCCATTCCTGTTGTTTATAACACCATTTTAATAAGTATTCTCTTTAATTGCAGCATTTAATTTCTCAAACTTAATTTTTTGATTCCAGAGAATTCCCTGAAGGTGCATGAAACTGTCTGGATGAGAAATGGAAAACCGTGCCTGTTTTAAATAGACTGCTTTCATGTCCGTCTTAAAGCATGCGTTTGCTAAATTTATAACACTGGGTGGTATAGCGCATTATGTAACCTTTACACGAAATAGTTTCGAATCGCCTGGATGTGCATGTACAGGCATGCACATATAGAGACTGCATGAATAGAATGAACCGTCTTGCAGCTGAATCAGTGAATCTTGCCCTACTGTCCTGACCTGTGCTGGGAAACACAAAATGTACAAGCACCACGGGCTGTAAATGGGAAATTTCTATTTTAATGATGAAGTAATAGGTAAATTATGACCCCAGTCCCATGAGAAAGAGTTGAACTTTACATAAAACTTTTTTTAATTATTTCAAAAATAATACAAATCAGCATTACATAGCATTACATAGGACAGCATTACATAGCATTTAATTACTATGTCATTTTAACACAGACTCCGAAGCCCTGAAATATGATACAGGTTACTTTATGGATTGTCTGGCTGATTTTGTTTTTTCTCAGAATGGTTGGCAAAAAATGAAATGAAGGACCAGAAACAATGAAGAAATATTCTCCTGTTATTAGACGTCATTCATATGGAAAGTGATGATATTATATATAGCTGATTATAAAGTAGACATTTAAATTTTGGTTCCTTATTGTTGTCTAATGACTTATTCTTTATTTAATTTAGAATAATTGGTAACACATTACTTGAGGGGACACAACTAATGTAGCACTATACTCTTACTTAATGTATTAATTATCCAGAAGCTGTGTTAGTTACGTACTAATCCCATGTTCGTATATCATTAATCAGTCATAACAGTTCATGTATTCCATACAGATACTAAATTTGCTCATGATTGGTACGTCAGTAGTATTAAGTAACTGAGTTATTAAGTTACTTGTGTTACCGGATAATTGCTCCTAAAATTGTTACAGCATAAAGGCAAATGGTTATAAAACACATAGGTACACACATACACAGAAATGCATATCTGAATTTCTATTGATGTACTAAGCTTTTAACAGACAAAATTCAACACTCAAAATATGGAGAATTTGAATATGAGTTGCTTTGCTTTGAATATGAGTTGCCTCGCTTTACAGTTGTACAATTATTTATTTAGCACATGCTTTTGTCTTCATGTACAAGTGAGCAGAACTTGGGGGTCACAGCACGGGACCAGACAGTGTGCAGCACCTCTGGAGCTGGGGGTTAAGGGCCTTACTGAAGGGCCCAGTGCTGATGTGCGGGGGTGGATCCTAGGGGTGGCCAAACAAATGCGTGGCCAACCTACATCAAAATAATAGAAACAAAATATGCATTATTTTATGTTCTAAGCTGATCCATAGAAAAAATAAAGTGCGCTCAGAGGCATAGGGACAAGACAGGCAAGGCAGGCAATTGCCTGGGGCCCCTGAGGGTGGCTGCTTTATTTGTGTATTCTGTTTTTTGCAGTAAAGTGAAGATAAAGGAATTGTCCCTAGAATCGCCTCTGAGTGCACAAAATTTAACCCCAAAAATGTAACTGGCCCTCAATGGCCACCCCAATCAAAATGTTCTGCTGACGCCAATGGTAACGTCATCACTATGCCGGCCAGGGGACTCTGTACTTATTGCTTACTTAACATAACAAACCAAATACATTTATTAGTTAAAGCAGACACTAATTGACCGGCTGTGGTTTTTAAATGCTGGTTTATGCAAGCTACCCGGTTACTACTTTGCTTAGTTTTTCTTTTTTTCAAATTAAAAGTACAAAATGTCTGTGGTGTGCAAGCATTTAAAAATGAGTGACAAACGGAAAGCAGACTGCAAACTGCACTCTCTTAAACTGTTAAGAGCAGACACAAGAAAATGTTTGTACAACACAAGTAATCTAAACATCTAAAAACTAAACATGGTAAAGAATATTGGCACCAGTAGCACTCTGCAACACCCTAACATGTAGCAAACACCAGCACGCAGAGAAATTATATATCAGTGATGACCCCCTTGCAGTGAAAGTAACAGAAGCGCTTACCCAGCATACTGTTCTTGAAGGTCAAGCATAATGTCCTGATGGCGGCACACGGAGACCATAATAGGAGGTGATACGTGGTGTGAAAAGTTTCTGAACCACTGCTTTAGATGGTTTTAGACGGCCCGCTATGTTTTTAGATCATAATGAATTCTGGCACGCCAACCCATCATTTTCCACAGAGACTAAAAAAAAAAGATAATTGGGCCTACTAATCAGCTCCCCCTCGCTTGGCCAAGTATGGACGTGTCCCTAATTAAAATCTTAACATTACAACTTTGACTTGTGTCATTAGCTTTAGACTGAAAACAGAAAACCGTAAAAAAACACGTAGGCATTGCTACAACAAAATTCTCCTGTTCCTCTGGTGATGTGTATAATGATTACTATATTTAACTGGTGCACCCCAGTCTGAACCCTGTGTTGCCTGTGTTAGCCCTCTGCCCCCCGCGCCACGATGACCAGAATAAGCAGGTAGAAGATGGAAAGTCGTATTTAAATTATATTGATCTTCTGTAGTATTAGAGGTTACAGTTTTTCCTAACCCCCTGTATAACTAATTCATTTTTGCCTGGTAATTTTCATGCCTTTATTCGTATGATGAATTGCAAATTTTCTCATGGACGTACCACAATACACCAGTTACATAAACAGCAGACTGCACTGGTTGTAACTACAGTCTTTGCAATTTATTGTGTAAATCAAAGTTAAACGCACTAAGCGTAAGTTCTGCTTTGTATGTTTCTGTGTAACCGCTGACTGCCACTGATTTCTAAATGTAAAATGTCAATTAAATCTAACTGATCAACTGATTATTGCAAAACAGCATTTTGCCATTTTTTAAACAATAGTAAACATTTCGTAAAAGTTCAATTAAAATCTTCTCAAGAGTAATTGTTTGATGCAAAATAAATTGTTTGGTTTTTCGTTTGATCTAAGAAATCCAGCTGAAAAAGTTTTGTCTTCTAATAAAGCAAAACAACAGACCATGGGACACCATTACTATAAATACCAAATTAATATCACACCCCTCAAATAATGTTTTAATGTCGCGTTTGATGTCTATCTTTCAGATTAAATTGTAACTACATGCAATGTGAAGCATAGCTAGTGCAATAGCATGACTTTTTAATTAACTAACTAGCACAAATTTCAATCCTTTTTATATTGTCATGAAATTACATTTTGGAAATGATTCATTTCATGCAAACCACGTTGTTTTTTTAAGTTTGATTTACCGCTAGTCGCCTAGTTTCCAATGATGAGACTCATGACACTGAAATAATTTGCGCTTGTCTGAACGAATCTAGTCTTCATAGGGTTCTGAGATGAATAGTTCTTTTGTTAGATTCTTACATTGTTTTGTAATTTGTTGTATAACTGCTGCTCCAGTGATAACTTGGACTTGTTTCTGGCCGTTCATTGGAAATTCCGCCCAGCTGAACTTATGCCTAGTTCGGTCCTTGATAGTACATTACAAACATTCATCTATCTGCCTCACTTTGTGTCAATTTGCACCAAAGTATCTGCTAAGTAAACAATTGCAAATGTTATTTTAGTTTTATTTATTTAAATATTTTGTTTAGTGGCTGTTCTGCTGAGCCATAAGGTACCAGACATGCATTATTTTAGGAATGGTATGTTCAACTAGTCAAACTGAAAAAAAAAATCTTACAAGCATTAATTTCTGTTTTTAATTTTGGTAGTGCCTTTTTTTGGCGGAGAAGTATTCTGATTTGACGCAAATGTAAAATGTTAATGTTTGTTTTCAGCCTCACCATTTAACATTTTTTTTGTGTTTGTGTATAGCTCAGTGGGATAAAGAATTGTAGATATGTTTGGAAGGTTGTGGGTTCAGATCCCTTGGCTGGCAGAGTACTCATAACACCATTGGGCCTGCTAAATAGTTGTAAAAGCAATCAGAAAAAAAATTATGGGAAAAATAGCCTCAAAGCGAAGACACATAACTTGAGTAATGAGCATTGACTTTTCTGTACAGCGGCGCAGAGCTTTTGTTAACAAATAAAGAAATAATCGCAAAAAAGCGTTATTTTCTTCAGGCTGAATAAGCTGCTCTCTGTGAGGAGCACAAACACTCCAGTATCTTCTATTTGTCATTCACAGTTCTAAATGACCGATAAATATTATTTCCCGACTCGTACCTGAGTCTGTGAGTCTGCCTGTACTGAGTTTGTGAAAATGGCTCTCTGTCAAATGTGGACCCCCGACCTCTGACTGATGTGTCCATAAGCCCCGGTGCTGTGTACTGCGTGCTGTGGTCCAGCCTCTGTCCAACCACCATGTCTGCCCGGAGCTCTGCAGCAACCCGATATCCCCAGATGAATATTGGATGGAGTGCCAGACGGTGTCACCCGGTCGCGAGCTGTGGCCTGTTGTCATGGCAGTGCTGGGCCTTCTAGAGCTGCTCGCGGGCGGATGCAGGCCTCCTCTGGGCATTCTCATATCTGCCGGACACACTGGCGCTAATTATTACCGGAGCATTATCCTTTTTTTTGGATTAATTGGATCACATGTTTTTCCTTTCCCAGATAACGTGGGTCATCACCACTCAGTTTGTATTCTTTAATTCCGGTTGATTGTCGGAACAGAAGCAGCACTGCTAGATGTTTGGTTGTGAGCAAATAATGAAACCAAGCATTCATTTGCTTATGTTTTCTTTTGAACAAATAGGCAGTGTAATCATCTTCCATACTTACTGTACTTTTCACTGCTCATTTTAATATATATTAAAAACTGGTCTCTAGATACCTTTGTTTTATTGATATTATCAATGGGTTGAATGTCATTTCTGGCCTTTGGAACAATTCAGTGAAAATCAAACCCTCTTAAACGGGACAGCTGATGTTATGGTAGAAGAGGAGATGCTTGAGTAGGGTGTAGGTGAGAGAACCTGCTTTATCAATATTTTGGCAATAAGGTATGGGATACGCTTTAGTGTAAGGCTCACTGGGAGTAAGGATAGATAAGAGGGATGGATGGATATATTTGGGATAGATTACGTTACCACTTTCTGGCGACCGTTTGCGACCTATACAGATATTACCAAAATTCGGCGGTACATTTCATGTGACAAAGTTTCTAAGGAGCTGACGAGGATCCTTTCACATACGATCTCACACATCACATTTGAAATTGTTTGAGTGATTATACTCAGAGAAATGAACACACTGTTCTCCAAATATATTGATAAAAAGAGAGACCCAGGGAGCGGAGGAATAAGACTGTAAGAATTCGGTAAACTCCAGGGTGCTAGGACTACCAACTGCCTAACCTCCAACCAAACAAACTACATTTCCAAGAAGAATATATAGAGGAGTTTAGTCCAAGCAGGCGCCAAGATTGGTTCGGCATCTGGTGTTTTCTGTCCACAGGGTGCTGCACCTTCTGTTCATTATGAACCAGCCACTTCAGATGATTGACTTAATAGTAGAGCCAAAGTCAGGAGACCAACAGGGTGCCAGGAGTAGCAGGGCTGGAAATAAACAGTGGGCCGGTTAGGTGGTGAAACGAGCCCCACCACACGCGGCCCAAAGCAGCAGATGGTTCTGTCAGGAGAGCCGTGTTATCTGGGTGCCGAGACACCGGAAACTCTCGCATCGCTCGGCAAACAAGTCGTCAGGCTCTCTCAACAAAAGCGAGCGCATTAGCTTATTGCTATCTGGAAAGTGACGGGGAAGATATTAGCTCTGAAATAATTCTCCAACGTCTCGGTGCGTTTGTGTGAGATCGAATTGAAGGCAATTGGGATCATCGTTTCATCGCGATACGTGCGTTTCCCTTTCGCTGTCAGCTGCTACTGAGACTTGCTTCTCTTAGCGGTGCTGGTTCTTCTGCTAGTTCATGCGTAACGTGTAGCAGTGGGCGTCTCTGAGGGGACGGGGGCGACTCACGGGCGCATCCGGCATTCACGCCGACTCGCCGCGATGACATCGCGGACACACACAGGCGCAAACAATCAGATCGTGAAAATCTGGGTGTGGGGCGGGGTTAGGGAGTGAGGAACGAGCTCATAATGGGCAAGCCCGGCAGGCTGGGAGTGGGGTCAGCGGCCCCGGCTCAGCGAGGGTCCGGAGTGGGGCCTGGTGTGCCCACGGAAGCCTTGCAGAAATGTTCCGGAAGGCTAATTCTGAATTGGTGTGGGTTTGCTCATGCTGAGCAGAGCGGCTTTTGCTCCGAGAATAGCACCTGCAGAGTGACCTGCCCACAGGCCAGGCTAGCTGTTCTCCAGGTGATTATTTTCTAAGTCAAGTAATGATTGTATATTAGCTCTCCGGCCAATTAGTGTGCAGACGAAAGAGAATGCCTGGGAGTTGTGTAGTTTTTTTTTTTACACGCTGTTTGTTAAGATCACACTCCATTCAGCTCCTATTTAAATGCATGCGCTTTTAGCAAACTGACACCCATGTGTTTTTTCTTCTTCTTCGTTCGCATTGTCATTTAAATGTTCTGGGGTTATAAAGAGAGGAATTGTTTGTTCAGATCAACTTTAATGCATTGAATAAGAGAGTACAAAGCGAGTGTAGTTCAGTACCATGTTTTTCTGTCACTGTCTCCCTGCAAGTTTGTCTGTACTTGATATATGACTGAATGGTGTAGCTAATACACACATTAGATGCTTAATTACATCTTAAGAACCCCTCCTCAAAAAATTAGTTTTACTGATTTGTTAAAGTAATTGATTTTGCACTTTAATTGGTTTTGAGAATCGCGTGTACTTGATGTAGTAATAAAATAAAACTGGCAAGCAGAAACGTTCAGCCAAGACAAAGATAATGCTTTTTTTTCTTTGTAAATCAATCTGAGGATGTAGCAGGGCAGGCCACTGTATTTACCATGCATAAAAATAAAAGATTTTCCCACTGTATAAACATTTTTTTTATGTAACCTCTAACATCCATCCATCCATCCATCCATTGTCTGTATCCGCTTATCCCATTCGGGGTCGTGGGGGATCCGGAGCCCATCTTGTTGGCTGCGGCCACAAGGCAGGGAGCAACCCAGGATGGGGCACCGACCCATCGCTGAACCTCTAACATTGTAAACTGTAATCCAGCTAGTCTAGTAGCAATGCTAACCTAATGTGAAAGTCACCATATTGCTATGGGGAATTTTGGAAAGGGCCTCAGCTGTATTTGGGGGTAAGTAACAAAAAAACAAATTTTCATGAGCGTTAATGGAAAAGGAATTAATTCATATTTTAAAATGCTTCTTAACTCATTAGTTGCAAAAATAAAAAATAAAGACCTCTTGGAAATATTAGCATGAGAAAGCTGATATATTCAATTCTCCCTGCGTAGAGGCTCAGTGATAGTGCATAGCAATCTCTGCTTGTACATTTATGAAAGCAGGGAAAGTCCACCGGTACGTCTCGCCAAAAGATTGGCCAGCAGTCACCGAGGGAGGTGAGAGTCAGGAAAACAAAGGGAGCTTTATTTCAGAGATGGAGAAAAGCAAGCGATGAAACAGGACACCAAAACATAACACGCCCTCCTGTTTCTGCCTGGCTAAATGGCCTCGCTCTCCGCCCAGTGCCACAGGTGGTTCTTATTGTCTCTAGTTCCTTATTAAGGCGACAGGAGCCAGCCGAGTCCAGCTGGGGAGAAGCTTTCAGTGTCTTTTAGCCTGCCGACTTAACAATAAGCCCGTTGGCTCCCAGTGGCCTTTATTTATTGCTGTTGAAAGTATGTTTATGTACAGGTGGCAAATCCATTAACAGAAAAAGTCAACATGAGGACACTTCGGGAGCTGAAACCAAACAAGTTAAGTCCGTGAGAGTGATTTCTCTTTTTTCATCACGCTGTACACACTCAGCATTTCAAAAGCATTTCAAGAGTGTTCTCCTCACAGACTTCAAATGAATCTAATTTGTTTTCTATTTGCATTTGCTTTATTCTAATATTAGCTATATGCTTTCACGGCTAATTGAATTGGTTTTCGAAAGTACAAATAAAGCGCAGTGCAAAAGTGTTCATGACATTTTACTAGATAAACAAAGTGAACTGAGGTCAGAGGGACGCTGGAAAGAGATGCCACTCTGAGGCCAACAGCCCCTATGCAGGATCGGCAAGGTTTAATGGCAGTAATGGTCACATCCCCTGGGTCTTGTGGCTCTATGAGTTAGGACGCTGTGTCTTATCAGAAAGTCAGTGGTTCAAATCCCTGGGTTGGCAGTGTGATGTCCCCACTGATCCCCTGAGCAAGACCCTAACCCCCAATGGCTCCAGGGTCTGGCTGGCCTTCTGTCTCAAAAAGAAATACACTTAATTAAATAATTGCATACTTGTTCCCCATCATTATATTAGATTCAACTGTAGCTTGCTTTTGTCATACCTGACTCTACCCCTCCCCACACACACCATGTAACTTATCTCTTTTGTAATACCCCCCCCCCCCGCACCCCAAATGTATTATGGCTCTGTCCACTATCGTTCATCAGTATTAGTTCCCTGTTCTTGTTGGGTGGATGGGCATTTAAAGATGAAATTTCCATGCAAAGAGATCTAATGTTGAGTTTGTACACATATGGAAGAGACATTGCTCTCTCTCTCTTACCCGTCGGGGTGCCCAGGGAGCTTTTTGCACTGTGCTGGCAGACAGGTACATACCTCTGGGAAGGCTGATGTTACGCTGGTTTCGATCCACACTGAATGAGCACTACCTCTCCAGATACTCCGCAGCTGACTGATACTAGTAATGAGCACAAGCAAACAAGCCCCTTAAAGCCATTTACGTTAGTTTTGCTGTGTGAGAACAATAATAAAACAAATTGCTGAGCACCAAAGCCCCAGAGGCATGAGTATGACATGAGCATAGTCATAGCCAAATGAGGTATTTAGGTATGAGATGCCCCGGGCAGTATGAATGTTTTCCTGATACACCACTGCCTTGAGTGCGTTGATGAAAGTAGTACTAGGTATTTAAAATGATATTACGAGTATTATCCTTCCAAAGCAGATGCAGGGGTAACAAGAAGCGGTTCAATACTGGAAGCATCTGGCTCTTCTCTCGCAGTTGAGTTTTAGCCATACCGGTTCTCTTTGGCATTTGAAAAGGAAAGACAAAAAAGATCCATTCAAATTAAACAGCCAGCAGAAGAATCGGCAGAGATTCTGCAGCAATTAATGTGAAAAGCTTTCGACTCTTTTGGAATGAGAACGTGGCTGAGTTACAAAATTAGACTGATACCTTAAGGTTTTTTTTTTTTTTACCTTCTCCTTCATGCTTATTTAGGAGATCGTTTTATCCAAAGGACCATACACGTGAGGAGAGCTGGGGTCAGATAGCAAGGTCTGCCAGCATCCCTGAAGCAGATGGGGTTTAGGCCCTTGCTCATGTGTCCAATGGTGATATGATTATTCTACCAGCCATGGGATTCAAACCTACAACCTCCCAGACACTCTGATGCATAGTTGACTAAGCTACACACCACCCCCAATAGATAAGTTAATATCAAAGACAAAAACAGATCGACCAAATGGAGGTTTAGAATGATGAGTCTTGGGATAATTGCAGGTACTCTCCTAATATAGTAGCATTGGACACCCAGCTCACGCTGAGAATTATTCTACATATTACAAGAATAGCACAAAGAAGGCCTTGGCACTTGGAGACCTTCTAATGATGTGCCAGTCAAAACATTGTTTGTCAGAGAGATTTGAGTTTGAATCCCAGTATTCCACATTATCTATGTGCTGTGAGGAGGCACACAGAATGCAAATCAGGGGTGGGGGGGGGGTAGGATGGCTGGGTTCCCTTCCCTCTCATTAATCTGCAACAAACCTTTTTGTTAGCTGGGGGCCTGCAGTTCTGCGGGTACAATAGTGCTCCGCTTTGTGGGTGTCTCACCGTCCAACGAAGCCTCCGGCATGTAGACTGAAAAGAAGCTGTTGCATGATGGTGTGTGTCAGAGGAATTTCGCGCTCGTCTTAACCCCCGCTGCGCTCGTGTCGGGAGACCTGTTAGAATTGGGCCAAAAGACCAGCTGTATTCAGTGTTGTTCGTCTTGTCCTCCTCATGCACATCTCGAAGGCTCTCTGTGTACAGTCTCCCAAATCAAGGGGTAGTGTCTCTGAAACCAGTAAAGGCTGTCAGGCATCTGACAGCTCTGTAGGGGGTGCTATGCAGCCGTCAGCCCAATAACACTGGATGTCTTTAACTCTTTGCAACACTACAAGAGTGTATTTTATGTTTTGTACTCTGGAATTTAATCAGTGATGACATTTGGTCTCTGAATAAATTAAATAAATTAGTTTTCTTCTATTTTGGCTGATTTAAAGTAATTTTATAAATTAAATATTTATGTTGGTTTCATCTGCTTCATTCTGCCATCTCATTACGTTTCTTAGTGTAGTCCTGAAAAAATATAGGTCCCAGAAGATGGTTGATATTTCAACACTTTTCATTCATCTTCACTTCTTCGAATAGATGTATCGAGAATATCTCTGCTTGAAAACAAACGATGCTTAGAATCTCTGCACTTCTCTCAGCGTCCCAGATGGATGTAGAGGATTATTTTTCCACGATGTTATGTTATGGTACATTGTCATCTCTAAGAGTATAGTGGCATTGGTCAAAACAACTGCGGATCACCCAGTTCCTTATTGGTTTATAGAAAATATAGTCAAAACTGGCTTTTTGGCACATGTCTTGTGTAGGTGATTTGGGTAAACTAAATATGCACATTTGCATTAATCTGATTTGTTTATCCAATATTATCAATAGTCATCATCTCAAAATCTGGTTTAGCCGTGATGTGGTGGTAGACCCGTCCATCGTGACATACATGACCCAAGTTCTCAGAGGCGTTTAGATGTTTCTCTTGTCCCTGGGATGGCTACCAACATACTTTAATCACAAATTTGAACAGTAAGTACAACTTCGACCGAATCATCCTGGATCAGAGCAGTTACAGAATTTCAGTTTTGACAGTTTGTTAAGAAGGTGTTCTGAGAAACAAAATTCTTGTCCTTAATATAGAAAGCTTATTGAATGTATCATACTCAGCCTGGTTCTTTAGAAACACCCTGTCAGGCCATTAGGTTTCTGTGCCTTTTAACCCTGTTTTTGAGATTGATTACAATACAGACATTCCTTCTGCAAACACATCCTGACTATACGGGTCGTTGTTGGGCCACCTCGACGCCTGTCAGGTTTGAAGCTGGCTGAAGCAGTAAGCTTCAGCCCGTATCCACCTCTCTGTGCAGTCTTTCAGACTGCTGCCCTGGGTCACTAATTGCATTGAATTCAACAGACAGCTTATCTGACCCCCTCCTGCAGCAAAACTTTTATGTTCAGTTGCTATATTGTTTTGATTCCGAATTTATCTTGATGAACAGACTTTACCTTGCTTTTAGGCTTGATGGTGATGCATTTTCAATCAAAAAAATTATAGCTCTTAGAGGCATTGAATTCCTGAGAGTTACCACTGACAGGCACAGTGTCACAAATTACCTTTAATGACTAGGCTACGGTGGCAAAATGGACTTAAATCCACATTCCTCTGTCGCCATGGCGAGAGAGAGCGAGAGATGGGTACCGTTCCTTGTGGTTCGTTGCAGGTAAAGATCGCATGTGAATGGGGCCGTGTTACTCTGAGCGGCATGTGGCGATATCACATATTCTCTACTGTGTTCTGACTCTGTATTCAACAGTTAGCTAGCTACGGTTTACCGTACACCAAAGAACGTATTCATTTTATGTAAATAAGAAGCTTCTTAGAAGTGTAATTGTGTTGTAATTATTTAGAATTGCTACAGAGACTTCATACATTTTCCTAATTGAGAGCATTGTGCATGTAAGTTGGCATGTCAACAAATACAAAGCCGGTCAGTGCAGGTTGCCGTGCAGTAATGTAGGGTAATTTTATTCATTGTTAAAGTTGTATTCTTTAGTGGAGGATAATCCCCATAAATCAAATAATTATAGCAATGCGCTCATCCTTTTAGCAATATATTTTTTTGGGGGGGCATTTAGCACAGATTTATAAAGTCAGATGTTTGGGGCCAAGGGTAGCAGAGTCGCTTTTTAGGGTATAACTGCTAGGATGTGTATTAGGCTTGCATAAATGTGTAAGTTGAGCTTTAAATGGACATTTTAATTGAAACTTCTATATATGTACAAAACCTGCAGAATGTCTAACATGATTTTTGATGTCTTCAAGGTCATGCCTGTGACTTAAAGGCTGTTCATTGACATCATTTATGTAACCTTGGCTGGAGTCTTTAAAACATCTGCATTCCAGAGGTTTATGAATGTTATATTTAGACAGTGTAAAGTACCTAACTTTGAGAGTAGTATACCAGCCTGTCAAGGATTTTCCATTGACTTGGTTAAGACCCATTTGGACAGAACAAACAACCGATTGAAGACTAAACAAACCAGTTTTAATAGCAAACAGCCCAAGTCCTCGGATGCAGAAACTTCATGGATAGCATGCTTTTGTGGAATATTACTGTAAATAAGTATGAAATACTGTTGAAGCGGTTTGTTTATTTTTGTGCATTAATTTTTGGTTTTTGCCTAAATATATTAACAGTATTTTAGAGTTGACCTATTTTGGCCATTTCTGTGACTTTGTGAAATGTTATGAACAAATAATGGATTAATTCAGTCAGATTTGCTTAAAACTGGAACTGGAAATACAACTTGAATAGTTTACTGTATTGAAAAAAAAAATACATTCATTTCTAAAAAGAATATACTGGATTTTTAAACCTCTTCCATTCACCCATTCCACTCCTGGGACATCCCACTGAGGGTGCCCTGGTCTCACCATGACCCTGTGCAGTTTAAGCGTTTGGAAAGTGGAGTTGTATTTCACTCCGGAGATGGGATGCTAAAAAGTGGTTAAAATGGTTCAAACGGATTACCGTTATTAAACAGAAGGGTATTTTGTTCTTTGTTTGTGTATAATGATATAAACTTTAAAGAATTTTCCTAAAATAAATGGCTAACATAGGCATGAAAATAATACAAAGAGTTTTCATTCACAAATGTCCCTTTCAGCACCTGCTTTACAGTCCTCCTTCACTGCCCTTCACTAATAGTTGAAATTTCACTATTAAAAGGCCAAAAAGTTCCAGTGGACCCCATTTTCATGCTTCTATGATTCCATAGAAAATGAAATCAGGGAGGCAGACTGCAGAAGTGAAATTGCTTTGGTTTGACTAACTAATTTGACTTCACTGTGTAGGTATATGCGGTTATGTGGTCATTGTTGGAGACTCATGGTTCATATAATGTTGCCAGCTTTATAAAATAGTTTACGGGAAATGTCAGGAATGTCAGGCACTGTTGAGAGATAATCTGTGAAGAATTTTGTGTAAGATTTGGGGATGAAAAAGAGATTAATGATCAGGTCAGTTCTTGGTGTTGTGTGGGATCGTGTTCTCTATTGTCTTACCTTCAGCATACTGTGGCAGATTCACATAAATAAGTGAACCCTATTGACCCTGTGAGAAACAGAGCACTTACTGAACAGTCCATTAAAAAGCCAATTTCTTTCGAGACTGTTGGCTGTTTGCGTCGAAACTTGCCCAGGCAATCTAATTTCACGTTCTGCCATCTTGAATCACCTGTCTCAAGTATGTGCTATGCCCATTCAGTTAAAGGGACATATGATGTACGTCTTGGTCTGTATTTTTACTAGTTACTAGGATATGAGACTGATTGAATAAGTTATATCTTATTAGTATGAAGAATAATTGAATAAGTTATACATGTCTTACCTTGTTACTAGCAAAATTTTTATGACGTTTACTTGCAAACCTAGATTTTGTTTGAGAAGCCTCATTTATTTTTGTGTGCCAAATGGCAGTAAACGTCTACACTGTATTACTCTGGCATTCTTGCTTATAAAAATGATTTACGAAAATCCCACTATTTGTATGCTTTCACTGGGAGAATCACTCCAGTGCCTTGCTCGTAGTCCAATGTTTTTCTGCAATATAAAACCCCAGAGATTTCAGTATACTCTACACCTCTGAATAAACTACTGATTTTAACTACCTGTGAATCCGCTGAGGAAGACAAATGACCATATTGAAATGCCCGTTTTCGGTGAATAAATGAATGTGACCCTCTGTAATTAAATAAGCTAATGAGAAAATCATATTGAATGCAAAACTCACCAAAATTTTCTCTTTCTTTCTGGTGACTCTTGGGACAATCCTGGCAACTTTTGAGCAGGTAAGACAATTTCTCTTTATATTTTATAATGGTTAAATGAGTGTGATGGACCTGTGTCCTCCGGTTGAACTATAATGACTTCTTGCATTGCAATCTACCTTCTAGTTCTCCAACCACTGTCTGGTCACCAGTTTCGAATGTTGACCCAAGGGCGATAAACTTCTGGGTCTTTTACAGCCTGCAAGGCTGGATTGTTTTTCTTTTCCATGGCATTCCGGATAAGATAAGCGGCTTCAGCTTCAGGATTGGCCTCCAGTCGGTCCGGTGGAATATACCACTTTACCTGATCTATGAGGTCACTGCTGCTCGATGATGTCATGCCATATCATAGCTTTGACTTGGGCTTCAGTGATGATACCTGGAGAAACTGTCAATTGTGTCAGTATAGGTTTTTTATGATTATATTCATATTCAGAAAGAATGGCAAGATGTTTCATGAGTAAAAAGTACTTAGGATTGCTAGTAGTTTTGGAAGAAAGGAAGAGAAGGACAAAGACCCTTGTGGATTAAGCATGATAAAAGTGAAAACTGTTTCCGCTGTTCAGTGGCTAACTAATGTGCTCTTGACAGCAGATGCTGAGGAACAGATACGGAGTATTTTCAAGTACGCACATCGTATTTGGACCACGGCTGCCAAAAATTCCCTCACGCTGACTGAAAGCTTTTTTTTTGGCAACAGATTTAATGGAATTAGTAAATAGAAATGCGCATGTATTCAAAAAACCTTCTCTCCAAAGTATATTTGAATTACTTTTTGGCTCAGAGAGTTGCTGCTATGAGGTATTATCTAGCATGGGATACCTTTCAGTCACCGTGGTTGAAAACAGTTCACAAAGCTTTAATGACAAAAATGTTCATGACTGTTGATATGACACAGTTATCGCTAAATGTTACGTAAACCCATCATAAGTCACTTTGCAAAGGAGCCTGTGAAGATATCTCTGACGGGTTGCCAGACTGGCGTGTGAGATGTGCTCGTCAGATTTTTTCTCCTCTGTGCAGTTAAAATCCGCTGCTTTTGAATTGTTATCTGAAAAGAAAATTATTCTGATTATTCCATCTCAGTTTATCTGGAGTCCTACTTGTTAACATAATTGTTTTTGTCTAGTGATCATACAGTGAATGGCTGGGACAAACTGGTTGCTTTAATATTCAAAATGTACTGAAGTTTACAATATTATTGGGGCAGGAATTATTCAAAATGCTTATCTGTCAGTGTTGCTAGACGATATTAAATGGTTAAGGCCTTTTTAATTGTTAATTTCTTGATTAATTGATTAACAAATTTTATCTAACAGGTACCTATTGGAGATTTTGTTTGGCAATTTTCTATAGCCTCTTTCAGACATACATTGCCACCCTGAACTTTTCTAGACACTACCCAGAGGGGCTGTATGTGTGAAGGTAAATGTCAGAATCAGTCGTACCGGACATTAAACAGACTTTGCCCTGCTAGCTCCCTAGTACAAAGTCCAGGCAATTTCCGATTGACCCTCATGTGTGAATGGAGTAGAGAGAATTCTGGAGAATTCACCACGAGCTAATGGGCGTATTGATGGTGTTGCTGTCGTGCTACTGGTGTGTAAAAAACAAAAGAATACAAGCTTCCGAGGGCAAAGAAGAAGGGTCATTTACGCAAATGAACAAACATGGCTAAATTTGGGAACTCCTGTCAGTGGTGCTGTAAACAAAACACTGCGATTTCCGTAGCGTGCATCTTGCGTCATGCCCTGCTTCCTGCACGCTCTGCCCAAGCACCACCCCTCATCTAAACCAACCAGAGTATTTCTAGTAGGTGTGAAGGCATCTGACAGGGACAATCTCTGGTTGTGTGCCGCATGTGTGAAAGGCTGACTCCGGAGAATGTGTGGACCTAATTCTCTGGACAATGTCTGGAGAAGTTCAGCTTGTGACTTGTGTCAAATTTTCTGAATATTTAGTTTCAGATAGATGGGTCAGGCATTGACTTATATGCTTGACAGTTAAACAAAAGTCAAAATGAGTGGTGTGTTTATTCCACTTGCGCCAATTACGAAGAGAATATCAGTTTTATGACAAGGAGCAGGATGGCATTTCGAAGAGCCAAGTCCACACAATGGGTCAAAGAGTGACGGATGTGCTAAACAGATGTAGTGCTATGTATAAACTGCAGCTGGTAAGTGATCGGGAGGAAGAGATCTTTTGGAAGGTATTGATGGTTCTGCTTTGGGATTTAATTAACTGTATGGAAAGACCCTATGAGTTTCCAGACTCATTTATTCATCCCAGTTGTGTGGGATTCATCCCAGTGTGGCTCCGTGGTTGTCTGGCAACATAAATTGCCATATATACAGATGCCACCAGGAACCTACCTGAAAGCCTGCCGTCATACGTTGGGTGTCATCTGCAACATAAAAGCAATCAGCGTGTACTTAAAGGAAGGAATTGAATTACATTATTGTAATTGTCAAGGCGACAGCTTTCAAATGTATTCTTTGTAAATGCGTTATATAAAAACTTTATTGGCCCAGATTTGACTGGCAGAGCCCTTTTTCCGTTCCTGACGTGAAAATTTCACTTGTTAAATCCTAGTGGACTGTCTGTGAAAGTTCAACTATGCGATGCACAGAAATGTTGATGGAACGAAAGGGAACGTTAAAGCCATTCCCACCCCAGCCACAACGTTACTGAATTTTGTTGTGGGTTGTATACATCAGCCATTAAGGTAATATATGTAAATGGTTAAACCCACCAATCAGTATGAATAATTCACCAAAAGAAAATGAAAGAGGAGTTCACTCAGTGGCAGCATTTCTCATTTCCTAACTAGCTAGAAGGCTGCTTCGGCCTTTTTTTCTAGCTGAAATGTTTCTTCACTTACAGCCGGCGAGTTAATATGATCTATTTTGTATTTTTGCCTGGTTCCACCGAGCCAATGACAGCTTGGAATGGCTGAAACTGTCGTCCAGTGAAATGCAGTGTAAATCAAAAGATGCAACAAGTGACAGTCAGCAGTTTGTGTCTGTGACCGATCTGAGCTGAGGGATGTTTAGATGGTGACTGGGAACTTCAGTGCAGTTACTGTGAACTCTGTTGCCCTATTAAAACAAGGCTCATTGGCATTGCCTTTAGTTGCCAGTTTCCTGTATGTAGGTTATGTGGGAACTGGGTGGATGTTTTCGCCACATCACCCTCTTTCACACACTGATGACCATTCTCCTGAAGGGCCAATAGAAACGTTTTGATATGAGAGCTCTGATCAGCTCATATCAGCCTTCTGAAGCCCTGAGTTTCCCTCCTCCTGTCTGGTGTGTACCTCAGAGGGTTGGTCTTGTGAATAGAAGGTTTGAGTTCAATCCTCAACAGAATAGTCGCATGTTCATTGGGCTCAAGGGAATTTTACTCACACGAAAATGTTCTGAGGGAAAAAATTAAAATGGTTGGTTCAGAGAGATAACCAATCAGATTGTAGAGGAGGTCCAAAGGGTCCAACCAACTAGAGGAAGTGGGACCAACCAATCAGATGTCTTGAGCAAGGCTCTTAACTCCCCCGACATGCTCCAAGGATGCCGGATAAGAGTTTTGCTCTCAATGATGTATATCAAAGGAGAACAGGAGGGGATATGTGAAAAGAAGCATTCCAATGAACTTGTGCAAATGGCAAATGAATAATTTCCTTCCATCCATCTTCCAACTGCTTATCCTGGTCCAGGTGGTGGTGGTAGGGGGGAACCTAATTCTAGTTTTATACTAGCATAAAAGAAGGTGTGTTATCTTTTTCCTTTTGTTCAGCAACCGGATACACTTCAACAGAAAAGCAGGAGTGACAAAGTAGATTTCTCCCATGATGCCCTGCTCGTTGCCACTCCGTCGTCCTGCAGTTCTTTGTTCCCTGGCTCCCAGTGTTTGTTACTCTGTCTGTTTTATCTGCAGGCATTTATAAAAGGGGTGAGAAACACAGCTGGCTGCAGCCATTCTGTTTGAAATGACATAACTTTTTGTGTTTTTCGACACGCCGAGTCCCTGTTAAGGTTTAGTTTTTAGACTTTAGGCTTCGCGAACCTTAGAGAGGGCAGTTGCTCTAATGGCGGGACACCTCTGTGTCCCTGCCGCTCGGGGACTTGGAGCGTTTGCCAGAGAATATCGATCTCAAGATCCTGTAGTTTGCGACCTGGAGGTGCCGAGGATGCTGTTGGAATATCGGTGTTGGGTCAGAAGGGGTGTGGGGGGTGTTTGTAACTGTTGAAGAATATCTGGAGATGCAATCTAGAAAAAAAAATGTAAAGAAGTGACAGGGGAATATATGAATGCATTACCTTGTCCGAAAAATGCAGCAGGGCCTTGAAAAGGCCTCACATCTAAGAAACATCCTGGCTGAAATGGTGTAACTGGAAGTATGTTGTCAGCTTATGTGCAATCATCCGATTGCACAAAATTACGGTCCATCTACAGTGTGGCAGCCTGCTTTTGTGTGCGCAGGGAAGAGATGGCTATTGTTCACCCCTGCAAAGCGTGTTGACTGGGTTTGTCTGGCATTGATGTGGAAGCAGTGAGATCATCATGATACGCCATTGCACTCTGGGAAATTCTACAGCATATTTTGTGGTAGAGATGGAGGAAGACAAAGTGGTGGTGGTCTGAGGGATGAGGCTGAGTGGCTTGGTGCTGGGAGCGTATAGCTCATTGAGCATATGCCATTTGTAACGCTGTGGAAAATACAGCAGTGATTAAACCTTTTTTGATGTAATATCTGGAGGCTTTTTTTAACATGCTGTCAGTCTCTGGGAGAGAGTCACGGTGACTTTCTCCTGCAGTTGGGCTGCTAATGGAGAATCCTGTACAAACTCCCCTCCCCAATTAGGCTTAATCTGCTGCTGAGGTGTGTCTCTTGAACTTGGCCTAATTCTTTGGTTAATCAGGGCTCAGGTATTTCTCATGTGCTTTAGAGGAGATGAGAGATTATACATGTGTGATATACACTACCAGTCAAAAGTTTTGGCACACTACAGATTTTTAACACTTTTCCATGATTTATTTAATGAACTGCAGATTTTGTATTCTTGTGAAGTATTGGAAAGCTGAGTGAACAAATATAAATTAAATTTTAAGTGAAATAGAACACGTTTCCTTTATAACATGAAAGAGTGTAACAGTGCATGTCTGACATCCTATTAACTGGTTGTGTGGTGATGACAGTCAAATTCTAGGCTGTCCTTTAACTTTAACTGCACTAGGTTACTGTTTCATCCTGAGACACAGAGCAGTATTTAATGTCCCTTGTAGAAAGAATGCCCCGAATTCTCCCTGCTGTTATAACTGCTAGAGGAGGTTACTTTGATGAATCAAAGACATGACATTTTCTTGCTAATAAAGGTACTGAAATGGTGAACAAACTGCAAAATTATTTGTTGGTAATGAATATTTATGGTAAATGTTAAGTGAGTAAAATGCAAATGTATAAAATTTCAGTGTTTACAAAAATTTTTGATTGGTGGTGTAGAAACGGGCACCACCGGGTTAAATTTCTTGCTCAGTGCTGTTGCCCTGCAGAGGATTAATGACGTAAGATCACATGCAAAACCATGCTGCAAGGAGGCATCGCTGGCATTATGGCTGCACATGTTTTCAGACCATTATTTCCTTAAAACTTTTAATTTGTTTATTTTTTGAATGTATACAAGTCATTTAACAGGAGCAATGCTTTATAGTCATACATTTTAGGTTTTATTTTTTATTTTGTTAGGTTTAGATAATTAAACAAGAAATGATCCCTTAATGCTTTTTAAAATGTGGCCTGCATTTATATAAAAAGAAAAATCCGGTAGTTACCTTGAATTGTTTTTAGAATGACTCTCAGGAGACCAGAAAGCTTGCAGGAAGTAAGAAACATTCAGCTTTTACTTAAAATGAAACATCCAGTAAGTGTATTGATATTAAAAGCCAGAAATGTTGTAGAAGCCAGCTGGCCCTACATGACTACATGGATATTTCCCCATCCATTATCAAGCACAAAGGACCTTTTTACTGAGATCCCTCTGCCCCTTATGTAATTTCTCCCCTTGCCCAATGATAATTTAATCAGTCAGAAGACAGTCCTTTGTATGTCCTTAAATTACGACCTAAATGTATACAGCGGTCTAACTGAAATCAATCAATTTGTTATTAGACTCAAGCTAAATCTAATACTGTTAAATACTGTCTTTGTGAGTTCAATAATAATTTGAAATTGGAAAGGCAGGTGAGGATACGGATGGTTCAGGTGCGAGACAGAACGGGCCTTGACAGGTAGTTCTGTATTATATATGGCATTCCTTGTATTGATTTAGTCTCCTCAAATAAGACTTTATGATAATTATATGATAGCAGTACACTGACAATAAATTAATTTCTTGCGTTGTATTGCTATTTGCAAGCACACAGTAAGTGATTCTGACAGTATATTTTATGCATAATGAGCCTGGGATAGATTAACAAAATGGAAGCAGTAATCTTTCTGTGCCCTGAGACTTACTCCTTATTCGCAACAATTTAAGATCCAGCAGACTGATTTTGTCACCCCGATGACTTCCCCTGCACCTGAGGCTGAGCTTTGTAATAAGTAAAGTATGTGTACTTCTTCAACATCTTCATTAGCATGCCTCCGTCCGTGTTTCAGTGAATTATTTTGGTCTGGTTTTCAGGGCATAGGATTGAGGTACACCCTGGATGGGATGTCAGTCCATTACAGGACACACACACTAAGGACAATTTAGGGATTCCACTTAACTGCATGTTTGTGGACTGTGAGAGGAACAGGCATTATTTCAGGAGAACATGCAATATCCACACATACAGAAGGAGAAGGATTGAAACCCAGTAGTTGAAGAGATGTGGTTTTGAAAGAGGGTTTTCTCTTCTCTGTGCTGTTGCATCATCAGGTACCTATTAATAGACTCAGTTGGATGTTAAAATTAGGTTTTTTTATTTAGTATTAATATATTGATAAAATCGTCATCGGCCGGTGTCCCATACAAATTGAATGGATGACTTAAAAATATATGATTCTGTGCGATGCTAGCAATAAAGGAATCAGCCTGTAGCCCTTGGACTGAAATGTAGCCGTGCTGAGCCGATTCAGTGAGCCAGTCCAAGAACAGAACACTGGATGGTGAATCGTCCAGATCTGTAGGCAGAAAGATCTGTAGGTAGAATAGAAATGTAGTCCAAAACTGCTCCCACTACTAAGCTTGACAGCTGGTGTAGGAATATATTGCTGGCAGGTAGTAGTAGCCTTCTGCCAAAAGTAGAACATTCTTCCAGTAATCCACATGATCAACCAGTATTGAGAGGACGTACGATGTTTATTTTTGAGAGCAAAGGTTTCCACCTGCTAACCTTAGTTTAGTTTGTATTCTACCACTAAGGCATAAATATAGACGACAGCCAGAGTTCCTGGAGATTCTTTTAGTGATTCTGTATGCTTTTTTTTTAGTCACAGGACAGCTTTGTGGGATGTGCACATTTAGTTAAAATCACATTCTTAAATGTTGTCACAGTGACCCTAGACCGATGATTTCTAAAATATTTAACAGTGGTTGTATAACACTGATCAGAATGATGATCTTATAAATATGCTTCCTCAGATGTCCTTAAATAGCAGGGATGGGAACAAGTCATTCCTTGGCGAGTCCGAGGCAAGTCTCAAGTTAAAACGTTGTAGTCCGAGTCAAGTCTCGAGTCATTTGCTCTCAAGTCCAAGTAGGGTCCAAGTCTTTCCATCAGTTTTGCCAAGTCGAGTCACAAGTCATCAAATTCATGACTTGAGTCCGAGTCGAATCAAAAGTCAATGACTTGATTCCCTACCTCTGTTAAATAGTGGCATGATTTATTACGTCAACCTGTTTAAACACGGCGAAACTGAGGAGGTTTCTTACATTTATGTAACGAGGGTAGTAGCTGACCTTTGTGCTGGCTCATTGTTGACTTTGTGTCTGATTGTTTGGCTACCTGATTACACCTGCCTTTGTTGACTGAGCTAATGAATCTTGTGATTTACCTGTTTCTGCACATGCATAGATTCATATTTACCACTAGTTCTATTATATCCTTCAGATCCATCATCCAGGTGGGTGCTACACAGCGGTGGTGGTTAAAGTGGCTTCCCATTGGCTCTGTAAAGCGCTTTGGGTGTCTAGAAAAAGCGCTATATAAATGTAACATTCATTCATTCATTCAGATGCTCTATACCAGTGTTTCCCAATCGAGTCCCCGGGGATCCACAGTCAGTCCATGTTTTCGCTCCCTCCCAGCTCCCTGCCAGACAGTCCATGTTTTTGCTCCCTCCCAGCTCCCGTAGACTGTGTGTGGGTCCCCAAGGAATGGGTTGGGAAACACTGCTCTAGACAGCACATAAAATCTAATGTGTGTAAATCCTTTGAAACCAAACTTTTAGTGCCAGTTTTTGAGGAAGCTGTCAATGAATTTCTAGGGTGTTGTTAATATGAATTGTCTATTTTTATTTGTAGTTGTATCAGATTTTAGGTGTTTCACTGTTTTTATTTGCCCTCTCAGTTCTGTTGTTAGGTATTTGAGTAACGCTTTACATTTAATGCATGTCTAATGCATTCATAGAACATTAATAAGCAACATATAAGTATACTTTAACATCCTGACATACATTAACAGCTGTAGTATATATTAATAACAAACATTATATGATGATAACAAGCATTATAATTGTACAATCATATCATTTGTTGTAAATGTTTTTTAACTGTTAAGGCATGTTAGGTTGTTAAGGTACGCTTATATGCTGCTTATGAATGTTCTGTGAATGCATGATAAATGTATTATGAAGGTGCACTGAATCTGAGACAAAGTTAATGTAATGTGTTACCAATATTTGTCCAAAGGGACTTACAGATTAGTGCATGCAACTTTATAAGATCAGCTTTACTGATCTCAGGGGGAAGTTCATGAATAACTGTAGTAACTCCATTAAACAGCAGGCAAAGGTTAAGCACAACCGGTAGATCCAGTCTGTTTTGGGCAGTGCTGCGCCACACATCTTGCATTTCATGATACAGCATAATTGGGCATGAAAAATGTGTAATATAGAATATAATTGGGATGATTTGATGGATCTTGTCAGAGATCTCTGGCTGTGTGACACAAGGTCATTACCATTGTCTGCTGTTGTCTAGGTTGACCTCTGATCAACAAACACACTGATCAGTAGGATTGTACCAGTTTTAATACCCCATGATTTATCGGCACCTCGGATCTTCATTCCCAGTACTTTATTGAATATTCTTGTATAGAGTAAAAGATTTACAGAAGCTGCTCAGGTTAGGCCCAAGTACCAGACTCAGGAGGACCAGAGCCATGCTTTTCGGCTGTAAATTTGCAGACATCCTCTGTCCTCAAATGGTGATATACATTGGTGTACATTGTGAAGAGTATGGCATGAATTCCGGGTATGGAGGCTTCAGTGTGTCTTCCAGTCCTTAAGCCACTGTTCCACTTTCTGCCACCTGCCTGCCTGCCATCCTTTCAGGCGCTTTCTTCATATATAATAAGTTCCTTCTCAAGAGAAGCTGCATAATTTGGTGCTGAAGAATTGCTAACAGTATTTGCGAAGTGCTCCTACATTAGCGATAAGCTTATCGGAAATGAACGGGCTTTACCCGTATCCCCGAGTCGGCTAGCGTCACTAACTGAAGCACTCTGGCAGCGATGCCGTTCCCCCGCGAGGTTCCAGCGGGAGCCGCACTGGGATTTTAAAGCTCCAGGCTAATAATCTGGCTTACCTCCATTTCCCTGGTGCCGCCTGGTTTTGTTCATGTCATGCTTCGTAAACATGTCCAGGCCCCTGACAGTGTTAATGGGATACCTGCATCTCCCTGAACACAATTAGCTGCGATGATGTGATGAAGGGTGCCTGCAAGTCTGCCGTCTTGCAAGACGTTTCCTTTAATGAGACTGATAAAAAGTAACCGTAAACATCGCATGGGTGTTCAGTGAATATTCAGCCCTTCATTTGCATTTTTATTGCCCCCCCCCCGCCCCCCACATATACTGTTGGCATCCAGTGTCTGTTCAAGAATTAAATCAAACATTGTAAATTGGCTTATTGAACTCTGATTCTCTGATTCGGCGAGGGTGCGTTCATTTTCAGGAAGTAGCTTTTCATGATGCTTATATTGTTGGAAATGTCTTCAAATATATCCTCTGAACGGTTTAAGCACTGTGAAAATGTGCATTTTCTGGTAAGTTTTAAAACTAATCTGTGCCTTTTTCCATAATTAATTTGGAAATTGAATGGCATAGTAAATAAATTCTGAGTATTAAAAACACAATAGCCTTAAGCACATAGTTTACTGCACCTGGCTTTGAGACATTTTGCTATGGTTAGGATTATGGTGGTTTAGCAAATTAATTGGTTGTCTGTTTTTTCAGTGTTTTTCTAAACCTCTGAAATCAAATTCAAATGTAGGAACAATGAGCTTAAAAATCTCTAAAATTAATGTGTTCAGTTTTCTTATGCAAAACTCGTTATATAAAAACCATTCAAGAAGTATATTGGGATATAAAAATGTTATTATTATAAATTTACTTTGAATGAGGACAGCGATAACAGATTAGTACATGGTGACCTTTACTTATATAGTTTATTTCAGACATTTCGGTCTGTTCCGTCAGTAGCAAATTAATGTATGACTTCATTTTTGCAGGTGATTCCTGAGGGCATGTGGTATGCACTCTGTCCTTTTTCATCTAAAATGGGCTGTGGAACAGTCAGAAATCTAAGCTGGAAGTTGCCGTCAGAATAATAAAGCTCAAAATCACTGTATGACTATGACTCAAGTGCCCTCCAGAATTATTCGCACCCTTGTTAAAACTGAGTAAAATAAGCTTATGAAAAAACATGTGTTGACCTAAACCCCACTGAATACCTGTAGTGCGAGCAGAAGTGGAGACTCCACAGGAGTGGAGCTGTGACTCTGGAGATCTGGGGAGATCTGGTATTGAGGAACGATCTCAGTATCCTTGCTGTGTAATCTCCAGCTTCGTCAAGCGTTACAGGAGCAGACTCAGTGCTGTTATGTTTGTGAAGGTAGGTTGCACAAAGTACAAAATGCAGGGGTGTGAATTATTATGGCGCTTAAAAACGGTTTTTTTTTTTTTTTATAAGGATTCTTTTTTTGCTAGAATTAATGTACTTCAATTAAAGGTTGGGTTTCATTTTTTTCAGTTTCAGATTAAGCTAATTGATCATACATTGAAATGTCTTATAACCTTTTGTATTCATTTTTACCATGGCTGCCAATAATTATGTAGGGCATCGACTTACTCGTCTCTTTCTTTGTATTTGGTTTTAACGATGGTTGGCAGATAAAAGAATTAGAAATGTTATTCAGCAATATTCGGGGTGCAGGTTTTATACTCTGTGAAGCGTCTAATTCTGCAAGCTGTTGTGCACCACTCGTGTAAAGAATGCTTTGCCACAAAATTAGAGAAGCGACCTCAGAATGTAACTTTTTCGTCATGTATTTCAATAATTAGTAAGGGATTTCTGCCTGAGAGTTCGGCTAGCGAGTCGGCTGCCCCCTTTCTTGGTGAGTAGTACTGGACATTGAGTCAGAGTTAAAAAAAAGAAAGACGTTTTAGGAGCCACTAAAGTAATACTGTACATGAAATACTGCTAGGTGAAGATTTCAGTGGAGTCATTATCATATTCATAATTTGTTCTGCATGAAAGCAAACCTTGAGTGAGCTTATATATAAAAACAAGCATTTTAAGGTACTCCCTATGCCCATCTCTCGCTTTGCAGGCAATAAACACAAAAAACAAATGAATTAAAATCAGGCAAAAGATAAACCGGACCACTAAAATCCCCACCGGAATGGAGGGGAAACATTAAGTGACTATTGTGTTTCATGGGTTCACATTTTACTTTGATTTTATAAACACTAATCTAATGTCTCTTGAAAACATACGGGCCATCTCTGTACCTTAGAGGTTTTTGAGAACTGTATGTTCTTTATTTGGTTTTTATTGAAACCACTGTATATAATTGCCTGCACTGGGCAGAACACGGTGGGTTTTTTCATGCTGTTTGGCGCAGCAGCGCCTCCTACACAAAGGCAGCTTGAAAAGCTGTGCGTATTTATTTGCAAATGCATTAGCTGACTTGACCATACTGAGTTACTGAGTTTTCATTTCCAGAGCATTGTTACAAGTGAAGGTACAGTTATTAGTTGAATCAGAGTCTAATTTTGTGATTTAAAATGATTTTTTAAAAAAGGATTTAAAAAGAAGTTTAAGAACATGCGTGCTTGTTTAAATTGGCGGGTTTGTCTCTCATTTTTCTGTTCATTGCCAAGCAGTCCATGGATGTTTCACCATTCCCAAGAAATTAAGCTAAATTGAGGGACTCATTTGACCATAAAATCAAGTCCGGAGTCCAAGTCGTGCCCCCTATTCCTGATCTGTTGCTTCCCAATAAAAAAACAAAAAAACTCTGCTTTGTTCTGAAATGTATTTTTCAAATGACAGGTTTGATGTATTGCTGCCCAGGTTTATATATAAAAATAAACATTTTAAGGTCCGCCCACTTCTCGCTTTGATCAGTCTTTGTTGTCTAAATTAGGTGTGTAAATTAGGCCATATAAATTTGCTGAGGCATTGAGCATTTTATTAGATTACAGTTATATTGTTTTTTTTTAATGTACTACCTGTGTTTAGCGTGGCTAAAGAATTTCCTGTGTGAGCTCTTAGTGCTCCCAGAGGCAGTATCATTACACCAAGTATGTGACATTTTCATTTGTAATACTCCTTATTGTAAAGGATAAAATCCATAAATGCAGGTCCATTAAAGTATAATATTATACAGCTGGTTAATAATAGATAGCGATTCCTAATATTCTTGCCATCCATCTGTAAGTCACTGTAAAAGTGATACATACTGAAATCTCTTAAGGGACATTGCCCAAAATCTTTGGTTGTCTCTTACAGGTCTTGGTTTTGGCTGCTGAAATTATGAAGCTTTTTTCAGACTTCAATACCAAATATCTGTTCATATGGCCATGTTTTTTATATTTGAGCTGACCTCCAATTAGGCTCCATTTGGCTCTTTGTTAGTGTTTTTTTACAATCCCAGTTAATGATTACACTTACTAGCACATAAGGGAGACAGTTATCATATTGATTATGCTGTTCTGGGGGCAGATGGCTGGATTGCGAAACCAAGCTGAATGAAGAGTAAAGTGTATTCTGCATTTGTAAATGTTAGGGTGGGGATTGTTTTTGAGATCTGGTGTGGTTTTGTAAAGGACGGGTTTAAAAGGGGCATGTTTAAATGGCTATTCCAGGCCCTCTCTGGCAGAAATAAGGAAGGTATGTATGGATAACGTTGAACAACAGGACAGACAGACAGCTTCATTTCCAACAATCCATGTTGCTTTTTTGTGTGCCATTTTTTCCAAGGTTCAACACCCTTTAGCTAGTAAGTAAGAATACGAAATTTCCTGAATCTGAAATCATATAGTGGAAACCAGCACAGATGATGGATTAATTTTATTTTGGCCTTTTTGGGCAGTTCAGTTCCTATTTATGGTTCATTCTGCAGCCGGAGACTTTATTAGCTTTGCACAGGTAGTGCGGTCTGCCGGTCAGCGTTTGAGGATAGGATGAGGATTTGTATTTGCATATGCATATTTTATCGCCTGTGAAATTTACTCAGACTGCTAGCAGAGTCATCTTTGGTCTTGACCCTGGGAGACGATTTTGTACCATAAATCGAGGAGAGCTTTCCTCGATTTGCGTCAAGCTACCTGTGAGATCAGAGTTTTCGAGAATTGACATGGACACTGGAAGGCCCCGCTTGGCGTCGATTTCCGATGGGCCTCGGGACGGGGCCGCCCCATCGGATTGTCCGCGGAGGTGCAGGCCGAGGCGCAGGCTTAGCGGCCATCCCGGAAGAGGCCGGAGGGTCTGTGTTTTCACAGCTAAATAGAGTTTCTGATGCAAATGTTTGAAGAGGGCAATGGGAGTGGCCCTTGGGAGAGCCTGGCTGCATGAAGAGAAGCTCCTTTTTCACCTCTGCCTTCCTGCACTTTGTTTTTTGATTCTGATTTCTCGTAACCTCCTGTGAGATCAGGTTGGCTTTGGCAGATGCCGCTACCACGCAGCACGAGGCGTCAGCCCGGCGCGTCGAGCAGCAGATGGAGGCGTGCAGACTGATCCTTGTGGTTTCACATAACTACAGCCTCCACGGTACGAGAGACTTGACATATGCGAGAGAGGAGTCGTCTCCCACCGCCGTCTGTTGCAGCCCGGAGTGTCTCCGCTAATGAGTGTGCCCAGGATGAATCGGCTGCTTTTCAGGCTGCCTTTGTGTAGGAGGCGCTGCTGCGCCAAACAGCATTTATTGTCCACCAGGTCAGTGTTTCCCAATCTGGTTTTCAGGGTCCCATCGATGGTCCATATTTTTGAACGTGGACCCTGAAGACTGGATTGGGAAACACTGCTCTAACTCTTTAATTAATGCTTGCTTTGATTCGTTGCTTTG
>JAAGVU020000092.1:22349865-22367508 GCA_011763525.2 Mormyrus iriodes | reverse complement strand
CGTTGCTTCCATACTCACAGTTTTGATGTTATGGATGTGAGAAAACACACACACACACACACACACACACACACACAGGAAGGGGGTCTGCTGTCCTCACTCGGTACAGCGCAGTTGATATCCTACAGAGATCAATGACGTTGTTTATGATTTATGGTGATGCAAAAGGAGTTAGCGTGCAGGGGAATGTCAGCGTTTGTTAGAGGCACCTTCTGTAAATTTCTTTAACACTGTGCTTTTCAGCAAACTACAGGCAATATTCGAGGAAATAATGTATGAGTGTGTTGTTTTTTTCCTTCCCCGAAAGCAGCAGAGCGTGCTGACGACTGTGCTTGAGATCCCCCCCGCTTTAGCGGTGTGCACATACAGGCGCAGGCGGCGGGTGGCACGGGGAAAAAGTGACACGACTGGAGGAACACCATATGTGGAAAGAATGAGCCAGCCGGGGCACATGCTGAAGGGTTATATGGAAACTGAGGAGCTGCATTACTTAAGAGGGCACAGGAGGACGCGTGCGGGGTGGCGGGGGGATCCTTAGAAGATTTCCATTGTACCATGAATCTCACCCACCTCCGTCCTGAGTAACAGAAGGAAACAACAGCAAGAGAATTTGTGTCTGATGGGAAATGTCTCAGTAGCAGCTGCAGGTCATTGTAGTGTGCTGATGATACTGATAGACAGATGGATAGAAGACAGAGAGAGCAGCAGGTAGACAGACAGACAAATAGTCAGACAGACAGACAGGTGAATAGAGAGACAGGCAGACACAGAGACATGGACCAATAGATAGATAGGCAGACAGACAGGTAGAGAGACGGCCAGGCAAATAGATAGACAGACAAGACGGACAGAGACAGACTAGATAGATGGATGGATAGATAGATAGATGGACAGACAGCGAGACACACTAGGATAGATGGATAGATAGATAGATAGATAGACAGACAAACAGATTGATAGACAGATAGACACACACAGATCTGCACAGGGGGGCAGTGCATTATGGGAAGTTGCTCGCTTCTCCTGTTCAGCATGGTGGCGGATCGGCAGTGTCTGCTTTTGGGCATTTCAAACTGGCCTGCTCCCCTGCTGATGGTCTGTGTGCCGGCTGACATCAGCTTGCCACGTCCCTCATGTAAGCGTACACCCCATGGAAGATGACGCTTCATCACCATGCATCCGTGCAGGCAGCGCGAGGCTAAGATACGCTGGAGCTGTTTGGCACCTCAGGGCTGCCCGCATTTGAAGCGTCTGTGTAAATAAGCTTGACCTTGCACTCACCTCTTTGTCTGGCATTGCTCTTTGAGAACCTTGAGTCGGAGGTTCTCAGTGTGGGTAATCTCTGCAAGAAAAGACTTTAAATCGAGCCCACAATGCCCATTTGTGTACTCATCTGTGTGTTTTGTCCCCATGGTGCTAGTTGAAACCTTAATATAAAATAAATTACTAAAAGTTTAATTGTGTGTTTGAGTTTTCCCCACAGCACCTGTGGTATTGCTCCTATGATTGGAATAAATTAACTACATTTATTTACAATCATAAATCACAATCCTGGTATGACTGTTATTGTCTTAAGGTTAGTAATTATCATGAGTTATTTATCGATCCCCCCTCTGCTCAGTATGTGTGAGGATTCTTCTCCCAGAATTGTGTGGCATTCCTCTGGGTACTCTAGTTTCCCCTCATGGTCCAGAGATGCACGGTCAGGCTAATTGGCGCATCTAGATTAAAGAGATATCGACACACTGTTCTGCAACTAAACTGCTGCATGAATATCACTATTTTACCATTTACGGGAATGTCAGCATGGAAGCTCGGATATGTTTGAGGGGCTGGATTGATCTGAGGCTGCTTTATTAATCTTTTGAATTCATCCGGCGTTAGATGCAGTTTTCTGGTTGGTCTTGGTAAGTGGTGTCTATGTGTAAGGGACGGTTTACAGACCTGGCATTTAAATGAATGTGCTTATACAGGTTTGTGGTGGGGTGTCTCATTTATTGGGGTTTGCGAAGGTCAGTGTGCTTTCTCTTTGTCATGCTGGACCTGTAGGAATCCTTTGATCTTCATATACAATGTAAGATTCAAACTAAACTGCGGCGTTTCAAAAGAAAACAATTCGCTGTGAAATCTGTTTGATATTGCATGTTTATATGCCCTGGAGAAAACTGAAAATCTTTTTCAAAGTTAAGCAATTGCATGAGATTCTTCTTATTAAAAGGTTAAATCAGTGCCTCGTCAGCTGCTGCTAAGAAAAGCCAGCGGATCAGAGGTGCAGCACAAGGCCGACCTGAATCTCCTCCCCTTCTGCCCCGGGACTGAGGTTGATTTTGCCCCCCAGTCCCACCTAGCCCGGCCTTCTGTGATTTTCGGGATTTGTCATCAGGAGGTCCCCGAGGCAGACGGGCGGGTTGCGTGGCTGTAATCACGGGCAGCCGCGGGCCAGGGAGAATGCTACTCTGACAGGCAGCTGACGCTTGATTAGAGAGCGCGGGCATGAGAGGCACCCTCGCTGCACCCGGCTGGCACGCTGCTCCGCTCCGGAGGTCCTTTCGGGGGGGAGGTTGGGGGCGGCGCCGATATTAAATTAAGAGGCAAGTCTGTCAGATCTGCCTGAGCAGGAGCTCGTCAGGTGAGAGGACACCGCTTTCGCTGGCCCATCTTAGAGCCCGCTGCCCTCCGGTCCATCGTTAGGGAGTGCGGATCAATCTCGCGGGGCCGGCACTTTCCGGGGAGCAGCAAAACCCGGGTCGTCTTAGATCCATTGAGATAAATGACCTCCTGCTATCTTTATTCTCAGGCCTGACACTATCAAATAGCCCACACTGCTTTCCCCACCTTTCCATCTCTACTGTTGTTTAGAGTGAGAGCAGATGGAAGGAGGACGTTTTATCTTCTGCAGCAGCTCCTTCTGTAGATTTCATCTGCTGATCAGAGACTAATGGAAATCAAGCCAAACCTCATTAGATCTTCGGTCTGGTTTTTACTTTAGGGTCAGCCTGTAAAGTGAAGGGGCAGTGATGCTGTTTCTGTTAAATTTAAAAGCAGACTTTGGGAAATCTGTTATCAAGTCAAGTTGAGTGAGCGATTGTGTCTTTCATTTGTTTGGATACTTTGACCAGCCAGACGGAGCAAGCAGGAAAAAAAACGTTATGTCTTATATAACCGACACGCCCTCATCATAAAGTAGTCTTTAAATCTGTAATGTTATTAACAAGATACAAATCTAGGTCTAGAGGCACTGGCCAAAGAACACGCCCTGAGCTCCATACACGTGTTTTCGGGTTGTCTGCCTGCCAGTTCCCCCCAAATAGAAAACCGACATAAAACCGAGACAGGATATGCATGCCAAAACTCAGGCCAAGGCTGAGCAGGAGTAACCAAAATCAGGACTTAGCAGGCATTCACCACAAGGACTGTAAATATGTTTACAGGGAATCTGTAAGTGCGAGTGGAACTGTCTGGCGGTGGGTGTGGCCATGTTTGATGACCATGCCCCCGGTAGGCAATTTGCCAATCAGAACGTGGACTAGATGCGAGAAGCATGTTATTAGGAAAGAATATATAGTTCTTCGCAAATGTGTAACTTTTTATAATTATAATTATTGTTCAGTAGTCAAGACATATACGTTGCAAATATTATGGAAGTTCGTTCTGCTTATAACAAGAGCTTTACTTGAGATTTATGAAAATGGGGGATAAGCCTTTGCTAGGGGGTCTGATTTTAATGAAAATGAATGAGAACACACTGTTTAAACTAATTAGGGTACATTTAAAGCAGCTCTAGCGACACCCTTGATGTATCATAAGACAGTTTTCCTCATGGAACCGTATATTGTGTAGTATTTACACCATAGTATTTATACTTTATTTGTACCGTAAAATATATATGGAACCTTTCTAGCATGACCTAACAGGTGCAGCTGTTTGTGTAATTACGGTCAGTAATTGCTGTGCTCTTGCTGTGAGCTGCACCCCGGCATCTGCAGCCCTGAAGCTGCGCTCAGCCGCTCATCATTGGGCCGCGTTCCGCGTGTCATTTCCTCTCTGTTGCATCATCTGCATGCAAAGACGCCCTGCGCCGCACGGTCCGTTCACTCCCTGTGCACCCTCACAGCCTCGCAGGCCGTCTCCCTGCCGACGGGTACATGCACTTTCCACCACGCCACCCAGCTCCTTGTGCGACAATAAAATATTGACATCTGCACGCCCGACGCTAGCTGGCGATGATAATAGTCAGACCGCCGGTGACTTCACTAGGCAGGAACTCCGAGGCTGGGGTGGAGGGGGTCGTGCTGTTGGTAGGTAAAGGTGCCTTTAATGTATTGGGGGTATAATGCTAAAATCATAAAGCAAACTGTCAGTGCCTAATAAGGACACGGCCCTTTCCGGCGAGCGGCCCCACTCAGGGAGACAGGGCTGGGGCATTAAACAGGAGGAGGATAAATGACTGCAAATTGGATTTGAGGCTGATGGAGCTCCTGCCAAGATCTCTGCCCGTGCCACCTAGACCTTCCAGAATACTGATGCACACGTCCAGCTGTTTCCAGCTCCCATATTTCAGCGTGAACACAGTGACTCTGCTTTCTCCCCCCTAAAAAATGACGCGGGAGGGCAAAGTCCTCTGCTGATCACCGTTTTATAGAGATACTTGGACTCCTTCTGTAGTAGCACCGTTTATATTCATTTGCCTCTCAGGAGAACAGAGGTGGCCCCTTTTGACATCTCTGTATTCCCCTGCAATTAGAAGCAGGGCGAGTTCAAAAACCGAGGGGGGAAAATATCAATGTGGAGTTTTGTCACTGAAAGATGGCAGCTTCATAAATTAGCCGAGCGGGACGGAATGAATTGACATGCCCCTTTCCGCCCGGGCACCGAGAGATGTTATGTTGGCGCTGTCCAGAATTGCACTCTTGCAGATGCGCCTGCTCTCTGGTGCAAGGAAATGTTTGCAATATCATTTAAAGAAATATACTATACAGTAAACAGACTTTCTTTGTGTGAAATGGAGTGCGAGTTGATGCATTCATTATTTCTGGGCTCAGGTGCAGTTTGAAGCAGGGCTTTGAAGGCAATGACATCTTCAAAAGTGGGAAAAATCGCCGTGTTGGGCGGTCGGGCCGCATGAGATTGTGATGACTTTTCACACAGTGCACACTTAGCTGTCCCACTGTTAATGACCAGAGGTGTTCTGTTTGGCTTGTAGACTTTAGAATCCTGTAGGGTAGATGCATGTGTTTATTACATTCACAGCAGACTTGCATGTCAGGTGTAGGTCTCACTGCACCGTGGGAGCCTTTGGAGGGAGACTGAGATGGGAATGAAACATGTAAGTGAGGAACCATGTGTGTGGTGGCCTTCTGTCCGCGTTGATGACGCCCAAGTCTCTTGCTTTAATTCCCGACAGGATGGATTGGTCACCAAATGGTGATGGTGCTGTGAAACAGAATCCGGCTAAACTTTAGTCCTATTGGCTTGGTTTTTTCTATTTTTTTTTTACTTATTTTAGGTGTTTTCCATAATGCCTCCACTGGGAAACTTTACCTACGACACACCATGATAATTTTGTGACAGCTTGAGATTAACGGCATGAAAAAACAAGGTATTTAGAACAGAGGAACTCTTCAGTTAAACTTCGGAGTTTTTACATGTGACGGGACCTGCTATGGAGATGCAGTTCACAGTGGCACGGTGACATTATGGTCCGGAGCTGGCCGGCTCGATAACCTCCTGGCCTTTAGTGTCGATCAGCTCCGTGTGTGTGAGATTGCAGCAGTTCTCCCGTGGGAGGCTTTCCCATTTCCGGGAGGGGCGTTTGGATATGGATATGTCTGTTTGTGGCCGATAGGGAGACCCTCTGTCCCTCCCTCGATCGCTGGGGCGTAGCAAATGGCCGCTGCCTCTGTGTCTATTGAAACACATGTCACTCTTGTTTATTAAATTAAATTGTCCATGAAATTAAGCTTAATTCTAAATAATTATGTGCTGGAGGAACGCATAGGTTTCTGTGACACTAACCAGCGCACCGCTGGCTTGGCTGGGCTCGAACCCACGTCAGCTGGCCTGTGTTATTAGGACCCGTTTAACTTTATGACAGCCCACCGCCTCGCTATGGAGGACACGTCAGTGCGGTGCTGCTGTCTTTACAGGGACCATTCCAGTCTGAGGGCCTCCGAGGTGGTAACCACATGCTCAGAATGCCTCTCGATTTACATTTCTTTTACATTTCTTTTATTTGGCAGACACTTTCCCCCAGAGTCACATACAAATGCGACAAAATCGCACCTTATGTACAAAGTCGACTAGATTTCAGTGCAGCTAGGCTGAGCTTCCAGTGAATGCCCAGGTACAAGTGTAAGCAGTGCTGGAGCAGGAGCTACACAACATCTACCAACAAAGCAAGAACCTAATAAGGCTATTATTCAATGAGCAGAAAGTACAGCGTTAAGAGTGCTGAGCATCAGTCCCCCCCAGATATCAGGGACCTCTGTGCTTTAATTACCAGAACCATTATGTATCCATGTTGTAATCTGTGAGGCTATTAAAGAGCTCCAGCCTGATTCCCTCCTCTATTTCATTCTCACTGCCCTGGATCAGCGGGAATCCTCTTTCCTCTGTGGTTGTATGTTTCTGGGATGCTCATTCCCGAGCGGCGCGTTCTTTATTGCCAAGGTTCTTGCGTCCACGGGGTCCACCACGAACAAAGGGAGGCGGCAGTGAAGCAGGCATTGCCGTGGTGATAATGTAGGAGCAGGTGAGCCGGAAGCTTCCACCAGCTCTTTGTAATCCTTTGAAAGTAATAGCTTTATTTAGACAATGTAATTCATGTTAAGTACTATTTAGGAGATTTAATGGCATCCTTGCATCATCGCAATATTAATAGCAGTGTTACTGTGTTTCGTAGTCGTGTGACACTGATGACTACCGCTTACTGGTTTCGCTGGGAATGGCACATCCCCTGATGATGGGTTATTGGGTGGATTATGGATGGATCTCTCCTGACTCCCTCATGGATCGGTGCACTGATGCCAGCGAAGGGGATGATGGCATAGACCCCTGCTGAAAGCGAGGCAGAGAGCCCAAGTCGTGTCTCCCCCCAGCTGACACACAGACTCTGCTTTAAAGGCAGAGGCTTTACATATTTTTATCTTGGCCCCATCTGCTCTCCAATCTGCATCTCAATTTTCTTCAGCTGAAAGTTAAGTACTGGTGTCATCTCCGGCAGAGTGCGGCTCGGTGGGTTATGGATCCGTGCCCGTATCCAGAAGGTTGTGGGTTCAAATCCTGTGCCTGGCTGAGTAGTGCTATCACCACTGGGCTCTTTAGTAAGGTCATTAACCCCAATTACTCCAGTGATGCTGTCTGACCCCATGCATTTCTCACATTGCTTTGGACAAAAGCGTCTCCCAAATAAATAAATGTAAATTGCTGTAGTTCAAGGTTGTAGCTCCCTGTGGGCTTCTGTTTATTCTGATGTTTATGTCATCATGACCTCTTATATATTTTATTTATTTATTCCTATATAGTGATTCCTGAGTATTCGGAAGATTAAAGTATTTTCCAAAATAAAAAAGGATTGACCAGAAATTCAAATTTCATAGTTAAATTTACTTATAAATTTAAATGAAAGTACACAGCTTGTTATGATTTTATATTAACTCAGAATTAGCTTCACGCTTAAATGCGAGGCGTATATTTGTGAGCCCTTCTGTTTGTATGTAATGCCATTCAGTGGCTGAAGTGTGAGGCGGTTCTGGTGCCCGTAGTGACGTTCAGCATTTGTTCAGCATGTGCCCACAGACAGCGCCTTCCACCCAAAGGTGATTTATTGTGAGCATCATAACACTACTGGGACTCAGCACTACAAACCGACGCCTGAGCAGATATATACGGATCAGCTGATTTATGGGCTTGCGAGTCGTGTTGGTACATAGGGGGTGATTTAGGGGAACTTAAAGTCCCCCCCTTGATCTTGCTTGGGGGAAAAATGGCCACTTTGACCCCGGGAGTCATTACTGCTCTCCTTGGTGGCAGTTCTTCAATTCCCCATTCTGGATGGAAGGTCTACTTTCTGCAGGCAAGATCTAGCAATCAAGATAATGCATTTTTTGTCAAAATAACGTCTCCTGCTTCTCAAGTTATTGTTTTATTGTGTTGTTTTGGTCTCATCACCAGATCTCATACCAAAGCATTATTTTTCTCCTATAGTTCCTATTCTTGTCGTATACCGTTGTTATAGAGTTTTTTTATAATTATTATTTTTTTTATAAATAAATATAGTTTTACTTTTGAATCTGTAGTTTTTGGGAATAGCAGAAGTGGATGTATAGCTTCCGAAACCGCACGGCTGAGCGACATTAGACCTTACATGCCTATGGAGCTCCATGGAAACCGTAATGTGGAAAATTTCTCCGACACGTCCTCTAATAGGGTCCCGTGTAGAAAAAAAAGACAATTACGGCAGGAAACAATCAGCAGTTTGTGATTCTATGAGAGACTCTGCAGCGCGTGTAACAGCAGCAGTTTATCTTTCTGGTATGAATTTTATATCTTTGTATCTTTATTTTCTGGAGTAAAGCCAATTGCCTCCATAAGTCTTTTAATGTTTATACCCTTGATTCTATGCAAAAGGTGAAAAAAAGTGTCTTTGCTGCTAAATGTCACATTAACAGAGTCTCTTTCCGGTGGTTTAAAATGATCTTTTGTATAAATTAGAACAATTATAAGATTATTTATGCAAAGTGGCAGCCATGAATTATTTTATCTCCCTTTACTGGTGTGGGCTCAGAGAGCCAGGAATGATGTGTGCAGTGCCTCTTATGCATCGTACAAGGTGTGACAGCGAGAAACATAGGAAGTAAAGCAGATAACTTTGAACGCATTGCCAGTCTTTAGTAGACTTGCCATAAGAATTTATTAAACCAAGGATTTATTGGTCATAATCCACATGGCAGAAAGTTCATAGCATTTTCTTGTTTTCCTTGATGTGTTTACCATATAGTTTCCTATCATTCATACGTTCATGTTTCTATCTGTGCATTTAAAGATATATTTAAACTGTACAGATGGTCTGAGCGATTTAAAGCGTTGAAAGTCTTTGGGTGAGGATTTGAGCATTTGAGCTCGTGTAATGAATATATCCATGATTTCTTTGGCCGTCTAATCGGGGATCGGAAGTTGATTCAGTCCTTGACAGCTCTGCTATCACACCGAGGGCTTTTATCGGTCCTGCAGTGGAAAGGTGGACATGACAGACTGTTTGCTAAATCATCTCGGGACAGACAGTTTGACAGTTACACAGTTGTCACTTTCTTAATTAATGTCCCAGTACAGTGTTGGCTTACCCGATGTCACACCTTGCTGAAATACTTAGACACCTTATTTATGAAAATGTTAATCACTTCTGCTTCAATTCCCGACTGTATTTTTGTGAATATGCATCAAGACAGTTTTGGATTAAGAAAAGACATGGATGATTCGGCATGGCCAGAGCAAATGGTTACTGTGGGATGCCAGTCCATCACAAACACCCACACTCACACTGTGGAGCATTTATAGATGCCAGGTCAGCTGCGCCATGGGATAAATATGCATGGGTGGGATTCACACCCCCACTGCGGACGAGTGGGGCAACAAGCCCTCCCAGCGTGACACCATGGCCCTAGGCATGGGCGGCACTGAGGTCATATGCTATTTCACGGTATTTTGAAATCTTGTTGTTAAAATTTGATGAGCAATTATGGTGGTTTTCCCCCTGGATAAAAATCCCCCACCCCCAGCAATATACTGTCTGGGAGGTATAACAGTATGAACAATTAGATACTGCTGGATGGCACCCTGGAAAAGCATCTAAATCTATAGCACAAAATTGTAATATATTAAAAATGTAACTATACTACTGGACATGCAGAATGCTGAGCAAATAATAATAATAATAATAATAATAACAATAATAATAATACTAATAATAATGACAACAACAATTTATTGATCCCTGGGGGTAAATTCTCTTTTCGCCTACCCCACCTTGTTCCCTATAACATAAATGTAGGTGAGATTAAGCTTGGCAGCAAAAGGCAGCCACCTGCCACATGTGCCCATGGAGCTGGGGGTTAAGGGCCTTGCTCAAGGGCCCACAGACGTGGCTATTTTTCCAAAGCTGGGCTTGAGCCGATGACCTTCCAATCACAGGCGCAGAGGTTTAGCCTGCTGAGCTACATGCTGCCCCGAGTGGGGCAATATGGGACTGTTATTTATGCATTTGTGAATATTATGGCTGCAACAACAAATCGATAGCGTCGATAATCTGTAATAAAAATAGTTGACTGAGAATTTGGTTGCATTTTTGTGGCTTGCTGTGTAAATTGCATATAATGACATCATCACCTAGCAACGTTAATGTTGGTGCGTTAAGCCTAGATCATGCTTCACTTTTCGGCATGACATTACAATCTGCTTGTGGTTGTGTGCGTGGACGGTTGTCTACATACTACTTTTAGATAGAAGTGTACAGCATTGATATTCTACGTCACTTTAAATAGAAATCCTCTACTAATCAATTAATCGCCTGATCGCCTGATTAATTGATTATCAGAATGATCATTTTCTTGCGGCACTAGTGAACAGCACAGTTCATCGGTAAGGTGCTGTAAATCGGGGTGCTGTCTGACATGACTGCATTCAGAGACTTCCTGCCAGTTGTATAGCAAGATTTGATAAGGGGTTGAAATGATGGTGTAGATGTTTAATGAGCGTTACCTGACAGCTGGAGGCTCATTCTGAAAAAAAGATGGTTCTGGAAAAGCACGCTTCGTTAAATTGAGGGGATGCTGCGTGTAATTTATAAAATCATTTGTTGCACATTTTCTGGTCTAGACGGTATTTAGTGTTGAAGTCATTAATATACTTAGCACTAAGAAATAGGATAATAATATCTACAAATTTTACGGAATGACAATGAATTGTTGTTATGATTAAAAAAAACATTTTAAATGTGATTGATAATGAGCAGGGTGTTCTGGAAATTTCTTCCAAATGTTTGCTTTGATTGCTTTTCGATAATCCTTGATGGTTTGGGTTTTATTTATATAAGCTGGATGATGGAGTTTCACACACACATGTTACAATTATCCATTATTATATTCCTTACATGTGTAAAAACATAGAATATTGCTTTCCTGAAGTTTTGATGAGAAATACTCAGATGGACAAGTTTTTCTTTTTTTTCTTTTTTGTTTATATGGTTTGTCAACAGACATTTTGACCAATTTATTTTCTGTCAAAATCCAAATCTATTTAAGTTAATTGATAACAGGAGTCAGTGCATGGTCTTTCTAACCATATTTAATATTGGTATCATGTTGCATTGCTGTACACTTTGAATTCTGTCTTGCATTCCTGTTTAATCTTTGATGGTTAGGCCTTAAATGTAAACTTACCAGTTCATTTCACTGGTGCATGCGTCTTCAGTTTTAGTTACAGCAGAAAAATCTGTTTTCTGATATCCCAAAAAGAAACCAATATGTGACCAGTGTACCCAGAAATTACTGGTTTCTCCAAACAAAGCTTTATTCTTATCGAATTCCTCATAATTTAAGTACTTTTTCACCACTGTATTTCAGTCTCTGACCCAGTGAAGTCACTTAGAAACATGACCTTCAAGTCAACCAAACTTAATCTGTGAACATATTTCAGGGACATTCGCTATTCACACTTTCTTGTCCATTTCTCTTTACTCTGACTGAAAGCTTTCCAATCTGGCTGTCAATTTTTTTAACTGTTGGAAGGGCATCTCTTTAATTCCGTGTGATGGCTTGAAGGAAGCAGCTGTCTGTCGACTTGAAGTCTTACACTTTCCCAGCACTATGGGGGAATGTAGGCTTTAGAGCGGTTCTTCACCAGAGGTATAGCGTTTAATTCCAGGTAAAGAAAATTTTAGTCTTGTGTGTTGCAGAATTGTGGATTTTGAAACCATTAAGACTTACAAAGTCTCTTAGGTCCAAGCTGTGAAGAGCCCTGCAAATATGAATCATTTTAACTCGGTGAAAGAACCTCAGGGTTAAATCCTTTATTTTCACTTTCTTCCCGTGTGAGATGCAATTGGCTTTACTGCGCATCCCTGGGCAAGTTCCAGTCTGTTGTAAAAGTGAATATATTCAGGACGTTCCTCTTCAAATGTGCAAATGAAACTTGAGAAGTTTGCCTTGTTTAATGACATTTGATTTATGTGACATTCTATAAAAATTTGAATTATGTACCTGTCATACAATTCTACTTATTAAAACCATGAATGGGTCACTTATTTAGTGGACATTTTTATACAAAGCGACAGAGTTGAGAAAGCAGGGTCAGCCAGTCCTTGGAGCAATTGGGGGTTAAGGGCCTTGCTCAGGGGCACACCGGGATGTGGGATTTGAACCTCCTCCCCTTCTGATCATCAGCAGAGAGTCCTATCCCCCAGAGCCACATGCTGCCCCATTTGTTGGAAAACACCTGTATTTTAAATGTGTCTCTTTGGATATTTTTGTTGCGATAATGGTCATTAGTCTCCCTGACTTATTAGTGGTGACACTGAAGCTCTTGTTTTGATGTGAATAACTACCTATTCTTTCATCTCTGTCATGGATTCAATGGAAAACAAAAGGTCCAAGGGTCTCTTTATTTTATTTTATTTAGTCTTCATTTTCTACTACTCCTTATGCACTCATTATCTAAAATGTTACTCACAAACCAATTATAGATTTTACTCATCTTTTTAGAAGTTACTTTGGATTTTTAAAAGTCAAATGGGACACCTTTAGAGATGCACAAAGATGCTGGCTACAGCGTGTAATCAGGCACTTCGACTGAGATAATTCCAAGCCGCCTCGACGGAGCTTCTCATCTTTGCCAATTGACTGGGCCGCCTTGACAGAACCAGCAGCCCCAGCAGCTAATGAGAAGATAAATACAATGAATCTCGTCTGCAACCGGCGGAGCTGCTGCTTTCCGTGGCCCTTGATGAGATGGAATGTGAGACACTGGCTCGGAACTGGGGCTACCCTTTGTTTACCCATCCCTGTGCTTTTTTAAGTTTCCCTGTATTTCTGCTGTTTATGCGGATGGCGCAAAAACTTTCCGCCAATGGTAGGTAACGCGTCGCTTTGCAGTGTGTGTTAGCTTTTAAAGGATAAAAAAATAACAGAGCGATGGGAGTTTGGGGGGGGTGGGTGGGTGGGTGGGAGGCTAGTCTGCCTGGACATATTGTCAGGTGGAAATTGAATAAATTCTAATGAAGAAAGTGCTTTCTAATGAGGCTCTCGGTGTAAACTCTGCTGAATGCCGAACGCGTTTCACTGTTTGCCTGTGTTTGTACACCTATTCAGCGATTGTGGCCCTGCGCCTTTCAGAATAAATTAAAGTGCTCTTCCCTATCAGTCTGAAGCCATTTCAATTTAGGCTCTGCATAGCCCCAGGCAGCCATTACAGGGGCTAGACTCAACTAGGGTGGCCCATGATGTACAGATAGCAAGGCGTTTTGGATATTGTATTTGTAGTACAGCAAGCCATCATTGTCTGGCTGCCTTAGTCGTGTGTGCCTTTTCAGAATGATCCAGTTGGATTTCTGGCTTTTCTCAGCATAAGATTTGAAAGTGAGCTTGAATAACTTTGATTTTTGAAATAATTATAAACTTTCTATTATGGTCTGATATCTGTGGAAACTCTATGAGCATGTTAACTACCGCATGGCTGTTTGGCAAGGAGAATCGATGTTATAAGAGGTACAGCCATGCCTTAACTGCAGCTGTGGAGGGAGGTGTGAGCAGGTTTTTGCCTTATTTGCTTATCAAATCAATGTGGTTACAGTGTTTGCAAGCTGATTTTATCTCCAATTTGTTTCACTATCGTTTTCAAAGACTACAGGGTTGGCGTGTCATGCACATTCCGCAGGTGGTACAGCGATTAGCTGGAATTGTTCCCATTAAAGTAGCCAGCTGTTTAAATTGATAAAAATTTACGCCATCTGACAACAACATAATAGTATTAGCAGAAAAAAGGTTTAAATTTAAATGGGGGGAAAAGCATTTTCTTTGCATGAATTGTTTCTTGAAAACAATAAGAACTGTGCTTGGAATCTGTTTTCTAAAAAAAAAGGTAAAACCTTGAGGAAATAAGGCAAGTACCACGGTTTTTATCTAGGAAGTTTTCTATTCAGGTGCTGTTGAGTTAACATTGACTTCTAGATAGAAATTCTCCATGATGTCCTGTTATGGTGCTTCAGGCTTCCCAAAGGCATGTTCTAGAAAGTTTACTCATTATAAAATTTAATAAGGAAAAACATAACTTGTTTCACTATATGAAAATTTAAGTTCCCATGTAATCTGTAATATTTCTGGCTTGATCTTATTGTGTCAAATGAATTTAACATATAGATTAATTTATAGAACATGATCCTACACATCTAGTTTTATGTTCAGGTTTCTACTGCAGATTTTTTGGAATGATGGACTAATGCATCATGCTGAACTGCGCTGTGGGGGGGGTCACACTTCTACAGATTTACTCCGACTCTCATCTCTGATCCTTTGGTTTATCTCCAGTGTTCCCTCAAGCAGCTTATCCTAATCCCAGCCTAATAGGAAATGTCCTACTATTGCGTTATTAATCAATCAAGCAGTCACATAATTGATTCTCCCCTGTCTCGGGATGAGTACCAATCAGTCTGGGCTTCTCTCAGTCTTACAGTAGTAAATGGCTTGCATGGATGGATATTGGTATCACCTATGTTCTGTTTACATTTTAAGTAAGAAGTCAGTTTAATGGACATACTTACTGTGTAGTGTCAACACCACTTAGCAGACTGGTTTTCAATTAGTTGTCTGAAGGTCCTGGATGTCAGTGCCACTAACTTTGCAGAACTGCTAGGACATGGTCCTATGTTCTGCCTTCCTGCTCAAGGTGACCCCAGCCATGCCTACAATGGTGTTTCCGCTGTCCATAAATGAGGATGTCGCTCTGTAAAAGATGTCAGAAGGCCTCTGAAGGCCTGGCTAGTGGTCAGACCCCACAACCTGCTTTTTATTGCCCTTTTCAAGGGGAACCCATTGAAATAACATTTACTTAGCATTTTTCCACATGACTCCTCTTTAAGGGGAAAAAACAGGTCTCTAAGCTTTATATGTGCCATGGGCCAGTTTGTTTTCCTATCCTTAATCTTAGGCTGTGTGTTATGCTTTTATCTTCTGAGGTTACGTTTCCCCTACATATCCATTTGCTTTCTCTATAGATTTCGATTCCTTCTTTAAGTGTCTCTGCAGGGGATTATTCAAGTGCAGCATTTAGATGGAAAGTGCATCCAGGTTTCATCTGCACGTCTTTAACCCAAAATAATGCATGACTCTAAAGTCTCCATTGCTCCGTGTCAAATCCTCGCCCGCTGTAGCTGTCGGGGATATCGGATGGGATATGGTTCTGCACGGATTCTGTCATCCGGTTATGGCTGGCGGACGTTAAAGGTGAAGATAATGGTGGTGATGGATGGTGGTCAGGGGTCAGTCTTTTTTCCACAGATTATTTAGCTTCCATTTGGTCTGAAGCCTGCGGGCTGGAGCCGGGTGTGTCTGTGTGTGTGTGTGTGTGTGGGGGGGAGATTATTGAGGCCGCAGAACACGCTTACGGCCCTCGGTGTGCATGGAACTCCCGCTCGATCACAAAACCGGCGCGTATCCGTGGCTGATCCCGTCGTCATGCCGAAACTGATAGGCTTTCAGCCCGTGAATTTTCAAATAGTCAGCCTGAGGGTCGGTGCTGGCCGGTGTCCCGCCACAGGGGCCAGCTGATGGGGCATCGCCTTGCGTTTCCGGCCCCCATCTCGGTCTCGACCTCCTGCATTTACATGCGGCCCTCAGTCTCTGCTGTCCTGATTCTGAGGAGCCGCTCTATGAATTATTCGCCAAATCTACCAGACGTGAATGCCGCTATTATATTAATCCCTTTGTTAAATAAGTGGACGGTTCTGTGTGAGATGATATCAAAGGCCCTGCTCCCATTATACGCAGGGCCGCGCTGTGAACTGTGCCAACACACAGTAATGCACTGTCCAGATGAAGGATTTCATTTAAGGCCCCCGGGGAAAAGGCCGGGGATGATTACGATTATTCCACTGAATAATTCGTGGCAAAGAAAAAATGGCGAGCGTAGCGCACTCCTGGGCGTGATGCAGTAAACCGCGTTGTTTTCTTACCGTGCCTAGTAGCGATTGTCAAGAGCGGCGAGGGATAGATGGAGTGGTATAAATGCATCATATGATGCGTACCTCATTGCTGATGCTACCGGCATGCCGGAACACGGAAATGGACGCTGTGACGTCCGTGTGAATCTATGAAGCGTTTCTGCAGCCTTTTCTCGTGTCTCCTTGACAATCAAATGAAACTACCTCCACATTTCAGAAGAAAGGTTGCACAATTTTTTCCGAAACAAACTTTTTCCTACATGGGTGGCATGGCTGTGAGAAGAGGGGGGAAATATGGACCTTTGGTTAAATTAACCTTGAATTGTATCAGCATTGTGCCCCCCCCGGCCAACCCCAACAATTAATGAAGCCCAAGTGGAGTCTGCATTGTAATTACACAGAGATTGGTGTGAATCAGGAAAGCCATCAATAACAGTTTTATTGCCTTGGTCTGGTCTTCAACCATATTCTAAGCACAAGGCTCAGGGTGATTGATGGATTATCTAATCCTTTGTGCCATGTGAGAAAGTGTGCAAAGTTCATAGCACTTATCCTGAGTCCCAATTAGCTGGAATATTTTACTCTGTGATCTCACACAGTCCAATTGTACTCCAAGTAATTCCTGCAGAATTTCCTTTTAATATCCTATTGGTGCTGGAGAACAGGAAATAAGTAAGCAGAAAAAAAGACTGTAAGACTTCGTGACTGTTTACAGCAGAAGGGTCTTTTTTTGATAAGTTTTGAGACAGTTTACTACAATCCGCTCTATAATGGATACCTTTTCTTTCTCTAGTTTTTTAATAATAAAATAAAATGGATTTTATTTTTGTTTCTGGCTCCTGAAGACCTGAGCGTCATCATATAGCTCCAGCCGTGGTTGTGGGAAGAACAAATCATTTTACGTTGAAGTTGTTTGGTATGGTATGTTCAAAGATCATATCATCACAACATGCAAGAATCTCATGCATCAGTCTCGCATGAATTTTAGAGACTTATGGAAAGTTTTCGGCTGCCATTTCCCTTGTTTACCGGCACCTTTATATTTGTCATATTTGTATAAACCGCCTATCATCGTAAAAAAAAAATACATTTGCATATAAATGTATAATGTGATCTTATAAGCAAGAGATTGTGTCAATTATTTCAAATTGGCTGCATGTTTTCAAGAAGGTTAATTATATGCAAAACAAAGAATTTTTAAAAATCTGAAGCATATTTGAAATATTCTGTTTTTGTTTGCTTTACATATTATAAATAAGTTACTGATGATTAAAAAGTTGAAACATTATATAACCAGGGGCGGCACGGTGGTGCAGTGGTTAGCACTGTTACCTCATGCCTCTGAGATCAGGGTTCACATCTGTGCCTGGGTTCCATGTGTGTGGAGTTTGCATGTTCTCCCCGTGTCGTCGTGGGGTTTCCTCCGGGTACTCCGG
>JAAGVU020000092.1:22333755-22349765 GCA_011763525.2 Mormyrus iriodes | reverse complement strand
CCATCCTGGGTTGTTCCCTGCCTTGCGCCCGCAGCCTCCGGGATAGGCTCCGGACCCCCCGCGACCCGACATGGAATGAATGAATTATATAACCAATTTCGTAAATGCAAAATAATGTTACAGAATGATATGAAATGTTCCATTAATTCAAATGCTTCTGTGGCAATGGGGCGACATTGGCATGTGGAGCGTAGCCACTCACAGAATGCTGCCCGGGCTTCTATGCCAGGCACTGAAGTTGCACCAAAATACCAGAAACAAATGTTGGATAACAAATGTTTTGCATACTGCAAATATGTGACTTATATAAAATGCATTTCTGTCAGAGTTGTGGTTCTGTACCTGGGTTTCCCAGCCCCCCCCCAGGGGTCTATAGGGCAGCTGCAAGGGGGTTCTCAGAAATGTTGGTATGTTCATTTATATTCAAGCGAGAGATCTCCTCCCCAGTCTGAGAAACAGTGAAAAATATTAAAGCCACCCCCCACCCCAACCTCTTATTTTTTAGTTATGTGATCACACTTTAGGGGCCTCTGAGCTCTGCTCTGTTTTCATTTGCTCTTGGGGGGGGGGTGGTTCAGTTGAAAAACTCTATTTTAATTGTCTACGTTGAGTTATCTCCCACTCTGTTTGGTAGCTAATGCCTGATGAATCACAGAGAAGAGCATGTAAACAACACGCTATGCAGGAATAGCTATGTGAGCATTAAAGTAACTATGTGTTCCCTTAGAAATGAATGGCCCATCTGACTTTTCATGCAGTGTATGTATCGCTTCAGTTGACCTGGGATCATGGACTTTCTGCAATATAATTATGTGCAATTTACAGGAAATGGCAGAATTTAAAAGCAGGCCTAGCATTCTAATTCACTTACCTGACGGGGAGACATTTCAACAGAGTATTTAATTTCTGTGCCCCGGTGAAAGACGGCCCCTGGACATGTTCGGATTCCAGGGCCGCGCTCAAATCGGGTGTTTTTAACGCGGCGTATGATACACTGGCATTTAATGCGACAGCCTCAATTACCGCGACGTCACCGGTGGCGGTGTGCGGCAGCTTCACCCAGGAGACACTTTGGGATAGCGGGGTTTCTTGCCGGGGTAAAACAGAAATCACTCCTGTGAGATGAGGTCCTGTGAAACACCAGATGAGATCTGGGCTCAATACAGGAAATAGCACCATACAAGGTTCGGATTTTCTCCAACGCGAAATGTGATATATTAACAGTTTCAGCCGCTGTTATTAGGACTGAAACCACAGATGTTCCTGAGTGACTTCAAACTCTAGTCTCTGGCTGGTGTTTTTAATGGTTGTGGAGTTAATAGACATTTTCGGCTGCCTCTGTTGAGTGGACTCATCATGTCCTCAGCTGCATAGCACAGTGTGGCCTGTTCAATGAACCTGGCTATCACGCGGCCCTGAGGTCCACAGATGGGGCCGGTTTTTGAACCCAGAACTCCGAAAGTGGGAGGCGATCACGATGCGAGATCGAACCTCCGTACCACTGCTCAAAATCAGACCCTGCAGCTTAAAGCCGACACAAGCCAAGCGAAAACTAACACAGGCAACTGTTGGCATAAAGTTACAGACCAGCTCAGTTTCTAAGAAGCATAACAAATTTCCTTTTGACTGCAGTAAAGAACAGTTTTGAAAGGGGAAAATTGGACCATGTTTCCAGAAGATCAGTAGATGGTCAATCTAAAGTACAGTAATGCCAAGCCATAATAAAAGTATAGAAATTTTAACAGTGTAGTTTATAAAACTGCAGGGAGTTTCACTTCTAATGTTGTTTTTACAGTGACTAAGTCTAAGATACCAATGAGCAGCCGGATGGAGCGATTCCACTTCTGCCCTCCATCCGAGATGAGCGATGCTCTTGCAGTAGCTTCTTTCCTCCATTATCACACGCCATGCTAATTATTTCTGTTATCACTACTTGTGCTAATTGTACTATGTCTGCAGCTCTTCGTTACTTATTCTGAATTTGGTTTCTTTAAGCAGAGGGCATCCAGATACTTTCATACCTTCTGCAGAAGTCAAAGGAGGTGAGGATATAAAAAAAAGATTTATTTTTTTTGTTATAATGGTCATCATGGCAATAATTACCCTAATTAAGATAAGCAGAAAGCTCGGGTTCAGTGTGACTTTTTCTGGACTGTATAATTCACATTTACTATGCATTGTAATGTGTAATAATGGCGTGACCTTTAGTAACGAAACCGACAGATTTTGATACCTTTCTTAAATCCATTTTCATCTGATAAAAGGAGCAGAGCTGTTTGTATTAGGTTTAGAGAGTGCTGTGTAATGGCTACTCTGAGTATAATTCAATCTGCCTTTTGAAGTATTGCCTATGTTCGTCCCAGTAATTTGCATCAATAGAGTGGCTTGGAAAAAAGTGGATTTGCTATATTCATAACAGAGGTGAGAGAAACAAAGTCATGGGATGGGTAATTTACATTTCAGACAGGGTAGCGATCTGAAGCTGTCGCCGCCAGGCAGCAGAGAGCTTCAGAAGAACCATTTCCGGAGAATAATGAATTATCATCAGTCAGAATCTTAAACTGACCACAGAAATGATCGACGCGTGCTTCTGTCCGAGAAGCATAGATCTGGCCAGGAAATCGGAGGCGTCTTCGGGGGGTTTTTGGAGACGCGCTCTGTCAGTCGGGACTGCATCTTCGATCTCTGATCCATCGGCGGCTGCGTTGTATCCATGACATCATCTTCTAGTCATTCGCGTGGCAGATGCTGTGACCTTATCGGGAGGCTGCTTGACAAAACATGACAGCCCCTCACCATCTGCCTACCATTGATCCCGATCAGCATAAAGAAAGAGCCTTGGAACGGGAGGGCAGCTCACGATCCAAGACACCCCCTTCAGATAATCACAAAGGGGTTTGTTTGGGGGGGGGCACGGACAGACGTATGATGCTCTTAAAATGCTGGCATTCTTAAATGGAATTTATGCATTATAGATTTCATTTGATTCTAGATACTTGTTTTCCCAACTGTGTATCAAAATTATTTTGTGGTATATTAAAGAAAATTGCTATAATTATCATAATTGAAAAGGACATTTATAATCTGTATTAATCTTAAATTTAGTACTTCAGGGTGGTCAAACATAGTAGTAGGGAGCCAAGTTCCTGTGAATCTTGAGCTTGATATTTCTGAAGTGTTTTTGATTATTTTTTTGTCTCTCCAAACAAAAAAAAAACATGTTACAGGAAAGAGCCCAAATGACTCTCAAAATTAATGCTTTGGGCAAAACATGGAATATAGTTAGAAATTATAACTATTTTACATTAGCAACTTTCAAAGCCAAGGGTCCAGTTATTCAGAAAGTTCAATCTCATTTGCTACCTTTATCTGCCGATTGTGTGGGAATAATGATTCAAAGGAATCTGGGTCAAGGAGTACAAAGTACTTGCATTGAATTGACAAAACACGTTTCTTTATTTTTTACTGTCCCTGCCTCTTCAAGACTCTTTCAATGCAGCCCCTGGTGTGCAGCAGATCAGCGAGCTAAGATCACGTTACCAAATGACCACATTTTCAATGCACTCGTATGCTCAGGTGGCCTACTTACTTAGCTATCGATATTTAATCGATACTGTGCCCTACGGGATTCCTCCTCTATTTAATTCCCCCCAGATTTCTGTTACATTTCCATCAAAGGATGTAGCGGATATGGTACGAGAGCGTGACAGTGATGCCTTGGAGACGAGGCCCCGTGCATCCCTCTTACTGGGCCCGGTGAAAAAAGTGGAGGTGTGAATGAGCCCTCACATGTGCTCGTCGTCCGCAAGGCCGTTGACGGGATGGAGTGGAGGGCTTCAGTCTCTCTTTACTTCGGAGCAGACTTAATCAGTCTGAAAGTGTAGCCCCAGTGGGCGCTCAGGCGCGGCTTCGATACCAAACGCCGGTAATCCATGCTGTTTGAGTTTTCTGCAGCTGCTGTGAATGCTGTTGGCGGTATTTCCCGGTCGCCTAACGATCGCAGACAGACTGCCGCGGAAACACGCAGAATCTCCTCCTCTGTATCCTACTGGGTGGTCCCCATCTCAACGCTAGAATATTGGAGACATACGTCTCATCTAACAGGGAGCTAGTACAGCAAGTTGAACGTGTGGCTCCAAATTTCATTTTGCACGAATGGAACATGATTATTTTAATACCGAAAGCACATTAGAGAAAATGTATTGGCTACCTGTGAATTTTGCCTATGGCTTTTAATACCTCATTTATAATAAAATAGATTAAAGCTTTATTTGCTATCTAAAGTTGGCCTGGTTCTGTATTGTTTTTCAGCAGAGCAGTGTTAGTCTTTATAATAAGTAGTTGAGACCTAAATACAAGTATTGTGTGGGCAGTCCAAAACAACAGTAAAGGTAACGGTATAAGGCAGTCTCTTGTTTGCAGTGGCATTTTCTGTGAGCTCCTGCATACATTTAACATTTATTTATTTGGTGGACGCTTTTGTCAAAAGCAAGCTACAAGTGACGGTACAAGAGGTGGGTCAGCCAGCGTCCCAGGAGTAGATGGGGTTAACATAATTTTTCAAGAGCCCAACAGTAAAATGATTATTCCACCAGCTGTGGGTTTGAACCAGCAACCTTCTGGATATAGGCACAGATCCCAACCCACAGAGCTATGCAGAGGCATGCCTGATCCCTCAATGTGGATATTGCTGGTGCTGCGTGTCTTCGGCAATTTTAACTGTGATTCCCCATAATATGCTAGACGGCACCTGGTCTGTGAGATTGCACCATGCTAAACGATCCATTATTAGCAGTAGCAGTACTGAGTGTGTATATGGCTAAACGATCCATTATTAGCAGTAGCGGTATTGAGTGTGTGTGTAGCTAAATGATCCAGTATTCGCAGTAGCAGTACTGAGTGTGTATATGGCTAAACAATTCAGTATTTGCAGTAGCAGTACTGAGTGTGTGTGTGGCTAAACGATCCACTATTCAAAGTAGCAGTACTGAGTGTGTGGCTAAATGACCCAGTATTCGCAGTAGCAGTACTGAGTGTGTGTGTGGCTAAAAGACCCAGTATTCGCAGTAGCAGTACTGAGTGTGTGTGTGGCTAAACGACCCAGTATTTGCAGTGGCAGTACTGAGTGTGTGTGTGGCAAAATGACCCAGTATTCGCAGTAGCAGTACTGAGTGTGTGTGTGGCTAAACGACCCAGTATTTGCTGTAGCAGTACTGAGTGTCTGTTTGGCTAAACGACCCAGTATTTGCTGTAGCAGTACTGAGTGTCTGTGTGGCTAAACGACCCAGTATTTGCTGTAGCAGTACTGAGTGTCTGTGTGGCTAAACGACCCAGTATTTGCAGTGGCAGTACTGAGTGTGTGTGTGTCTTGTTCAAGCTGCTGCCGAAGTGATGACTCAGATGATGTTTGTTGATAAGTGAGCTGAACACGTACAAATATTAGTCTTGGAATAGTGTCAGTTTTAGCCTGAAAGCAAGAAATGTCATGCCTCTACTCCGTGTGCTGGTGATTAGAGGGGACTGCGTTGGAACTGGAGATTTTTTTCAAACTTTGTCCGTCTGTGCCATGTCAATATAAATAATACAGGTAAAGATTATGACATGCACAATTCCATCCATCCATTCATCCTGCTATCTTTCAGTCACTTAGTTCTGTCAATGTTGTGTGTGTGTGTGTGTGTGTGTGTGTGTGTGGAGGGGAGGGGTTTCCTAAGACAACTAATTAAGTGTACAATAAAGTTTGATGTATGTTTTTAGTAAGTTTTACAGTTATAGCATAACAATTTTTTCAATTGTGTTGCATTGTATGACAATGTTTTGTGTTGCATTTGTCAAACATGATAGTCCATGTATTTATACACACACAAACACACACACAGACACACACACACGTTTGTATTCATATCTTTGTGGGGACTGTCCTTTCATTTTTATGGACAAAACCCTAACCCTAACTATGGCAACCTTAACCCCTACTCAGCCCTAACCTTAACCATAAGTAACCACACAAAATTCAAGTCTTTTGGCATTTCTAGTGCTTTGATTGCAGTCATAGATTTTTATAAAATAGAATTTCCCCTTGTGAGGACCGAAAAAATGGTCCCCCCAACATCAAAATAACAGGTGTTTATCACATTTTGGGGACATTTGTTCTCCACAATGTAGTATATACATAACACACACACACACAGACACACACACACATACATACATACACACACACAGCCAGGTTGCATTTGCAGTCTCCTGTATGCTCAGCCCGTGTGAGATTTGTTCTGTCTTGGTTCAGTGTGCACACAGTCAGTGTCTTTAGGCATTGGGCCATAGGGGTTCTCCACTGATGAAATGTCAGCTTGTCTGACTCAAATCTCTCTCCAAAGACGTAACTCTGCCACTGACCCAGAATGCGTCTGGGGAGGATAGACGAGGGAAAAATAAAACCATTTTAGAAAACCTTGTCTGAAATAGGGATGTAAACCACGTTCAGTTGAGACACGTGTCTGAGGTATGCTGAGTTTTCACGTACCGTACATATTTATTATGGAGGTAAAACAAAGCATTCAGGCTTTAGTGCGAGCCGTCACTTGGGTGGAATAGCGGAGATGCAAAAAAATGTGCAAAAGCACAAAAGGTGAGAATTTGGTTGTACAGCTGTGACCACATTTAATACCTTTCTGTGAGACTATATAAGTGTAAAGTTGAGCTTGTGTCGCTTGTTAGTAAATTACCCTCCAGAGTGTGTGTCATTACACAGTGCGGGTTGGAATGTATTTTGCTATAAACAGCAGACACTGTAGATTACTAATTTGTATAGGTAAATTACTGGAACAGGGCTACACATCTCGCAGGATGAGGATTCGAACTCCACATATCCATTTCTGCCTTATGTGACAGCCTTGCTTTTTTCATTACAAATGTTTCGCTCTTCATCACTGCGTAGTAGAAATTAATGCTTCCCACTCGCAACAAATCCCTGAAATGGCTACCTTTGTACCACTCAAAGGTGTTTAACTGTTTCTAACAGGGTCAATGAAAAAGAAAGGCAGTATTCTGTACTGCATGTGTTTACTTTAAAATATATATTGAGAGAAATCCAGTAAACATGTCCTTCCACCTTTTTCTCAGCCACTTGACAGCTACAGTATGTCTAATGGTAACTAAGGAAATCAGCTGCCGAAATCCAGCTGTTCTTGGCTACAAAAAAATGTTCTGTGGCCAGAGGTATAGAATAGAGATACTCTATCTCAGTCAGGCTTTGCAGACTTACACCATCTCCCCCACCTCGTGCCAAGCAAGGGCGAATGTGAACGAGAACAAGGCAGGAATAATTTATTTGTCCCTCTGTTACAGTTGGGAACCTGGATTTTGTAAAAGGTGTAAAAGAATCGATAGCCGTGGACCCACCTTTGTTAAAAAGTCTCCAGCTACTGAATGATAAGAACCACAATAAGCCTTACTAACAGAATGGAATTCAGACATATAAACTGATAGCTAAATTAAATGTGATCTGCAGAGTCCCATTTCTAAAATAACGCAGCCAAATAACCCTCATCGAGCATAGTCTTTGAGGGCCGTCTTGCTCGGGTAGAGTAGAGTAAAAATCTTCACACTCTATTGCATGGAAATTTGTAATGGAAGAATACACCTTTGTGGTATGAATCACAGTCTAGACAATGGAAACAAGTCATTAGACCGTCTGGCGTAAAGAGTAACTCTCAAGTGTACCTTGATATACTTTTGTACATTCTTTACTCCTCTCACAAGCTGTGTTTTACTGCAGCACTCATATTATTTATAAGTGGTCTCGTAAGAGTGAGTTGAAACGTTCCTCATCCGTGTTCAGGAGCGGAGGCCCCGAGCGTGAATTTGGCCCGGTCTGTGGAAAGCGCTTGTCATGTGATGGGCCGTCGACTGGCACGCTCTGCGTCCACCGCCAGCTGTCAGAGAAGCCATGAGGGACCTAGCTTGTCCACCCAGAGGACAGAAACATCTGCCGTCTTGGTCTTAGTTAAACCCATTGCGTTTATCATAGGCAGGGGTGCGGTAAGGGTATGGATACCCTGGCAGATTCAGGGGACCCAGCACCTTACAGGGCCCCCTTCAATATGTAAATTTATACTTAAAATTGGGCGGGAGACATTTTGTCAGGGAGCACAGTTTCCCTAGCTACGCCACTGACCATAGGCACTAGAGTTCTGTAGTGTTTCATCTCATTTTAGAGTGGCCTACGTGCATATGAGCATTCAGGTACTTCTAGGAATCAGAGATATAAGTCCGTTGTTTTGTGATTTCAGAGGTCTTAATCTGGCATCTAGGTGTGAACAGTGAACAGGTGTGACTATGAAGGTAGTCCAGATACCAGGCACCCTCAGCTTTGCAGGGCCAGTCTGTGTGACTGCTTTAGTGGGCTTGTCCTTTAGTCGATCTGACCGCTTTCTAAAGTCGTTGTTCCCTGCTGGCAAACTACCTGTTTTCCTCCTGTTTTATTATTGTTATGATTTGCATATGGGCTGTTAGTTTTTATTACGATTTGTGAATCTTGATTCCTGACATTCCACTGAGTCACTTTGCAGTTTAGTTGGGTCTCTCCTGTTGCATTTTATGCTAATTCGCATTTCTGTTTAAATGCTCTTGTCAGTCGCATTTCTGTTTAAATGCCATCTCGTCAATAACCATTTTGCTTATTGACACAAATATTGAATTTATTGAATCATTATTCATTTAAATCATGAATAAATAGTTTTTAGTAGTTTCTTGCTGCTCATAGAAGAGTAAACTGCATGACAGGCTTAATTGATGCAGATGTTGCATATCTTTCTCCAGTAATTTAGCAGTGTTGGTAGTGTTGCATACTGCTAAGTGTGAGCATGCGATCTTGGTGGATATGAACTATGTAAATGTTCAGGTCCGTTTTGGTAGACATTCGTTCATTTTTAGAGAGCAGCAGTATCCTTTGTTTACAGTAATGCAGTACCGGAGACCCTGTTAAGAAGGTGTTTTTATTAGTTTCGCCTGCTAAGATGTTTAACTTTACCTGTGTTTAATTTTCAGGGTTGTCCATCCTCCTCATTCTTTCCTGATGTTTATTTCCTATGGATACCTGGCTTGTGAGGCAGTGCGTGTAATTGTAAATGCTGCTTGACGTGTAAGCACTTAGGTCTGCAGGCTATGAGTAGGTCTGTATGTGACAGATTCTCCCTTGTGACCTTTCACTTGCGTGTGTGTGTGTGTGTGTGTGTGTGTGGGTGGTTCATTACTGTGGCCTCTTCAGTGATTGACATGTACATCACCCGCACAGTTGCGTCGACACTTTAGCTCCCCCTCCCAGTCTTAAAAACTGCAACAATTTGTCCTTGGTGACAACAGGCCCCTCGGAGACACGAATGGGTATAACAGATGTATGATCGATATGGGCAGAGCCTCCCACTTGTTCGTAGTTAATTATTACCCTTTGATTTAAATCCAATCTTAGCAGTAATGAACCAAGAGCTTGCATGAGTTAGATAGTAAGTGATCCCCCCCTAACTTATAATGACTTTACTGAATGTTTTGCTTATTCAGCTGAAAATCCAACCCCCCCCCCCCCGCCCCCCCCCCAGAACAAAGGATAAGGCTGTATAAAATGGCACTCGCATTTTAAATTGAGTCCATTTAGAGCAGTTCCTACTAACTGTTCAATATTCATCTCCGGGCATGATATCCACTAAAGTAATTGAAGTTTAGCGGATGACATGCTGGAATATGTATAAATTGTTGTATTTTTTGCAATTACGCATTTGCACAGTGCTGAGGGAAATCCTTCACGCTTGGTGGGACCTTGGCGGGATGCGCTGTGGACGGGCCGTGTCTCGCTTGTAAACATTGCTGCCGATGGGCCGGATCCTGAACGCACATATCCCGCGCGAGCTGCAGCCCAGCTCCTGGCCTATCTGCCTCCTCCACCCTCTGTTCATTTTAACTTCCGTCCCACATTTGCCCCGTTCTGTACATTGCCTTAAGTATGAGTGGACATAGTTTCTGAATGCGCTTACTTGCATGACTTTTCTAAACTCTGCAGCTAACAGTTCATGAAGATAGTTTTTTTGGGTGGCACGCTGGTTAAAAAGTGTGCTGACTCTCTCTTCTGAGGTTTCATTCACTGTACGCCTCATTTGAATGACATTTTAAATCATAACTCACCAGGTGCCATAATATAACTGCAACTTTCCCTCGGATAAAAATGACACACTACGAATCCTGATGGCAATATGGTATAATGTATATATTGACCTTTTATCTGTATAATGATAGCTGACATCTTTCTGCTTCTTGGTGGCTTAATGGGGCTTTAAACATTTCAAAAAGGGGATCGCTTAATCCTGTCAAGTTTTAAAAAATGCCGCCACCAAAACGCCGTCTGATCTTGGGACTGAGCGTTGTTCTGGTGGTCTACGTATGCATTTAAAGACCATTACATTAATGACTGCCCCCGCAAATCGATCAAGTGTAAGGAGTGTGTAGAATGGGTATCAGATCTATTCTGTGCTTTATCTTCCTTAACCATCTGTGTGAGTGAAGGCAAAATGTGCATTTTTTTTAAACACTGAATCTATGGTTTTCATTTCTTTACATCAGAGGAAATTCTGCACTTTATGTGAGGACAGTTATTGGCAGCTGGGGAGTGAGACCATAATATTTAATAATGTTTTTTTTTTTTTTATATAATTTACAATAACAGCTGCAGAGTGTTGTATGAATGTAGTTTGATTCTTATTACCAACCAGTATAGATATCAGGCCGATAGAAAGAAGGAGAATGCTACCCAGGAGTGTTCATGAATGATGTGTGTCTCTTTGTGGAAGTTCTGTGGGCTCATATTTCATTCATTGAGCTGCAGATGCAGTTTCGGCTGGGTGGAGCTACATGGTAGTAAGAAAACAATAACTTTAGGGAATTAACTGCAAGCCCCTCGAAACTGGGATCTTCAGTCTGTAAATCTGTGCCCTGGACTGCCCAACTGTCTTCCGTCGGCATCCAGAAAACACATGTAACAGAACATCACACCATAGATTGGTCAGGTCACTCATAATGCAGTGTAAGCTTAATGACTATGACAGCCTTGCGGGCTGTCCTCACTCTTGGGTGCTTTAATGAGACGGTAGCATACATCTCGTGTGTGTAGAGGCACATGTCAACATGCTCAGTTACATGGAGGACTGAAGAGCATGGACACAGCGCCTGTCTGCAGTGGGCCTCACAGTTAGCCTCCCCGACTCACATTCATTGTCTGTAGGGACATGTCGAGCAGCGTCCACCTCAAACCAGAACCAGGAGTGGAGCAATAGCTAGTGGACGTGTGGTACCATATTTCAGAAGACCGGCGTAGACAGAATTGATGTCACTGCCTCCCTTTGATCAAGCTGGAGTGGCAATCTATCATCGAGGCCTTATTGAGCTGCCCTTAATGAGAACATCAGAGAATTAACATGGAGAGTTGAACACTGGTACTTTATGAAGGGCATGAAAAGCCCGTTTTTGATAGATTTGGCCCTGGTTACTGGAGGAAAGGTATTCCAGAGTTTTGGGGAAATATCAAACAGGTCATATACGATATTTATCAAGTGCAGTGCCCCGTGAATGGCTCTGGTGTTATATGTCAGTGGGCCCCAGGAATGTATCGAAATGTATCGTTATTTTAAACGAGGAGCTGCAAATTCAGTAGGTATCATGTGAAATTAACATTTTTCTACACATTCTCAAGCTATTAAGTCCTTAGTCATAGTTCTTTGTCATGTCTTCAGATATTTTTTTAAACATGGCGACCATCATGCTTGCTACAGTTTTATACACAGGCAGGGGAGCCCGTCAGACACTTTTTATACGACCTGTCTGTGTTTCAGAAGATGCCCCTGAAAGCCCATCTAAAGGACAAGATTACTTCAATTATCCTTGGACACAATGAATAAGGATAATTAAATTCCTCAAAGCTGCTTTTGATTAGGGCTTCATGAGAGGAAGAAAAGCTTTCGGTGGAAAAAGACGGGAAATATGCTGTGTGGCTTACATTTCAGACCTCGGTGTTGAGAGATGTACCATGTGAGCAAAGCGCCCATTGTTCACGCATAATCAGAGCCATTATTAATGTAATGCTAAAACTCCTTTCACTGGACTTTGAAATCCTATCAAGCGCTTGTCCGAGAGCCGTTGATTTACCATCCAGGCGTTCACCCAGAGGCACGAGGTTCCGGTCTAGGGGGACTTCTGTGTGTGCATGGCTGTGTGGGTGGTCCATGGAGATCTATGGATGCACATCAGGGGCAGGCTCTAGTCGCTCCTTCTCCTGCACGACTCCTGTGCCAAAACAGAAATCATCTATAGCTCTTCCACAAGCACCAGTGCTCTCACAGGTCTCAACTTGCCTCTCGCGCTCTACTCTGCTTGGTTGATTACACCTGGGACCAACCTGTAGGCACTAGGCCCCCCCACCCCCCCGCCCCTCAACCCCTGCCACCTGGATGCCGCTGGCAGAGCACGGCTTTTTGGGAGAGAGCCAGCGGGAGGCCTGTTCCCAGCGGCCGGGGACGAGTGACACGCCAGCAGAAAGGAGCTGACTAGGCCCATCCATTACGCCCCTGAGTCTACACGGTACAGCGCACAATCCCATCAAAGTCCTACATCTGACGTGGTTCATCTGGGACTCCGAGCTGGAGATCGAGCTACGGGAGGCAGGAGATATATACGTTAAAGAGAGACACGACGCCATGTAACGTTTCCTCGTTCACGGGGAAGTCGTGTCTTTCGATGTGACTGTGTTTCCGCTGGGTGCCGAAAGCAGCAGAGTGCCAAAAATGCTGCCACTGGCAAAGACGGAGCCGACGGGGGCCATTAATGGTGGTTCTTTCTTCTCCAAAAAAAAAAAAAAAAGAAAGAATTTACATTGAGATGGTCTTCTGTGAGCTGCTGCCAGAGGAAAATGTTCAGACCCACAGGAGGGTGAGGAATTACAAAACAGTAAATCAAATGCCAAATATTATGTCGCACCAGACTCACAGCCGTGCTTATGGGTCAGAGCCAAGCAAGATGGTCACAGTGAGAGTTGTTTGTAGAATAAAGTGGATTGTATACAGTAAAATAAAAAAGATCTATAATGTTACAATGGTCTGGATTCACTCACCGGTTGCTTTTGTAGCTTTGGGTAGCCTGATGTGAATCGATCGGAATGAATGCACCTGTTCGTGGAGTGTAGGAAAGTGCGCCATTGCTGTGCTCACCCCTTCCCAGAACACCCTCCTCTCTGTGTGTTCATCTTCTCTCCATTAGCTTTGCCTTTTCAGCTGCACTGCTGAAGGTGGATTTCATTAGCAGATCACTCTTAAATGGCGTCAGTGTCGTAATGGTATGACTTGTTTTGGGGATTGATGTAAAGGCTTTTAAAACCCAAGTGCCTATCATTTTCAAGATTTTAGGGTTGGGCCACGTATATAAACCAGTATTCGGGATGACAGTTTTTATTGCCCTCAGAACATATGCTCTCATGCCAATTAATAGGTACGTGTCCACGCTTATCCATTTAAAAATTAAAATGCAGACCTGTTAAGTTATTAGCCGGAGGTGAAAGGCGGGGCACTCCTGATGAAGACGGCTTGCTGCGCTGAATTTCAATCAGAAGCATCAGGTATGTCCATTCATTGTAAAATCTACCAGCTTTTTAACTCCCTTTATGAATTATTACTGATTATTATGTATTTCAGACACTGACTTCAGTGTTTCCTGAATGCCAGATTGAATGAATTTTGAACCCTATTTATATATTTACGTGCATTTGCAATAATAAAAATATGTAGGTGTACATCTCAATTTGTCACTGGTGTATTACAGAAATGATTAACATGTCAATGGTTGCAACTCCTTGAGGTCCACACAAAGCCAAGGTCTGCTTGGGGGGTGTCAGAGGGTGGGTTTCCCTTGATAGATTTCAGTAACCGGTTAGGGGGCCCTTCTGGGGGGGGGGGGCAGAGTCCGAATTATATTGTGTTTCGGTCTGGATGGGCAAACTATGACCATAGTCTGCCATTTACGCACCCCTAGTCTAAACCGATTAGTGTTTTATATACCTGAACCCTTTCTTAGGCGTGGGTTGAAATTTTCGACTGCCTCCCTGTTTTCTTTTAGAATAACTATTTGGATAAGGGGCACATTATGAGTTTTGATGTGGTTGGACATGGTTCTTAGACCTGCCTGGACTTGCTTGGCTTTTAAGCTGCAAATGACATTGCTTTGATGGTGAAAGAGGTAAATTAGACTAGGCTTGTGTATTTGATAGAATTTTCTTTGGTTGTTTTTTGCCCAACACGTTTAAATCTCCAGGAATGTCACCCGCTCGTAAAAGCCTGTGGATCTGTGGATTGTATAATAATTCTGTGAATGAATCATCTGGCTGAGGATGTGCACATGGTGTTTAACACAATTATGGCCCTGCACGGTGTCACCGAATCCTCCATTCTCCAGCACCCTCACCATGATTCTCTCGGCCGTCATGAGTCAGACATGTCTCAGCCTCCGACTGTAGTGGACCCAACAAGATGCTGGAGCTGATTTCTGGAATCCTGCTACAAAAAAATCCATTTTCTTGTTAGGTTTTCCTTAAAATTAGTGGCAGTCTTGGGTATTTATTCGCAGTCAGTGTCTGTTTATGGCATCTGGAACACATCCTGCCTTCCTGGTTGGATGTAATTATTGGCTGATGCCGATGGTTATATGACGGCGACCAGTATGCATCATTTCAGCAATTCTTTAAACTTCATAAATTTAAAACCTCTGAAGAACTGACGATGCAATATAGGGAAAAAGAAATGTGACCACTGTGGCTGTTTATGTGGTATCCATCTCACGGATGGATATTGAGTCGGAATCCGGATGTGTGAATGCAAATCACTGAATGTAATTGTCCTGTCTGTGGAAGATTTGAAAATGATATTCTAATCCCCTCTTAACATAACGGGAAATCAGTAAAGGATCAAATTAAAATTTGTGTATGCAGAGTGTGTGGGATAGAGTTAGAGAAGAGCTGCAGCTTAATTGGTTTCTGGTCATCTGTCAGACGGGAACTGAGGGTCAAGCCAGTAAATGACAAGCATCTTGTGTAATAATATTAATGTCATATTAAAAGTCCCTAATCATACCATGAAAGCAAAAGAGATACAAAATAAGATATACTACCAGCCAGAAGAATTTATGAGCACTTACCCAGTTTTGTTTTATGGGATTTTAATACACAGAGAGTGGAGTAGAATATAAACTTCATATCTTGTGTGTAGACTGTGAAGTCATGACTTATGCTGCGATGTACTTTTAATAAAACTCTACCGTCTGTGATTTTATAAAGATAAAATGCCTCCTTTATTGACAAAGCTGCAAGCGGTGTTTTGGAAAAAAAAGGTTAACAGCAGTATTGTTTCGTTTTCCGAGTATTGGGGAAGACTCTCATATGTGTGATTAAATTTGACAGGATTATGTGATGGCTGCGATCTGAGACGTTATAGTAAATCTTCTTATTTACCAAAGGAGACATAAGCGATTGAAAGGGAGAGGAACACAGTTGTGCTGGAGGGTTATTATATACGGGGCATGAATTACATACCGGTGGAATTTGCAAAATGCCAACCTTTACGTCAGTGTTCAGTGGATGTCCAAGGTGCATCTTCTAGCCTGAATGTGTCATCTTTATTGAAGAAGACCTCTGTGGTAAGTGGTGTTTTTGTGCACCTTTTGAAAATGCTTTTTTTAGTACTTAATCCATGAGATGTTTTTCATCTCTGTGTTGTAAAGCGGTCATGATCTAAGGATTTTGTTAATCCTTTGAGAGTGATCACCTATATCCAAGTGCTGCGTTATCAGCTAAACCAGACGTGCTATAATTTCTGTGTGCAGGTGGACTATGACTTTTCAGTGTACTGCATTTATAATTAACTTTTATATTAAAGATTAATTATAACATGAGTTTATATACCTGTGTGTATGTGTGTGGTGTG
>JAAGVU020000092.1:22270301-22322761 GCA_011763525.2 Mormyrus iriodes | reverse complement strand
CAAGGAGGCTCATTATTTCACCCCAGGCCAGCCTGTATTTCTCTATGAGTTGTTCATTATTGAGATATTCCAAGGGGCTCATGGCCACCAGCAAAAGCAACCTGGCTTCCTGAACTGTGCTGTCTCAAACGCTGTCTTCTGCTGACTTGCACAATTCTCTGCCACTGCTGGTCGTGAGGGGTGATTCACCTTCCCAGTGCAAAAGACGTGACTGAACATATAGCAAGTTTGATTGGTTAGTTCATTATGTAGCCTAACAGGGTTGTCCAGAATTTATGGATTGGATTTTGAATTGACTTGGTGACACCCTGTAAGATGATGAATTGGAATGACAGTAAGAAGAATTTAATTTATTTCAATTCAATGCAATCATATAACACGTGAATGCCATTTATATTAGCGAAGCATGGATAATTACATGACAGATTTAATTCCAAGATGGTAGATGTATATATTAACCTTAAATTTGTCCTGATGAGTAACTTTATATTTGCATGATTGTAAGATAAAAATATTGTGTTATTGATTTAGCCTGTTCTAACAATATGCATTTGCCTTATGTCAGCCCTCTAAGTCCTTTTCCATGGGCATATATTATTTGTTGTTTTTGCATATTTAAGTGTTCGTGTGTGTTATGATCTGTGAAGAGTCTGCAGTAGTGGTGGGCTGTCAGATGGACAGGGTTGTCATAGGGTTACTTGTATGACTGTATGAAGTGCTCCTTCATCATGGCACACAAAATGACTATTAAATGATTTATTCTAATGGTGACATTCCGAGACTTTTCAGGCAGGTGCACGAAGAGGGGGGCATGGCCGACGGGTACTTTTTGCTGTCATAAATATTAGTGATCTCATGGGGGGAGGTATGGGTGGGGTTCAGTGTATGCTGCTTATGTTAACATGCTGTGTAATTCATATTTAAATATTACGTTGTATTGTTAAAGCTGTGCTGATACTGTGTATATGAATTTATGTGAAACCAATTCCATTTTAATTCTACTTCCTTATATTCAAAGTCGAACTGCGATTCTGCACCGTGTTTTCAACCGATTTATGAACTGAATTTGATTTTCAAGGTCATTCTCAAGTCAGTTCTGAATCATGCACAACCCTGTTATGTACTCATATGTAATAGAGGTATTACAATAATGATACCCTTTTGCGCTAATCTATAGTGAACATTATAGTTTTATATTGCAATATTGGCCTCGTATTATATCATTATGTATATATGATTATATCATTACGTTGTCCAAAAAAGAGCTTGAATGTGTTTTTGTCATCTATTTTGGCTGATCTGTGTGTCTTAGTGACAGGACATCAGGCAAAAGTTCAAATAATGAACGACGTACAAAATAACGAATGGGTCAGATCACTTGTAAATCTACGAATGAGATAACAAACTGCTTTATTTACAAAGGGTTTCTGGAAACGCGTGCTGATTAACGATTGATCTTAAGTACGAGATACCGAACTATTTAGCGTTACGAACGTTTCTGCAAAGCCACCCCTGATTGGTTATCTCTCTGAACCAATCATTTTTCGTTCTGCCCTCAGAACATTTTTGTCTAAGTAAAACTCCCATGAGTCGACACAACCCCTGAGGAACATCCTTTTCACTTGATCACTTAATCCACCTTTGAGTCCATCGTCACTCTTACCACTTGCCAGTTACTGCTGTTCTTTTTTCCAGCCATCAAAGTGCTGTGGAGCTGCTGCCTTTTAATTCCGGGCTTTAGGTCTTGATGTAAGGTTTGAGATGTGAAGTCCGTGTGGCCTGGGAGCCTTTCATCCACTCTCCGTGTGCTGCAATTACAGCAGCCATGCAGCAGTGTCCTCGGAGACCTTTTTCCCTTTCAGGCTCCCGGCTAATCCTGTTGGTATTGGTGAACGAATTACTGCTCATTAAAGCACAATGATTTGGAGTCAAGGTCAGGAAAAATTAAATCATTTCCATTGATTTGAGTTCAGAGTGTGATTAACTAGTCTAATATAGATCTATGCCCCCCTCCCTTCTTCCATATTTAATTATTCCCCTTGTTTCCAACATTAAGCCTTATTTTTATGAGGGTGGGAGAGACACAGCGATCACTGAGCCCAGACCATGGGGAGGTGTAGTATGGCAGAAGCTTGCATGATGACTTTGGAATACAGTCGATACCGTTAAATCAAAACAAGACCACAAGTGTTCGTACAAGGGTCTCTCTTGGGTTTCGTGGAGTTCCTCTCTGAATTTTGATAGATTCTCTGACGCACTCATATGGACTGACACAGTGTCTTAGACAGCATGTTCCGTGAGGATGGTGATGAAGGTGATGATCATTATTAAGCCGAAAACTTTCCTACCTACAAGTTCCCAAGACCACACTATTTTAAACTCGAAGGCATCATTTCATCTTGTAATCTGACACATTCATCATACAGCGGGAACAAATCAATAGCTTTGGCTTATATTTTTTAGCTAGAGAGAGGATCTTGAGTAGAGTACAGTCACTGCGGCGCTGGGTGATGGACGGTTATGTATTAATGTAGCTAGATCGTCCTGTCTTTTTGAATATGAACACAGAGCGAGTGAAATGGAAACACTGGATATGAAACTAAATGCTTTTTTACCCAAATTTCAATGGCAAAGTAGTACTTGTAGCATGGAGAGCTGCGAGCACTCTGCCTAACTATTAAGTGTTGGTGATGTGGGGATTGGATCATGTCTATGCACAAGTAGAGGGTTGCTAAACTGGGAATATAGTAAAAAGGAAACAGAGGCCACAATGTAGGGAGCATTCTGGATGGGATGTCAGTCAGGAAAGGCACAGACTTCTGTATTTGTTAGTTATCAAAGTACCGGGGGAGGTATGTTTACAGTGAACTGCGTGTATGTCATGATTCATGATGGTCGCCCTTTCAGGTGTCACATATCCTTGATTTTTCGAGTGAAGGCTTGACAGTGTCGCGGCAGTAATGTGAATTCCCATAAATAGAAGGGCTGCTATGCTAATGTAGTGAATGGAAGGTATGAAGGTGCTGTTGGGTTAGTGCATAATGAAATCAGAGGGAAGCATGATGTTTTGCACGGGAAGCACAGATGCACGAATAAAGAGGGATCCTAAGACAGTCTATGGAGAACGATGCCTGTTTAATAAAAATCATTTCACTGTGGAATTTATTTAATATTCCAGATTAATAAGATTAAAGAAGATTAGAGCTTAGCTTTATTTACTTGCTCTATTTCTGTAGATTGACTTGCCCAAGTCCTCTTTAAAATTATTGTTTTTATGAATCAACAAAGACCATTACTTCTGTTAGGGGCAGTAATACATAGCACTTTGTCGTTGGACATTAATCATAATCTCTCGTTGCTTTTATCACTTAATTGTTTGGCCACGCAGCTGTTCCGGAGGCTTCAGATAAATCATTCCTTTTTATGCACTTTTTGTGTGCATAAACACGGCCGTCCCCTCTCCTGGGCTGCGGTCACAGGGCTCTGGGGTGCTGGACGGGGCGACAGCTACACGAATCTGTCACTCAGGGGAGGCGAGAGAAGGTTCTGGAGGCTGGCAGTGAGGGGAAGCGCACAGAAGGTGTGACCCCGGATAGTTAGGTAACATGGTCACAGCACTCAAAGTTTTTTAATTTCCCCGCATTGATAGTGAGGTAGTACTTAACAGCGTAGTATTACAATTACCAGCAGTAATTTAGAGTCAGGCTGCGGTGGAGTTCACTAATTAATTAGAGGAGTGTGAATGGATACGCCACTCTCTTCCCTGGGCTCCCACTGGTTATTTGCTAAAACACAATCAAGAACATTGTTTGCCTGGTGCACCCAGGTGGGAGGTATCTCCTAAGGGACGTGAATTATGGCTCTGCAATGCTTTCCACCAGCGAATGCAGCATGCCCTGGGTACTGGTGGTCTGCTCTGCGCTGAAATTGTGGCTTGACTCAGAACGAAGCAGACTTTTATCACCGTATTGTAATATATTGGATTGTAAGGAGTCAAATAGCTTTTCCTTTTTTTATTTTTTAGACAGCCTAGTGAACCAACTAGTCACACAGCAGCTTTCATTTGTCTCACAAGCACCGCGTTCCCAGTAATGAATAAACAGATTATAGCATTGCACAGAATGTATGCATGTTTTTTTCTCAACAAGAATTCAGAGAAAAACAATGCAGCACTCAAAGGTTATAGTTTTCTAATTCTACAGAATATAAAAATATATTGATAATCAATATGTATTAAGTTATTATTAAAATTACATTGTTATACCAATTTTATAACTTGTACTTATGATTAACTGAATGGTGTAGACCTAATTTTTGTAGTCTTCAAATATATTATATTGGCGGAGTTGGAGTAGAAGAAACGGTATTTAGATTCATCTGTTATAAGACGGTCTATCTAGTGTTACGCTTTTTATACACTTTCTGTTAGGTGTTAGGTGATAAACATGGCCGACTATGGTCTTTAAGTGCAGTTGAGTAGCTCCTCGCATTAGGTAGCTTAGTAAGGGTCAGGTGTATATAATCTGTCCTGTCAGTGCCGGTTCACTTAAATGGGTGTAATTAATTAACTAGTAAGTATTCTGAAGTCCCACTGAAATATTCCTGCATACATCAGTAAAAATGATGCCTCTGAATGCATGCTAGTTATACCCTTTCCCAGCTAACAGCTGCTTCCAGCCCGAAGATTGAGATCATGCCTTAAACCAAAAAATGACTTAAACACAACTGTTATAGATGTGTAGTGTTTTGCCTCTTGACCACAAGTTTAGTCTCATACTTTTCAAAAGAAATAGTTGCTGGAAAAGTTTATTCCTCACACTAGAAAAATATCTCTCTTTGCATCGGTACTCTTGTATGTGGCTGGCAAAACCCTTCTATTCATTAAAATATTTTTTTTATAGAGAACAATTGCATTTTTCCTTCAGTTGCCATATGTAAATATATTTTTCTTTCTTTGAAATACTTGTTTATCTTGTACATGATTGAAGAAATACCTTTTGAGATGTTTATTCCCTCGTATGGCAGACAATGAATTTGGGTGCTGTCCATTTGGAAGTATTATAGTGGAAGTATTATAAAAATATGCTGCATTTTCAAATAGACCAAGCAAAATATTGAGAAATACTGAAAATACTGTCACAAAAAATTACACATAGACCACTGACTGTTATGTGTCACATAGATATGAATGATTTCGTTAATCACGGACTGGGAAACAGTCTTGCAGCAGAATGACCATCTGTCCACCTGTGCTTGGTGTGGATACATCTTGCTTCAGTAGAGCATTTCCACTAAGATTGTGGGTCTTCATGCAGCGAGCACCAAAGAACGCTGTGGGGTGATTGCATGCTTCCTGCTACTTGGATTCTGCAGGACCAATTCGCTGTCCTTTACCACAGTCCTGCTGTGACAGGGGTCAAGATGCACTGAGATCCCCTGCCCATTCAGACTCATTTGAGCTTCACGTCTGGAGCTGAATGTCAGCAAGGCCTTTTAACTAACCTCTTAAAATGGCTATGAATAGGCGCTCAAGTGCCATCAGTGACCTGAAATTGGTCTGTTATAAAATTTAATTTAATGGACCTAATGTTTTTCATGCTAGAGGGAACTCTCACAGTGGTTCTAGACATGGACAAGCAGCATCCATCCATCCATCCATATATCCAGCCATCGTATAGGTACTTTTTGCAGTGCTAGCCTTGAGTGTCTCCCAAGAAGCACAGGCCAAAAGTAAGGGAACAACAGTAATATATCAAGCTGTATAAATGACTAAAAGACTGGGATCTGTTTGCCATAGAGAAGCTCCTTTGTGGGGCCTGTCTGACACGGGACCTGCTGCAGACCTAAAGCTATGAAGTTGGTGAAGCTCGAGGTTTGGGGATGAAACGCTACATTTGCCCGTGCAATTTGTTGTTCTGCTGTCCCCCTAGACCATGAATAATTGAGAAAATCAATGCTGCGCTCTCGCAGAAGTCTTTGCCGCCATTCCGCTCTTTGTGGTGAAGTTCCATCTGAGCTGGGCTTCCTTAAACAAAAACCAGGAGGCCGGTGGAATGAGTCGACAGGAATTACCCAGAATCCCTTCAAATCTTCTGGTCGTCATCATATGCTTCCCTACTACTGACTGCACTTTGCTACAGCTATGTGCGTGTTGTGATAAGCAGTGACTTTGAATCTTCATTGAGAGACAGCAGTGAACTATTAGGTCAGAGCAGCATCTCTTGAATTAACCCAGCCTGCATCCTCTTCTGTCATGTAGTCTGAAATATCAGCATTATCTCCAAGATAAAAATTGGCTTTAGGGGGTTTTATTGTCAGAAGTAAATAATGAATTAAAAGGAAATGAATTTACCAGTCAAGTCAAATACCTGAAACTTTGGGGTTACAGTAATTTAAAGGTTCAAAGAATCTGTAGGGGCTTTTTACATCCAGCCCTGAAATTTGATGAACCACAGGATTAAAAAATAAAATAAAATAAAGGTCTGGAACAGAATACTTTCTCAAAGTTTTTTCGTAAGGAATATTGTCAGGAATGAATTAAGACAATTATAGGAGCAGCATAGTTTTGTGTGCTTTCCTTCCTACAAAACAAGGAGAGTGAAGACTTTATTATCAGTTTGATATTTAGGGATTACATAATCACTGATACTCTGCTTCCAGTGTTTTCAGCAGAATCGATTTAGGCTCAGATCGTCAAATCTTTGGAAAGCTATTTTCATAATTGCTGAAGAGTGTGCTTTCTGATTTTCTGCTGTAGCATTTCCCCAGTCATCATCTAGCACTGCCAGCTGCTGCAGGAGGTGTTATTGTGCACTACTGACCTAAAGGGTATGCTGCTTCCTGACTGCCAAAGATTAGTGAGGTGCTGCCGGGTTCATGTATCTTCAACCCACACGGTAACTAAGGCTCAGTGAACAGAACATCATAAGGAAACGCATCCTTTAAACCTGCCCTAAAGTTTTATGGCAACCTTCAGATCTTTTGGTCTAACAGCCTGTAGGTCACCCTGATGTGCTGATGTTGCTTCTGCCACCTCTAGATTTGGTTTAATTTGATCTGTGCTTTGGTGCTGGGTCCAGACTTTCTGGAATGTTCCAGACTTTTGGATTGCAGGGAGGTTTGCTCAGCCGAGAATTCCCATGCATTGCCATAATGAACCTAAATTCTGTCAAAGTTCTGAAGGGTGTGAGTTGTGCTCGGTTTCAGGCTGTATCCGAATCCAGCATGGTCCTGGCATTAAGCCTGCGGAGAAGCGAAGCTGAGTAGCTGGAAGATCACAAGCTTCCAGCTGCTCAATTTAGCTGGGAAGCATCAGATTTTTAGCTGTCACAGACATAGGGAAGTTGTGTGGAGTTAAAGTGACCGTCTCGACTTGGGCCTGCCACACAGAGATTGCTTATTACCCATCACCGAGCCTTTCTCTCCCGCTGTCAGAGGCTCATGTCTCTATTATTTTTTACCCTGCTTTCCTCAGTCATGCTTTTAAAGACACGGCCTAAAATCGTTCATAAAACTGAAATGTTGGCCCACTACCAATAGTAAAAGTGACGGAAATCCGAGCGGTAAAAGTTAACGAAATGAATACGACTCCAGCAGCAAGTAACACTGCCCTCGCTGAGGACTGGCCCTAATCCATCAGTGACCTCATACTGAATATACATTAGGGCAGAATAAATTATTACCTTCATTATCAATAATTAAATGCAAATCATAACAACTTAATGTTTGTTCTTTTTTATGATTTTGCAATCATGTGTCCACCTAAAGGTGGTAATTAACTATATATCAGGACAAGTCCTCAAAGTAAAACACGGTGCCAAAATATAATAGCACCGTTGCCAAAATAATCACACAGGTCACATTCAAATATTAATTAGATGAGAAGTCTATGAGACTTCCAGCAAAAAAAGGTGTTCTTGCTGATATGTTGTAGAGCACAGAGTCTTTCTCTTTGGAGCAGGGATATTTCCGTCATTGACATGCCGCCCCCTCAGAGCTGCAGCACCATTTGCACATAGCGTAACGTTTTCTAGCCATGGAATGTCAGGGGAACTTAAATACTGTGCCAGATCTTTTCAGCTATGTGCAAGTGCCAATGTATTCTGACCTGCGAGCTGCGTTCTCGTGTGGTACTGGTGCAACCACTCCAGATGCTACCGGAGCTGAATTTAGGCACCGAAGGGTTTAGCAGAATGTATTTTTACTAAACAGACACGTGTGGCCCTGTAGTGGTTGGAAAGAGATAAAGAAAACTTCATGATGAATAATGTCCCTTTAATATGGTCAAAGGGCTCTTTCTGGGGCATAATCTATCAACAAATTTTGCAATGTAGCTTTAACCTTGAGCCGTTCCTCATTGCCAATATTAAAATAAAACACATTTTTTATTAAGTTAACCTGAATAGTAAAGCTTTTAAATTCTATAAGATTAGAAGTCTGGACATTTTCTACTCTCTTACAATGGATGTGTGTGATTGCTATAATATATAATAAAAATTGAACAGCGTGCTTGAGTGGTATCAGTGAATTCTTAATTTAGGATATGCTTGAATGGTCTGCAACAATATTTTCTGCTTTTGTTGTAGAGTATAAATGATCGAGTAGGGGTGGCACAGTGGTGCAGTGGTTAGCCCTGTCGCCTCACATATCTGGGACCAGGATTTGAGTCTCTGCCATGGCTCCATGTGTGGAGTTTGCCTGTTCTCCCTGTGTTTTCATGGGGGTTTCCCCCCACAGTCCAAAAAGCATGCTGAGGCTGACTGGAGCTGCCAAATTTCCATTAGGTATGCACGTGTGTGTGAATGATGTGTGTGTATGTCCTGTGATAGGTTGGCACCCTGTTCTGGGTTGTTCCCTGTCTTGTGCCCATAGGCTCCAGACTCCCCGTGAACCTGAATAGGATGGATGGATGATTGAGCAGGCTAGGGAATATTTACTGATAAGAGAGCTTTAAGTGTTTTTTAAGCTTAAGTTCTGAACAGTGCATTGATGAGACTGGCACAGTGACTCGGCGGGTTGCACTGTGGACTCCAGGCTGCATTTGACTCTTGCGTTGGATTCATGCGTGTGGAGTTTGCGTGTTCGTGTTGGTCTCCTGAGCATGTTTCATATTCGCAGTCCAAAAACATGAAATTATTTGAACTGGCCTCTCTGAATTACATGTAGTGTTTGACTATGTATCGTTAGATTGAATCGAGGCTCACAGTAATCTCTGTGGTGGATGTTAATTAGAGAAGAATCACATCTAGTATTATTAACCTACTAATATTGCTACAGTTATGTGTTGCGTAACAACAGGGATACATTCTGAGAAATGCGTCATCAGGCGATTTTGTCATTGTCATCACTCTAAAATAACGATAAAACATACAGCATAGTAAATACATAAACCAGTAACATAGCTGTTTATCATTATCAAGTATTATGTACCGTACATAATCATATGTGCTGTACTTTTTTACAACTGGAAGCGCAGGTCTGTTGACACCAACATCACCACAAACACACGAGTGATGCATTGCGCTATGTTGACAGTGACCGAAACATTGTGTGACATTAAGCTTGATTTATTACAAAATATAAATGTATATTTTACAATCACTAACAAGCATTTCTCCACGTTAAAGTCACTTTTTCTTCACACAGTCTGCATTACCATAAGCAGCTTGGCCCAGCAGTTTATCTCAATTTCAAAATGCATTAAAACTACCAAAGCAATTCATACATGTCTCAAAATACACACTGGCCACCAAACACTGGCTCACAGTCTTACCCAACAAGCACACTTTGTCACACACAACTCAACACTGAGAACAGGAAGCATTAAAAGATGCATTATTTTGTGTTTGAAATATGTTTGAGTTTTCTCCTAAATCAATGTTCCATGTGAAATACGCTACTCTTAGTCAGGCCTGTCTTCTGGATCTGGCCCCATTCTTCACATCGCATCTAATGTCTTCTCTGGCGATACCTCTGTGAGAACATTAGCATGCCTAATCCAACCTTGGCACTCCTTAGGGGAAATATGTAGGCAGCATCCAGTAACAACATTTGGTCATGTGGGTGGTGGTAGTACACTGTTCACCTCCATGCAGAGAGGAATTCCTCAATTTTGGGTTCAGGACAGGGGAGTATGGTAGCAGGAAAAGTGAGGACATCCTGGGAGGTGCTGCAAAGCATTCTGTGACTGCAGCAGAGTGGTAAAATGCCACATCACCCCATACAACAACAAAGGCTGTTCCTGCTCTGCTGACAAAGGAGAGATATCTATATAGATCATCTAGTAACTATGTTGGATGGGTCAATCAGTGACTCATGCAGCATCAGACCATCACTGGATGATGCTGCACGCATTGTGATGTTGGCCTTTCTCTGGCCTGGGATATTCACTGTTGCTTTTTCCATTTGCGTTTCATCTACCATACCCACTCAGGATGGGGCGGTTACCCATTGCAGGGCATTCTCACATACCATTCACTCACACAGGCACACCCATGGGCTATTTAACCTGCCTTTGGGCTGTGGGGGGAAACCGGAGTACCCGAAGGAAACCCCACGACGACACGAGGGGAACATGCAAACTCCACACACACAGAGCCATGGCAGAGACTCAAACCCTGGTGCCAGAGGTGTGAGGCACTAACCACTGCAGCACTGTGCCACCCCCTTCACTATGGGAAGGTAGCAAATTGCACTAATTCAGTTCACAATGTGTTAGAACAGTTTTGGAAACAGTATGTGAGCATGTGCAAAATGGGCTGGGTTGAAGGTGGTGGAGTTGGAGGGAGAAAAGAGTCCATGAATTTTGTGAGATGTGGTCATTAAATGTATTTTGTGTCACAGCAATGACAAACGATCCATAATTTAGTCCGCGGTTGTGGTAACTGTGCGAATGATTCTGAAAAAAATGACTTTACAGTATAGAAAAAATGCTTGTTAGCAAGTGAAAAAAATGTGATATGGCACACTTCTACTTTTTAAAAAAAAAAGTTTTTAAAAAAAAACAGAACTCATCAAAGCTTTAAACATCTTTAAAATTCTATGAATTAATAATTGGGTTTAATCCCAGCACGTTGTTGAACTGAATATCGATCGACATTATATCTGCTGTCTTTTGAATAGTTTGGAAGAGTTAGTTGACAGGATAAGGGAATTCTCTTCCTTGCAGTGAATTCATTTGCTGACAGCGGAAGAACATCTAATAATCAAGCGAAATTTAATTTCAAATATATTTTACAGTAACTGTTGTAGCCAAGACTCATTTGTAATTATGGAATGTAAATGGAAACTGCTTTCGTCCGGTACACCATGATAAATTAAAGGTCAACTGCATTGCTTGTAAACTTTGATTTGAGATGGGATCTTTTTGGTGTGTTGGAATGAGTGGGAGAAGGGGGGGGGGGGGGCAGGTGGATTTAGAGGGGATAACAGGAACCAGTCAGGAACGGAGAGCTGTTTATCTGCAGCTGAATATTAAAGACTTTCCATCTGAGAGAAATATCACCCAGCCCAATTAAACCATTATGAATGTACCTGCGCCATTATGTGTTAGATTTCTGCCAAGGAAATATCATATTATTGCAAGCCTCGTGATGGCTTAATGCGGCACAATGTGTAATTGGTTGAGATGCAGCCTGCTTTTGCTGCTGTAAACATTGCAAAGTACAGATGCGTACATCGAGATGGAGCCCGGTCACGTGTTTTTCTTACCCGATATTGCCGATAACTTTTATGGCTTCTTTCCACAGTACACAATCCTCAGGTGAGCTGCAAGTATTGAAATCTCAAATGAGAAAGGTTACACTGACCATTACTCCAGCAAGGCGAAGACACAGTACCAGTGTTTCTGTCCGCAGCCATAATTGGCTTCAGTGAACCACTCTGAGTGTGTTTGGTAAGTCAAAAAGAAAAATCATCTAAATGGTTTTTGAAAGGTTGGGCACATACTCAAAGAATCATTTCTGCATGGTCTGAAATGGGGCTGTAGCTCGTTTTATGTAAAACCTAAGTGAAAACAAATTAATATGTCTGGATGGCAATGTTTTGTCGACGTTTTAAAAAATTATGAACTCTGTAGGACACCGAGGAACCGTATTATTATGGAACAACACGGGAGCAACAGAAAACGCAGGCAGACCTTCGCTGCATGGTTACTAGCTGCTGTCGGTGAATCTGTGAGGAATTCTGCCTTCCACCTCCACTGATCTCTTCCCTTTTGCCTTCCGTCCCCTTAGGCATATATATATATCTCAGTCTCGGTCCAATTAATTCAACTCAAGCCAGCTGGGCACCTTTAAAGAAGTGCGATCTGCACAGGCCGGAAGCGATAGCTGCTGTAAAGATAAATATATAAATAAATGTATAAATATATAATCCAGCGCACGCTCTGCGTCCCTCCTTTCACCGGCTCGCCGAGCACCCGTAACTCGTCACAGGATTTAATTCTTCTAAATATAAATCCACGTATGCAAAACTCGTATGTCTCAAAGTCTCTTCATGCATGTATGTGTAGGTTATTACATGATAAATTTCTTATGATCTCTCTTAAGTAGCTCAGAATATGTTTTAAATTGTTTAAATAATTAAATGTTCTATTGGTACTGTACAGCCCTGAATCACTTGAAAAATACAAGACACTTTTATGAATTCAGCTCGATCGCTGTTATCCACTTACATACTACACTTGGATACTGTATATGTATAATATATTTTTGATAAGAAGCCATTTATACCTGGAATGTTTAAAGAATTAATACAAGAAAAATAATATTGAACATAATTTGTTGAATCGTACAACAGAGGACAAGCTAATTCAGAAATATTAGCCGGAAACTATACTAATTTGCATAAAACGTTGTAGTTAACCGTTTGTCCTCATGTTGTGTGTTCTCAGTATAAATATTGGATTAAGATGTGTACATTTGAAATGGATTTAATGTGATTTTATATACTTTATGAAGGCTAAGGGTGGCTGGCGACTTCCAAACACACGTCACCCTGGTTTCATTAACATGAGATGTCTGGTCATTCCAGGTCAGATGGCCTGTTGATGTACCTTTGGGGACAGCCGTGTGGTGTTTGCGGCGTCGGGGGGGTGCGGCCTGAAAATGTCACCAATCGCTCTTTGTATCCAGCCTGATTAAGCCCTTACCTGTCGGAGGACATGCTGCTGCCCAGCTGCAGCACTGTGAGTGCTGGAAGGTTGGGCATGAAAATTATAGCACAGCTATCAGGGAGATGTTGGCCTCCACCCAATTATGACTCCATCCAAGTTTATCTGTGCTTGTGTGTCAGTGTGTGTGTGCGCGTGCATACGATAAATTCAAATTGAAACTGCAGGATACCAAATGTGAAATATTGATGTACAGGCAGTCCCCAGGTTACGAATGAGAGCCATTCCCTAAGTCTGTCTTTGAGTAGAATTTGTTGGTAAGGACAAACAATAATAACACAATACATAATAGTAGAAATAATACAGGCATGGTGCAGGGAGGAAAAAAGGCCACGGTCCACTTGTGGCCTCCGAGACGTTATTTGCAAAACGGCACTGCACACAAAAAAATAAATAGATAGCAAAAACCCAAAAGGACCAAGAATACCAAGGGGTCAGAACTTCCTACAGCCAGTAACAGCACAACCAAATTCAATGACCCACTGGGGAAATGAACTAAAGCAGGAACTTAAATACACACAGAAAAGCAGGGAAAACAAGGGGCAGGTGTAACTCATAATCAATTAACCAATCAAGGGAGGCGCTGGGACAACGAGAAACAGGTGGAAGCAGTAACACTAAATGAACACAGAACTAAGGGACATAGCAAACGCTATAGACTAGGAATACATAGCAAACACCAGGGTAACAGAGAGACTAGGACCGTTAGAATAAAGAGAAAGAATAAAACACGGCAGATGCAGGGAAAACCTAAAAACAGGAAAATACACCAAATAATAAACACTAGGAAACAAGAAACCTAATAAACAGGGAAGAGGTGAGAGTGGCCTCAAGCCAGCCTCAACCCCACACGCAGTGTGTGCAGCCTCCAAGCGGCACACTCAACCCACTGAGCTGTGTAGCAGCCCAGAAAATGGAACAACACACAGGGGCTGGGGAGCTACAAGCGTGAGGGGGGAACAGAATGAGCAGCGACACAGGCTGGCCAAAAGCAGGACATGAAGGACTGCCTGTATTTTGTGCTAAAGTGAGGGTCACTCCTGATAGTGAGGTCTACCTGCTTAGATCATCTCATTTAGAACATAGGACAGAGGCTATGTCACGTTCGTGAATAAGTTACCCCTCCATCTTGCTTGAAGTGCTCCTCTGCATGATCTGGCCTGTAATGGCTCATGGGAAACTGTTCCTTGCGTGGAACTGCCTGAAGCTTAGTACGGTTTTACTGTTTCTAATATTTCTTAAAAAGGTTGAAATAGACTGGGACAGACTGGTGGGATGAATCACTTTGCTGCTCTTTTAATGCATTATTTAATAAAAAAAAAGGAACCAGCTCATTGATTACTTCAACTAATGCACGTCGGATGGGTATCAAATTCTTGGAACGGGAAATGTTCAACAGGTTTGGCATCAGTCACTCCTCAGAAGTCACAGTAAGAATTTCTGAAAAATACAGCAGGAGACGAAGCTCCTTCTAAAACCTCTTTTGCTCTGTTAGTCTGGTTTTTGAAAATTTGTGGCATGGCAGTGGTCTTTGCATACGCTTATTTGACCCTGTCAAGCCTTTCAGCTCAGTGGCATAACTGATGTGAACTGGTGACTCCTACTTTGACAAAATGGGCACTGTAGGAATGCTCCTGGCTCCCACTGCCTTGGCACTTGTCTTTTGGACTTTGAACTTTGAGATGTAACCTGTTAAAATGTTTCCTGTAGGGTGAATTATTGATGGGAGAATCGAGGTTTCAAAGCCTGTTGGGTGTTAAAAATGCAGTGATTACCACTGATCGATGCCATAATCTCATAATCGCAAAGCATCTCATACTCAGCTACGAAAAGAAACTGGACGTACTTTACAGATATACATCCACTGTGGCAATTAAAATAATGTAATAGTTCATTTATCATTAAATTATTGTTTATAATTTTCTGCAGAATGGTCTGGATTAAGATCAGCAGATGAAATCACAGTGTTTAACAAAAATCTTTTGGGTGTGAACCACTTGTTTTTTGGCAGTGAATTAATCTTATTAATGGTTTCTTCTTAAGCAAAGGCAGTGGAGTGTAAGATGGGAAATGAGGGATGTTGTTCCTACAGCGCTGGTAAAGATTTCCACTAAAAGGTGTCACTATTCGGACTGCTCCGATATCCAATAGGGTCACCATTTTTTGTCCTCTTGACAGCTGTAGACTGAAGTAGCTGAGAGGTGGCACTGGGGATCAGTCAAGTATGACGGAAGTGAGCTCTTTAGCTGCTAACAGCTAATAGTTTTATTTGCTAAGGCTTACTGACACCACGACACTTCCTGTCAGTGAAATCACCTAAATGTCACTTGCATTTTATATTTTCAGTGTTCACCTCACTCTAAGATTTCTTCTCATTAATCCCTAACATAAAAGTATCATTTTAATAGTGTAGGACAGGGATATTAAAGCTTATACCACTAAAGCATGATCACGTAACTAAGAACTTTGCACACGAGGGGGAGGGACATATTTTTCACATAAGATAGCGAATCATGGTGTATATCGTTTATTGCCATTGCATTTAACCAATTTATAAAACAGATTCCAGTTTTAAAAACATTTAGCGTCGGAGATTACAATTATCCAAGTGTCTGGGGTATGGAAAATTTATCATAGGAAGACAGCCTTGTACTCAGGGATTATGACAACATTAAGTTCATAGAATTTTGTATTTAATCTGTTTGAATTTTTGAGGGCTAAAAATAAGTTAATTCATTCAGAATTCCCAAATAAAAGTTATGAGCATGCAGTATATCAAGAATTTCCCACTGGGATCAGTAAAATTGACCTTATATTGTAACTGGTGATGTAGACTATATGGAGCCTAACGTGTTACACTTGATAAACTGGTGATTTGAAGCCTTGTTTTCCAAGCACAGCGTTAGATTTAAAAAACATTTTTTTACAGCTATACCCAGCTCTGGATACAAGCCCACATTATGACACTTGACCAGTTTCCTGGAGGTGAAGCAGGGCTTTGATAGGCAGCTGGTGCTGCTTCTCTGACTTACATCTTCTACTGACTGCCACATATTCTATTTAATCGGCAAACCGAAGCCTACAGCAGTGTCGGTCAGCTTTGTCATGTACATTTAAGGTCCCTTGTGAGGGCCGCCAGGACATGTAAACTAGGGGCAAATGGTCCTGTGGAGTCCATTATAAATTTTCCTTTGAGACCGAGTCAGTTACGGATGACAGATAGTTTGTTTGTCGAGTCAGGGAAACTCAATGTACTTTTAGTTTATTTGTATTTCGTTTTTCTTGTGTAGCAGATGCTTTTGTCCAAAGCGATGTACAAGTGAGGATCAGACAGCAGGGTCAGACACTGTTTCTGGAGTATTTGGGGTTAAGGGCCTTGCTCAAGGGGTCAACGGTGACATCACCGGATGCCAGCCACTGGGTCTGAACTGGCGACCTTCCGATCACCGGCACAGAGTCCTAACCCACAGAGCAATACATATTTAAAAATAAGGTGATTAAATTATTTTAAGGACAAACTCCAGCTGAAGTCACAGCGAGTGGTAAAAACCTCTGATTGAATACACAATACAGGATGGACAAGAAAAAGTACGCTTTGGTCAGTGATGTATTAAAAGTACATTTTTAAAACTAAATAAAACTTCTTCCTCAGGGCTGCCTGATATCAACACTAAAAACATATTCTCGTCTAATTTCATAAGAACCCACCAGGAACGAGATGCCTGGAGATCCATTTTGGCGGCCTATGACCTAGGAGGCGTAGTAGGTGAAGCCACCATGCAGAATGCTTCATCCTGAAATCAGTGCTGTGCAGCTATTCCTCATCCACTCACTTCATCTTTGGCATCTTTAATTAAAAAGTCCTAGTTTCAAAAGAAAGAGTTAAGCATCCCAAATCTGCTTGGTGAGTCGTGGAGCTCCTGTGAAATGCAAATACCTTGGTAATTCGCTGACTGGACCACTCCAGTTTCCTCTGAACCTGACTTGCTCGGGCCAGTGAAGCCTCATGAGAACTGGGTCGATCGTTCACTCCCCGTCAGAAAATGTCAGGGAGCAGAGTGATATCCCTGCACCAGGAGGCTGTGGAACGCACCGCGGCTCCTTAACATGCTAAGCAGTCTGTTAGCATCCGTCGATAGTTTGGTTAAGTATCCTAACGTTTCCGCTCCATTTGAGAATGCTAACGATCTGAATCAGCGTTCTTTTTGTGATGAATGGAACATGTGCTCTTGGAGAAATGGAGTCCTTCATTTATTTCAGACTGATCTTGAACAAATAGAAATTGGCTCTGCATGTTACTTACTGAATCTTAGCAGATGAAGCATTTACTCTAGGGATTAATGAAGTCTGTCTGCCTATCACGAGGAAGACATAAATTCTGGAGTGTATCCGTTGTTAATTGTTGTCCATACAATTTAAAGCTGATCTTTGTATTCAGATCACCGTGAGCTACAGTACTTCTTGTCACAACAAAACATGTCACATCTTCTGATACACTCGGTATTACCTTTGTGAATTTAGCTTTGCTTTTACGCTACACTGAGGTTTGCTTATTTGATGTCCACGCAGGATCCTTTGAAGAAACGGGTTTCTGTTTTTCATATCAGTTGCAGCAGGCTGAGTGGCATATCAGTGGGTGACACTTTCGCTTTGTTTAGACTGTGATGAATATTGCATGAGTGAGCTCTGCAGTTAGGGGGGATAAGCGTGCTCTTGGCTCACACAGATCGTGTGGTACTAGGCTTGGGAATTCTTACTTACTACTTCCTCGGCTCTTTGTAATGTATCCTGGCACAGATATTCCCATGTGAAAGAGATTACTGTCTTAATGCAGATAGGATCCTGCTTTAGCCATTTGTGACTGACAGACATCGGCATACTTTTTTGTGGGCAGCAGAAGATACTGTAACCACTGTTATAGTCAATGTATGGCACTGACCAGCTAGAGACTCTAGTGTGCTTGTAAGAGCACTAAGACATCTGTAAAGGTCACATTGTAATGGCCAGAGCAAACTTGTCTTTGAGTGCGACAGAGACAACGTCGTTATTGCTGGTCATATCAGTGCTTAGTACCCTGAATTATGGATGAGTATCCTCAGTGATTTTCTGCTTTTTTCTTATTTTTCTCTTGACAGCAGGCACCAAGCAGGTAAGTGGAGGCTTTATAGTCTAGGCGGGCACTGAAGATCACGGCCGTGAGTTTAAGTAATTGACCGAGCTTCTTTGAAAATCCCCAGAAGCAGCATAAATTGTGCATCGTTGCCAGGATTTATTATAGGCAACAATAATTTAGATTTATAGCACTTTTCCCATTAACAATATGAGTGCTTTGCTCTGTAGGCAAGCAGCAGATGTAAACACGCTTTGGTTCATGCTTATCATCCTTATCGATGGTTAGATCCAGAGCTGTTAGAAAAGTGAATGATAAGGTTTTCACAGACTGAAAAATGTCAGGTCGCGCAACCGAAAAGTATATTTTACAATTAGTTTTTCGAAATTAAAACCTTCACAAAATAACCATTTCATTGGCTACAATGCATCAGATATTAATTTGACACCTGCACAAACATCTGTCCTTGATATCAAGCTTGTACATAAAATTTTAAATACAAGTAAATAGTTTTATCATATTACAATATTTTCATGATTTTATACGGGTTGTCCAATCTTACATGGAAACTGTACAAACCCAAACGTGAGTTGATAGCTGGATATTTCTGTCAACATTTGAGTTGGATCTACTAGCTTTTTTACTGCTGCATGAAAATTACTTGGGGTCTCCTTTACGAGGTACCATCCAGTCCACTGCTCACCAAAACGACTTTTAAATTTAGTAATAAAAAAAAACAACCTTTTCTCGGTTGCTGCCTGGTAATAGAAATTTGAGAACAAATAATTTTCAGTAATCGTAATGGTTTTAAAACCACAGTAATTTGCACCACCTGACATTTTTGGACTTTGAGATATGAACATCTGTGTTATTTGAGTGCATTGAAAATGTATTCACATAAAAGAGGCTTCCTACAATTATTAATTTATGCTATGTATTTAAAATAATGAACTCGATTCGTTTCCGAGATATCTGAGGTCCATCCCCTTTCACCCACGTTACGGTCAGCCCTGCCCGCCAGTAGTTCATGTCCTGCACCCCATAATAACATGAACATGTAAATTATTAGGTAAAAATCAATGCCTTTACATTAGGATCAATTTTCAAAATAGAACCGTTCAGACTGAGGGAATCGATATTTCAGCATCGATGCACGTCCCTACCAAACTACGTTTTGTGATGGACAGCAAACTAAAAAGAATGGAGAAAGGCGGTTCTGAGAAAGCAAAGATAAAGTGGAAAAATGCGGCAGAGGAGGCTGCAGTGAAATGCACAAAAAAAATCATCTTTACGTCAGGTGAGAGGTTGTAGTCTGTTAGCCTTACATCACTGCCTTGGGTCACGACTTCAGTAGCAGTAGGTGAGAGGAAAACAGCCAGCTGGCTGGCACATGTGATTGGCCCAACAGACGACATGTTGGCGCAGTGGGCTTATAGCGGTATGAACATGCTGCCCCTAATTGAAAAAAATAAAAACGAAACTAGGATTAGCGTTATGCATGCGTCTCATTTCAAAGCTGACATTGATGCATAATCATATCTAACGAGAAAGACATTCTTATGCAATGGCGGAGAAGAGAGTTTGATATTGGTGGGGGGGACAACTTAATGATGTAAAGCAGAAGTATTTCGAGGGGAGACGACAAATGAATCCAAATTAAGTATCGGAAGGTACAGCCCCCCCATCACCCCTCTGCTTATGCCTTTGGACACTGATGGGGTCTTTAATAAGGTAGCAGAGACTAGTGTCTTGCTCAAGACGCTAGTTTTGTTTTAAGTAGGTTTAGTCTTTGTCTGATATTTTCCAGCTTTCAGACGGCACAATACCATGGCTGATTATCATTTTAGTAAGTAGACTAAATTTTCGGTTGATTTAGAAATTGTGTAATTGCATATGGCTGGAAACCCTCTGCTGAAAATGTCCATTTGCAGTTTGTTACCAGTAGTAATCTTTTGTCTGATGTGGTATTTTGCCATTTTCTGAAACTAGAATACATTTTCAGCTTATTTAGGAGTGTCTTATCGTTTATTTTCTTGGAGGACACTCTCACCTCGCGCTGAAAGTCTCGCTCTGCCCTTGCGTTGTACACAATGATCGGTATCACTGATTAACAGTTTTGGGTTAAGTAAACGGAATATCATTTTTGTTATCGCCATCCCATTCAATGTTAAATTTAAAGAATAGAATATTGGTACTTTTTTCATCCCCGAGGGGAAATACTGTAGTTTTGTCATACCTCATCTTGTCCTACACATATACCCTCATTGGCCACTCCATCAGGTACACCTGTTAAACTGCTTGTTGAAGCAAATATCTAATCAGCCAATCATACATCAGCAGCACGGTGTATAGAGTCATGCAGATACAGGTCAGAAGCTTCAGTTAATGTTCACGTCAAACACCAGAATGGGAAATAAAGATGATTTAAGTGACTTTGACCACGACATGGTTATTGGTGCCAGATGGGCTGGTATGAGTATTTCAGGAACTGTTGATCTAACTGGGATTTTTGCACAGAGAAAACTGGCCGAAAGAGAAAAAACTGCGTTCTCTGGGCAAAAATGCCTTGTTGATGGCAGAGGACAGAGGATAATGGCCAGATTGGCTCAAGCTGATAGAAAGACAACAGTAACTCAAATACCCTCTCATTACAACCAGTGTATGCAGAAGAGCGTCTCTGAAAATACAGCACGTCGAACCATAAAGCAGATCGGCAGAAAACCACACCGGGTGCCACTCCTGTCAGCTGAGTACAGGAAACTGAGGCTCACCGAGGTTGGACTGGTGGTGGGGTCAGAATTTGCCATAAACAACATGAAAGCGTGGATCCATCCTGCCTGGTATCAACAATTCAGGCTGGTGGTGTTGGTGGTTTAATGGTGCAGGGGATATTTGCTTGGCACACTTTGGGCCCCTTAGTACCATTTAAGCATTGTTTAAATGCCACAGCCTACTTAAGTACTGTGGCTGACCAAGTCCATTCCTTTATGGCCACAGTGTACCCCCCTTCTAATGGCTACTTGCAGTCAAATAACGTGCCGTGTCACAAAGATTCATCATCTCAGACTGGTTTCTTGAACATGACAGTGAGCTCACTGTACTCAAAAGACTTCCCCATTCACCTATCCAACAGAGCACCTATGGGATGTGGTGGAATGGGAGATTCGCATCATGAAGGTGCAGCCGACAAATCTGCAGCAACTGCGTCATGCGATCATGTCAACATGGACCAAAGTGTCGGAGGAATGTTTCAAGCACCTTTTTAGATCTACACCACGAAGAATTAAGGCAGTTCTGAAGGCAAAAGGGGGGTCCAACCTGGTACTAGCAAGATGTACCTAATAAAGTAGCCAGTGAGTTTATGTACATGTGAGAACAAGTTTTGGGGTGGGAGAGCAAAGGGTCTGCCAGCATCCAGAGCCCCTGGAGCTGTTGGGCTTTGCGCAAGGTCCCAGGTTTGATATAATTACTCTGTCAGCTACAGGATTTGAACCCACGATCTTCTAGCTCTGACTTTGAACCTGCTGAGTTGCTCACTTGCCCTCAGATTTGAGACTTATTTCCCTTCACTAGGGGACATAGGAATGAAGTACTTGTGCAGTGTGTAATGTATTTGAAATAGCTATAAGCATATAGCAGTGTTTCCCAGCCTGGTCCTCAGGGACCCACAGACAGTCCACATTTTTGCTCCCTCCCAGGTCCCGGTAATGTGGACTGTCTGTGGGTCTCAGAGGGCCAGGTTAGATAACACTGGCATATGGAGGGATCTCTGTTGATGCGGGCTGTTTGTTACCCTCCAAGATGCTTTAATTAATGTTCATTTGTGTTTTTGCATTGGAAGGCAGATCCTCATATTCCCCACACATAATTACCTTTGGCATAATTTGTCTTTCTGTTGTGAGTTGCCATGATTCAGTTGTGTGGAAGATGGGAATTAGAGAGGGACGCTGGCTGAATCAAATGGGTGTATCAGACATGCTGGGGACCTCTTCTCTATTTTTCAATGATGCCACTTCAGTCATGGCTTACAAAGTCAATACGGAAATCTTGTCATGTGCAAGAGCTTATAATTTTCTGTTAGGATTTCAGCCATTTCCCCATGTAATGTTTCCAGATCCGCTATTATAAAGACTGCAGTAGATAATCATATAAGGGCTGCAGCTTAGAGATGTAAATCGTTTTAAGAAATATAATAATTGCAGTTCTGCTGGCTTGGTGATTTTTATTACGTCAAGTGCAATGAAGTAGCTCCTGTTAAGCAATTAGAAATGACACAGAGGATAACGGTTGGCTCAGATATTCTACAAAATTCAGTTTGTCAGTGTAGTTTGACTTGTGTTCTGTCAAGGCCAGTGGTATCTTTCCAAGTGCAAGACAGAGGGGCTGGGGACTGTGGAGGTAGACAGTTATGACAAATGAAGCCAGGGAGCATCCTGAAAAATATGTGCACGTATCATGGAAATTATCCACACGAGACCTGCTTGCATGGCTTCCTGCGATAGATATACCGTGTTCTTTCTGTTTGCGGGGCAGTACAGTTTCATTAAGCTATGACGTTGTGTTGACTGTTGTAAAGTGAAGGCCTTGCTGGCACTGTGGCTTTGGTGCTCTTACAGGAGGGCCGTTGTCCTGGTTTGCAGTGTATTTCATGAACCTTATTCAGATTGGGATTTAGACATTGCTGCTGCTGCCATAAGTGGTGAAAGTTGGTACTGCACCCTACTCATCATTTTTTAATTAATTTATTTTTTTTCTTGACAGAGTTTAGAATGATATGTTATTAAGAGCATTGTTGAAGTGGAACATACTAATGCTGATGGTTCACCAGAGCTGAGATTTCTGCTTCTTTGATCGAGAATAAGAGGGATAGAGCTGTCGGCAGCTTTGTGGTGCACATTTAAGCTGAGGAAGATGGTAGACTATATTCCCCCACCTCAGTTATTGAGCTGCTGGCTTCTTCTGCACCCCCTATCTGCCACGGCTAACCGCGGCGGACGGTGCTTTACAGCTCTATACGTCAAACACCGGGTAACCTCTTAGGCTACGGGTTGACTAAACAATGTCTCATTGAGGTTGCTGTGTTTTGATCGCGGTGTGAATAAAAGCCTTAAATGGTGGTGCTCTTTTCCACTCCGGCTGGCGTCTCCCTTGAGCTGGTGAGCTGTCATCCGGCTTTTATCTGGCACGTCTCCTCCAGAAGAATGAGCGAGGAGTGGCCTTGGAGCACTAGAGCGGAGGCAGCTCTCGTGCGACGTAGATGAGGGCACGGTGCAGACTGCAGAGTGTTTGATTAAATCTCAGCTGTTTTTTTTTCTCTTTTCTATTCATGATCTAGTCAAGAAACACGAAACGTTCTGTTAAGGCTACAGTCAAAACAACTGTACTTTATTTATTTACTCGGTTGTTAAATGACCCAAAACCTTTACAGAAAGCTCTATACAGATCTCAATGCAGATTGCATTTTGGCAAAGAGATGGGATTTCTTCAGCTGCTATGCAGATGATGCCCTTAATTGCAACATGTCAGATGCCGGAGTGATGATCTTGTGGCGTAGCTGGACCCGTTGAGTACAGTACAGTATAATTTTAAGAGTCCATCACTTATTGGTTTTTGTTCTTGATTAGTTAAGTTGATTTATTTATATGTACTGTGCAAAAGTCTTAGGCAGTCAAAGAAAATGTTTAAAGCTATTGATCTGGGTAGTAAATATTTGCTGAGAAAAAAAAAAAACGCTATTTAACAGCAGGACATAAGAAAATTGACGGTAACACAATAAAAACTAAAAGGATTTTTTTTCTGTTCCCCAAAAAGTTGCTGATATCTTATTAAATCACTAGATGAACACCGCTTTGGTTCCCAAACGTAGCAGTAGGCACACCTCAACCATTTCAGGTATTCATTGAATTTCACCACCAGTTCAATTAATTAATTTAATTAGACCAATAACTTAATTTTGTGTTGATTAGCCAAACATGGTGATGTCGAGTCAAAAAATACATAGGTATGCTCAATAGCTGCAAATACTGGGTGAATTTAAGAGAGGTGTTTAAATGGCTTAGCTTGCACGCTTTGACAGACGTAGGCCTAATATCATTATTTTTCCCACTTTAAGATCATTTAAACATCATTTTCTTTAACTGCTTAAGATATACTCATTGGCCACCATTCATTCATTCATTCGTTTTTTTTGTTTCTTACACCTAGCTAGTACCAGGTAGGACCCACTTATGCCCCCAGACCTGCTTTCCTCACATGCATATATATATATGGACGTGTGATATATCTTCTATATATACGCATTTTTGTAATCCCTCTGGAAGAAGCACAGTCTACATTTTGTTAAAATGTAATATTGAATGAGTGATGGTTTTCCCGAGAGCAGCTACATTGTGTCTCTCGCAGCTTACAGACAGGATGTTCAGGTAACAGATTCAAACCTCCTGAAGATGATCGGCTCGGTGCCTAGCCGAACGTTTAAATGATCGCTACGACTGATGCGCGACATGTTTACCTAAGAAGCGCTTGTTTTTCTGAAAGCATGTGCGTCTTCCGTGCATCTGATGATTGAGCTTTCACCCTCCCCCTGTGGGGCCTTACTGAGCGCGGTGATTTGTGTAACGGCAAGGGGCCGTTTGCTAGCACAACTACGTGGATCTCCATATTAGGTCCTGTCTTTCTTATAGGTGTCTGTAGAAAAGCCTGAGGGATGTTTGACCCCTTGGATAAAGGAGCCTGGGAGTCTGACTAATCTCTCAGCTGTGCTCATACCTTCAGGATAGGGCCTGGGGCTCTGGGGTTTGATTAAGCTGAAAGCCATACATTGTTTTGGCCTTTCTGTGCATATATATGAAGTCCAGCAAGAGCCGACTGCGCTCAGCAGTTTACTGACTGTTTTGTCTTTAGTACAGATGTATGCCTGAGACTGTTTGCACTATTTCCTTTAATTGGGAGCCAGCAGCAACACTCCATCTGTCCTGAAGAGGCTCTGCTAACCCAACTTTCCTTCAGGTAGAACTGCATAAATATCCGCGTCTCTGTCACCGTGCCAAATTAATTTGATTTATCGGCCTGTTTTCAGATTGCTTTTCCGGAGTCTGGCTTTCCTCTAACCACAATATTCCGGATTGCCAGTAGATAAAGTAAATTTGTGATGAGGGACGTTCCGCTCAGTCAGAATGGAAAGCCATCCATCCTTTAGGCGGTGGTCGGCACGGGCCGCAGGAAGGCTGTACGCACAGCTGCTCTTTCTCACTTTTATGGACCGGGATTCCTGGATCTCAGATGGAGTGTTGCGACTCTGAGTGCTGGGGCCGAAGAACTCGTGGATCCATTAGAAGGTTGAGGTGGAGGGGGGGTCATTAGCATCTGTAGCTGGAAAGGTTATCCACCACAGAGCTGGTAATGAAGTGACCCCCACACGCTTCCACCTCCATGCTAAGATTAGGAGTGCCCCCTCCTGCTGGCCCTAGTGTGCTGATTGATGCCTTTGATTATGATGGCTTAATACGGTGTTTCTTAAACTGGTCCACAGTTATTGCTTACCAGGAGTGGTGAGGGAGCAAAAATGTGGACTGTCTGTTGGGGAGCTGGGAGGGAGTAAAAGAAACACTTAATAAGTCCCACTTTCAGTCTGCCCATGTGCTTTGTTTGTATGTTTTTCCTTGGTCAAAACCCAAAATAGTTGTTGATCCTGGGGTGGGGGGGCGGGTGTACAAGTGATTAAAAAAAAAAAAATCAGCCACAAACTCTGTGACCCACTTTTGGGTCGCGACCCACCATTTGAGAAACACTAGTTGGGTTTCTATTTTTGCATTGCCCTGGTGAATCCCTTCTCCAGCTTTGTTTTACGGAAGCCAGCCTCAGGGGGGCCTTGGGTCCTCAGCTCTGATTGGCCATTTAATAGTGGGTGTGGCCCAGGCTCTGAGATTGTGATTGGAGGCTGGCTGTTTGCTGCCTCCCATATTAAGGTATGACATGTTTATTTCCATGCTGGCTATTCTGAGAGTGCTTTAACCTTAGGGAACGAATATGTCTGTGACAAACAAGAACCAGGGGAGCGCATTATTATGGTACTATTAGCACTATGTGATGTGCTTAGTATTTATTACGCTGGGGGGGCATCCACTAAACATCAATAACGTCATGTTCGTTGTAGCAAGAAAAAAATATGGCTGGTTTTATGTTTGTTTCCTGCTGTACAGTTTGCTGTGGCAGTTTCATGCAGCTCCCAGGGAACGCAGTGTCATTAGCCAGTCCATTTCACACTTTTTCACCGTGGGGACAAATCCCGGAAATCCGAATAGGGAACGGGCAAGAGGGACTGTCCCGAAATATGTTTGTTTTAAAAAAGTTTATAACACCTCAGTTAAAAACATAGTTGGCCTTTCATGTGACAGGTGTGGAACAGACCCTGGGAAAGTACTGATCATTGGTGGAGAGCTATACTTAGAAAAAAGAAGTACTTTATTCTGGTCAGGCTGAAACAGAGAACCTCTCTATTGTTTAATTATTGTGTGATTTTGCGCAGTGACATTCTGCCGCTGGATAGCAGAACTAAACTTTCTCCGAGGCTCCGATATAATGCCCTAGAGACATTGACTGCGGTTCACGTCTTGGTGGCTGAAGTTAATTCATACCAATAGCTCTGGCCATTGACCTATCCTGGCAGTCAGACTAATCTTTCATCTGCACACTCTTCCTGCCTCTGTTACACTGGCCTGAGTTAATGATAAGGCTGGCATAGACGGAGGGAGTCTGCTGGGAGTGTGGCGGTCCGTCATAACCAAATCTCTTGCGTGGGCCTTGCAATTCTTTTCTCCCTCCTCAAAGGGATGCTTTTAGCTTTTCATTTTTAAACTTTTTTTGCACATATTTAATAAGACATTTCTCGTTGTGGTCTAGATTAGCGAGGGCCCGCTGAATTCTGTCTTCTCAAGTGCAAGGGGAATATTAAATCACCCGCGATCACTGCAGGATTACCTGTTTGTGTTAGACTGTGGTACCCTTTTCATGAAAGTGGCCCCCCCCCCCCCCCCCCCACGAATTTTATTTGTTGCTCAATGCCAAAGCAAGTCCTGGCGGATTGTCAGCCTGCTGCTGCTTTGCTGGCAGTAATTATGGGATGGTAGAAGTTGGAGAGCTGAATTTCATCATCAAAGGTGGAAACGCTTCTCAGGGAAATTAAGCTTAAGAGCAGATCCCCCCACCCCCCCACACCGGCGTGTCTGGGTGAGCTCATTTCCAGAGAGCCAGCCTGTAATACCAACCGAATCGTGCGCTCCAATTTCCCCTCTGCTTGGCAACAGAAAAAGAAAAGAATCACTATGGTGAAAATCGTCCATATTTGTTCGGCGAGGGGTCAATTCGGATGCTAACTTGAAGGCCACTGAGTAGATAGCATCCATCACAGCACTCCTTAATTTTAGCTTGGGGGAAAATCAGAATAGTTTCTCGTTTGGGGGCCTTTATATCGACAATACCATGTTTATTCATCCGTCTAAATAATGAAAAATCTCAGAGTGGCTGCTAGTTGAGAGCGCCCCAGCTGGATCGATGTGGCCGCCGCTGGGAGTGCCCGCTTCGGCTAACCCGTGATTTCCCCCGTGTCTTCCAGGTGACGTGGCCCCGTATTTCAAGACGGAGCCAGGCCCTGCTCAGATCCACCTGGAGGGCAACCGCTTGGTCCTGACCTGCCTGGCCGAGGGCAGCTGGCCCTTGGAGTTCAAGTGGATGCTCAATGGCACGGACATCACCTCCTTCTCCCCCGAGTACAAGTGAGCGTAGACCCCTTCTCGTTAACTTATGGCACTTTCCTTCTGTGGCTTGTCGGCACAAAACCATCACAGAGCTACATTTAGTTTATTTAACAGGCACTTTTCTTGGAAGTGACTTTGGAGAAAGCTGGGTCAGACAATCCCTGGAGCAATTAAGGGTCTTGCTCAGGGGCCCAATGGTGAAATTACTCTGCCAACTGTGGGATTTGAACTGGCAACCTTCTAAACACAGACACAGCAGCCTAACCCACTGTGCCACACAACCACCACCCATCTAGGTCTCCAGGAAATGATATTGAAGGCTCTCCACGGGGCGTAGACAGCCTGGAGTTCAGTCACGGCATTCCTGTTGTTTCAATTCAAATAAAATTACTATGCTATATTATACGTAGTAAGTAGCTTAATAAGGGCATGCACTGCTGCGTACCAGGCTAACTGATTTAATTAATAAAATTTCACAGTGTGTATGGAGGATGCCCTGAATGGAATCTGAAAGTCGACCGCACCTTGAGCGTGTCATGTGTTGGGGGGGGGTTGGGTTGGCTCAGGGACACAGAGTCACGGGAGGTGGCGGCCAGCAGAGTTCAGGAGAAATTAGGATCACAAGCCCCGCAGCAAAGTCAGAGCTGGCTAGTCGATATTAGAAATGTTTGTTTCTGTATTAAAAATAGGGCTGGCCTGACATTGTTTGGCTCGACTGTCTCCATGGTGCACATCCGGTGAAGGTCACACGTGCGCTGGGGAACACCCTACCGACGCAGGGGTGGACGTCACAGACCCTTCCAACACTCCCTTCACAGGAGTGAATTTCAAGGAGGTGGTTAATCAGCGGCTTCAAGTGGTTATTATTAGTGTTACCAACTTTAGCCCCTGCCTATGAAATGGCATGCATTATCTCAGGAAGGGGCTACTCACACTGCGCCTCGTGTTACCCGCCCTGTTATGTTGGCCTCTACAAGACCGAGCCGATATACAGTCTTTTGGGTTGGCACTGAATTGTTGAAAAAAAAAACAGATGAAATGAAACATTTTCCCATCTGAAAAGTGTGGATCTGCCTGTCGATGCAACAAATGGGCCGAGTTAGCGAGTGCGCTTAATGGGCTGAGTGTCGGTGCTTTCCAGTGTCACTTCAGAAGTACCCCTCGGTGGGCAGCAGATGTAAATGCCAGCAGAAATGCCAAGGTCACAGTTAGTCATTGGTAAAGGACAGTAACTAAGCTGTATTTACATCCTGGTGCTATTGTCTTTGGAAGTATTAATTGGAGGGTTATCAGTACTAAATATGCCTTAAACTGCAATTACATTAATGCTTACTTGAAATGTCACTGTGGAATAAAGCATCCATTTAACTTTGCATTTTTGTCATTTTATTTTGTGCTTTGCCTTTTACAGTCTTGTAATTGTGTTAAAGTTATTTGCACTTGCAACGGAAATAAGATTTTTTCAGCTTTCTTTAAGGGAGAGCATCTTTCTGCATATTCAAACCCTGGGAAATGAAATACGTGCCTTCCACTGAATATTTAAAATCAGAGGCTTTATAGAAAATTGAGCTGTTGTTCTGTAGTGTGATTTAGTGTGTTAGCATTACGGTGATTAAAGGAATGCATTATTCTCCAGGAAGAGCGGAGCTGTGAAGTTTCAGTGTATTTGCAATTGGAAGGAGAGCTGTTTGTATAGCGTGGGGTGTTTCCTGTGCTTTAAGTCCTGGTCCGTGGGCTGGTGTGGAGCCTGTCTGGCCAAATGATGCGTAATGGGAGTGATTAGAATGAATGGGCCAGATAAGCAGGGCCCTCTCCTGTCATACGTGTGGTAATGAGCAGAATGGGGCTATTGAACCTTAATCCAGACCCTTTCAGGAGCTGGGAATCTTTATGAAAACAAAGCGCTGCCAGCCAGATCTGTCCCAGTCTTAGCAGGGTATGTTTTGAGTAGCAATATCATGGAAAAATTTGTAATTAGATGCTACAAGAAAGTTCTTTATGGAGAGAATGTAGAAATAAAGAACTCTTAGTGTTAAATTTTGTTACACTAAGCACCTGTATAATGGAGAGCATCCTTTGAGCATCTGGTTGGTGATACTTATACCGTATTTTCAGCATGTTGTGTACAAATGGGCCCACATTCATGGACCTTCTGGGTCACTAGTGCATGAAAGCCTCCAGTTAAAACCATGAATTGATAAACTTTCTTTCAGCCATTTTACATATTGGATGCACCTGGCACTTAACTGAAATTTATTTAAATTTTAAAATAGGTAACACAAACCTCTCCTATTTGGTTTGGGCATCCAGCCTCGATCCACACTGAATCGTTTAAGACTGTTTGTAATAATTGCGTTTAGAATGGCTGGCATTCACTTTCGTTGTTTAGAGGTGTGATGCAAGTTGCAGACTGGGGGTTTGTCAAGGATAAAGCCCACAGATGAATGCTTGGCTGCCCAGGACGCATTAAAAGATAAGCGGGGCCTTGTGCTTGGCATTGTTATGCTGCGGAAATGCAGACAAGAGGGCAGGTTAAAACTTGAGGGCATAAAGGGTGTCATAAAATTAATGGCCAATCATGTGATGTTTTACTGACAGATTAAGCAATTCTATCAATGTAATATGATTGTAATGGGCGCATATAACGATAATGCAGATATTACGGCGGGGCATGGTAGAGGGAAGGACAATCCATGGAACGGCTCCAAACAAAAAGGGGTTTATTAGCAAACAGAACAGAACACAAAGGGGAAACGACAATATAGAATGATGTATTCAATCAAAATCAAAATCAAAAACAGATAATACAAGAAAATAACTAAATGAATTACAAAGAAAATAAACACTAAACTACAACCAGACAGGGAGCAATACCAGGAGATCAGGAGAAGCACGGGGGGGAGGATGGAAAAGTGGGGGGGGGGCACAGCTACTAACACACAGAAAAAACTATAATGACTGATTGAAGTAAGGAACAAAGGCAGGAGCTTAAATACACAGATAATAAGGAATAACTAGGGGCAGGTGTGGACTATAAGGTACTAGGGGCAACAGGGAGCAGGTGTGGTCAATTAACGGATATAATATTTGAAAACACCAAGGGAAACTAAAAACAAGAACAACTGAATCTAATACAACTAGGCAGCAAACACAAGGGGATTGTAACATAAATACATAAAACACATGTTAAACCAAGAGAACACAAAACAACAAACATTAAATAACGAATAGTTGAGGCTGGCCTCTGGCCACCCTCGAACCTACATACAAAAGGTAAGTCTGGATGGTGGCCAGTTGCTCAGTCCATTACGTTACACACCGCCGCAGGGAGTAGGTAAACACACTAGGGACTGAGGGGCTACACAACAGGGGGAACAGGTTGGCCAGCGACACCTGCTGGCCAAATGGCAACAAGACACATGGGACAGGGTCAGACGGACACCAATCCTGACAGTTGACCCAAGCATGCTTCTGTCTGACCATGCACCTTGATTTTAGCAAGCAAGCCCACTCTTTTCTGTGCAATAATGTTAGCATGCCCAGGGGGGTTGGGCAGCCAGTTGACCTTGGACCCCCAGAGGTTTTTTTTCTCCTTACTTGGGAATTTTTGGTTCCTCTCCTCCATTGCCATCTGGCCTTCCTTCTTTCTTTAGTTAATTTCTTGTCTTTCCTTTTTCCTATAGTATTCCTGTCTCTCAATATCATGTAAAGCATTTTGGGGCGACTCTGTTGTGAAAGGCGCTATATAAAAATAAATTAAATTGAATTGATTTGACAGAGTGACAGAGTATTTTCGGCTGCTTTTGGAGGCAGTGCTTTTGAGATAACAGGGCCTCGTATTGGCTGTATGTCCTGCCGGCTGATGTGTGCTTTCACCTCCCCAGGTACACCATCCAATCCCTGCAGCGGGCTGACGCCGGGTCCTACCAGTGCGTCGTCAGGAACAGGATGGGGGCGCTGCTGCAAAGGAGGGCAGAAGTGCAAGTGGCCTGTAAGTGCGAGTCCATTTTAGCCCTCAGCACCTCGTCCTGCTAGTATCTTATCATATATTGCTTATATTTTGAATATATCATACTATACGTATATTGTATGTTATAGTTCAGTATTCTGTCATTGCTATTTGTCATTCTTCATTGTTATATGTTGTTTAAGTCTGCATAGAATTACACAAACAACTATTTCACTCTACCTGTACAAATGACAATAAAACTTTTGAATCCCGTGAGTCCCCTGCACGTCCAAGCCCCCGTCCCCAACCGGCAACCCCATGCAAACACACCAGGCAGTCAGTCGCATGTCGGGTCTCCTGAATCAGCAGTGAGTAGTGCATTTAGGTGACGTTTGCTTGCCATTTGTTCATCCACTTTATACAGGATGGTCTTTGACAAAGCAAACATTTTTCTTCACTTTGTAGGACTGCCTGTCACTCTCAATCCTCTCATTTCCATTATTGTGCCATTTCAGACATGCTAAAAATACAAACATTTAATATATGCTCTATTATATTGCCGTAGGAGCATGGAAAATTAAAATGCAATATTATTTAAGGCTTCAAATCGGGACAGAATTCCCCTTTTAAGATATATGGGTTACATAAAGCAATATCATTACGGAATGGCTTTGTTTAATTTATCGGTCTTATATGTACTCCCTGCCTGTCAAAAAATGTTTTATTTGTCTCTCACCAAAAAAACCCGTTTTAACACCAGGCACTTTGCTGTAGAAGCCTGGCGTCACGTGAGCTTAACTGATGACTCCATTGCTGAAAAAACAGCCAAAAAGCAGCTTATGCTGGTAGCTGGTTTTAGATGATCTTCGACGGTCATGTCCCAGCTCTTGCTGCTCTTTGATGGTTTAGCTGGGTGGGTCACCAGTTGGTCATGCTGATATGACCAGCTAAACCAGCTAGAAAGATCATTATATGCTGGTATGATCAACTAAACCATCCAGCAAAAACATACCTTAAGCTGGTCAACTATCATAAGTTGGTCATCCAGCTTAAGCTGGTAAGCTGTTTTTTTCCCCCAGCAGGGTCTGTTGCCGTAGTGCTGTTCTCCTCTCTCCGCAGACATGGGACACTTTGCGGAGCAGGAGCAGAGGAAGTCGGTGGTGCAGGGCAAGGCCGCCGTGCTAAGCCTCCCCACCGTGCGCAGCTTCCCCCGGCCGCAGGTCACCTGGTTCCGGGACGGCTACAAGATCATCCCGAGCGAGAGAGTGTGAGTCGGGTTCACCATGGCTGCTTAGCGGGGTCTAGCCCTCGTGGTCTGGGGTGTTGCGAGTCGCCTCTCTGCGCCGCTGTCTGGTCGGTGTGGCGTGATTCCGCATTTCACCCTAACTGACTCTCCCCGATCTTAAACATTCAAATGACTGCTATCAGAAAGGGCTAATTAATGGGCAGCCCCTAGCCATCCTTTGATGTGGAACGCTGTTGCCGGCCACTGCCTTGGTGTAATTAGCAGCTCTGCCAAACAGAGGCGCCGAGGCAGACCTGACTCCTCCTTACTGCTGAGGGCTCCTTTAGTCTGGGAAGGCCAGAATCAGTCCCTGTTCTTATCTAGGCTATGTATCTGCTTGGCTCTCCTCACTGCCCCCGGGATGGTTTTCTATTGATCTGATAAGCCAAAAAAGTGTGTGTGTGTGTGTGTGTGTGTGTGTGTCTATGTCTGAGAATATGTTGGGAAGAGGAAATTGAAATCACATTGTATTACGGAGGGCTACTGTAAAAATCTAATGGGTGAGGAGACCGCTAAAAAGCCGGGGGGAGGTGCGGGGGGTGAAAGGGGCCTAGGTGGTGAATTTACGAGCTCCGTGTAAGCCGAGAGGTGACTGAAATGGAGCGGCGGATTCCTTCATGTAAAGTGACGTGTCCAGGGAAAGTGGATGACTAGTGCACCGGGAATACGAGCTCTCATACAAACAGCACCGTCTTCCATTATTCTTAGGTAGAGACAAGCCTCTACCTGAGGCCGATTGGATCGCCTCCCCTCTGCCGAACATGGTATTGCACTGAAATAGTGTGGGGAAGTGTGTCTGTCAAAAAAACACATTCAGATAATCTGTCTTTGAAGATACATAACTGCAGATCATAATCATGCAGCTCTTGTTTAGTGAAGTCAAGGTCAAGTTGGAACTAGATAAGCATAATGGTACGGCTTGTTTAAACGTGGCCGACAGTAGGCCTAGATAATGCAGTCCGATTCCGCAGGAAATTTCGCTCTGCTTCAAAGTATCTGACTCGAATAGAGATATCCCTTACGAGCAGACATTACTCTTCTTTACAAACCGATAAAAGGGAGGGAGCCTTAGCCATATTGGGTGAAGCGAGGACTATTTAGACAGAAGACCTCATTTCTCTACTGTGGGAAGATTGTCTGCTTCAAGTGCCTTTAAGTCTGACTCCCACAAGTGTGAATTAAAGTAGTACCAGGGTCTGTCTTTCAAAATAAAAGTTACTCTTGTTTTGAAAATTAAAGCTCTGATGAAACGCCAGTTTATTCCTTCTTGATGTGGACAATCCGAAAGTTACTGCAAGGCCCCCCCTCCAAGATGATTCAAAATGAATGAATTGCTAGAGAATCAAAAGATCATAGTTAGCCGTAGTTAGATGAACATGCTGTTTCCACATCTCCTAAATAAACGTGTTCGTTTAATATTTAGTGAAGTGACTTTTTTTGTGGCCAACAGGGGCCCCCAAAACTTGTCTGTGGTCTGTGGAAAAGCATAGTTTCAGCGGTGTTAAACATCCGCCACTGCCTCTGCACAACATTTCTGCGGGGATGGAATGGTACAGGTGGACTGTTTGCAAGAGGTCTCTCGTAAGGCAACCTAAATCCAGCGGTCATCTTGGGGCCCTATTAATGGGAACCGTGGAAGATACGGAGGGTGGTGATCAAGGCATGTGCCGCTCAGCCTAGCAGCATAGCTGCAGATGGGGCTGCCGTAGATTAGGGGAAGCGATTCCATCATTCTCGGTTGGCAGCACATTACCGCTTGCCTGGACGTGATGTCACATCCTTAATTGGGTTTGCCGCAAAAGAGAAACAATGCAATGAGCTCAGCCAGATAAACGCAAGGGGCGAGGGATGGCTTGCTGCAGGACTTTGGGGGAATGTGCTGTACTTTATGAGTTATACGGGGTGATGAAACGAGCGGCCCCTGCAGACGCCTAGATTAAAAGTGAGCGATTGTGCTGCATGGGATCAATAGGCATTTCAGAGTAAGGTGAATGAGCACCGATCAGTCTCAGCCTTCCACATGACGGCTCCCACACTTAATTGTTTTGTGAGTCCGATAAATGCAGCAGCAGACTTGACTTTGAATTAATTTCACTGGTTGTGGGTCTATATTTAGTCACCTCTGAAGCTGTGTGATGGAAGCTGGAGCCCGTTGCTCCTTTGCACACATCGGGGGGGGGGGGGTCAAATGAGCTCCCCCAACAGTACATGTCCCTGTAGATGTGAGTGCCACTCTCGGGATGAGTGGCAGAGGCCCTGTTCCGGAACAGGCCCTCTCCTGCAGGCATGCTGTGTTTCCTGGATTATGGTCGCCACAGTGTATTAATCTGTGTCCAGTGAGACACAGGCCAGATGGCCGCGCACATCCCCGGAGGACTGTGATGATGATTGTGATGATGTGTTTTAAGAACCTATTGATCTGACAGAGATCACTGTAGAAGTGGCCCAAACGCCCTGACGGCGCGGCTCGCTGCATGTGTCAGGTGATGCGTTGAGCTGACGCCATACCGCGAGGCAGACAGTGGCTCGCCGCCGACTGACCGTCACCCCACTGTAATTTAAAACTAGCCACGTCTCTGCCAGCCTGCCGCTCGCGTTGGTTTCCGTTGGCACCGCGACCCAGTACCGGATAAGCGGTGGGAAGTTGGACACACGGATGGTTCCCCCTGGTTTACAGGTACTAACAAGAGTTTTCAGATGGTTCTGTTAATTATGGTCTTAGTTGACATTGATACTGATATGTCTGGTGTCTGAATCACTGGAGTATACTGTAAGCAGTGCTTGGATCACTTGCTGTTCCTGCGTGCAGTGATCTTTTGTCAGTTTTCAATAAAATTGCTGATAAATGACTTTATTTTTCATGTTCCCCTCTCACCTTCCTTTAAAGTGTTTCTCCGACGAGCATCTCATTTCATTTCATCGTTATGTGCCGCCGCAAATTTGCCTCGTTTGAAATAAAACATTGTTTATGTGAAGGAGTCACTCTGTGGTAATCAGTAAACCACTTCATGTACAAGAGATTTCACTTAATTCAAATGTCAGTATCTCTTCAGAGACTAAGGATTATTCAAAGTTATGTAAAATGCTTTTAATTATGAATTAATTATGTTTGGGGGCAAACTTCCACTGTGTTTTCAGAAGGGACTTCCACTTCCTGGGTTCAGCAGGCAGAGGCCGGCAGGAATTGTACGCTGAACTGCTGGAGGGTTTTCGTCTTCCCGCAGATTTTAAACGCCGGCTCCGATAAATTTGGCCATTTAGCGTCACGCGTGAGCATGCTGAGAAACGACTATTAAGCGGGGTGCTTCTGCAGGCGTAGACGTGTTTAAAAATGCCTACACCGTGAAGCCGGCATGAAGTGTCTGATTTTGCTCCCATCATTTATGCAATCGCAGGCGTTGTCTTTATTTTTTGTTTGATTGAGCTCATGAGGCTGAAAATTGCTGAAAGCATCAAGGTCTGGAATTGTTCACTTTTTAAACTCAAACTGAACCGTTCAATGAGAGATCCTTAATGATATTACCATTTAAGAGACGGCTGTTATCCTTTATTAATGCATATTTGACCCCAAGGTAGCATTTTTTTTCTGGTGGTAACATAGCTAGACTGATGAGATTCAGTGTAGTTGTGATTTCTGGAATAATTTGTTGAAAATCTTTTTTGAAACTAAAGCTGGCATCAGATATGGATTATCATTAATGCAGTGCGAGGATGTGGACAAGCTTTAGCACTTGCGTAGATCTTTCAAATGAACCTGGGAAAAAAAATATGTGGGGATTATGACAGTAACCTATTTTTCCTCATAGATATAGGCTAATAAGCTTTGTTGAGCCATCTGCTTCCGAGAAGCTAATTGACTTCTCCTCACGTTAAAAAGGTGGTTGTCAAATGAAGAAAAATGATATACGGAGTGCAGCAGATTTCTTTCCGGAGAGCCGAGGGGGAAAAGATGAAAGCCGGGTAGGAGGTTCCTCGCTGGTATTATCAAAATTGGTAACCGGGGCCTGAACTTTCAGAGCAGATGCGATTTCTCCTGAGCGAGCACCGCGGGGCCGTCACTCACAGTTACCAATGTTTTTATTCGCATGACCTGTTCCGATTCACCTTCCTCTCTCTCTTGCTTTTCCAGTGGTGCCTGCCCGAGGGATAGCACTGATAATGCTCGAGTGTCACATGACCGTCATTTAGGGCATTTTAATTGCGTTGTGTGTGCGTAATGGCGAAAATAAAGCAAATAATTCGTTTTGGTGCCCAGACGCTTTGGTGTCTAGTACAAAGGCTATTAGAACAGACGGGGATCTAGCATTATTATTTTTTGTTTATTATTATTATTATTATTATTATTATTATTATTACTGTTTTAATGCTAGCTAGCTTTTTTGCATTTTTACATATTTTTTATTGGATCAATTCAAGTAAAGTACCCAATTCAATGGCACAGCAATCGGATTCTGCCTTGAAATGGTAATTGGTAACATTCAGTACAAAGGCCTGTGTCTAACCTGCACGATAATTCAATAGAATATTCATAGTCCAAACAATTAGTCCGGTCTTGAACTTGGGCATTTGAGTAACAAACTGCCCAGTCCAACCCCTATTTGACTGTAATGGGGACGGCATCCATCACTGTGTCTGACGTGATTGTACCCAGCTCTGCTGATTCTCCCGCCGCCCTCATTGCGATGAGGACCGCGTTTGCCTGAGATAGCGTCAAAGCCGGCAGCATATCCAAGCCAAGTCGTCCCTGTGACCTGCCTCAGCTCTCTGTAAGAACACTCTATACTTTTATCTCTTGACGCTTAATTAGGCTTTTTGTGCTGACTTTGTAGAATGTTTTGACCCTAACAAAGCTGAAATCACTTCACTCCCCTGTTGTGTTAAAACTTTTTCCCACAAAAAAAGTTTCCTTATAATCCCTGTTAGTGTCGTCAGTAAATGCTGCTGTTTGCTCCAAGCCCTTCATAAGCATGGAGGCTGAAGGCATAACAGGAGCCAGCGGGCGGGCGGGCGGATGGGCCCACCCTACACGGCCCCTGAATGACGTGGCTTCTTCCTACCCTTTCAGAGCCTGGTGTAAATCCATTGTTAAATGGTTCCTTTAATCTCCGCAGCATGACTCGCTTATGCGGCACTTTATCAGAGGCTTTTAAAAAAAATCCCAGGATAACATTTCATATGCTCTAATCGAGTCACGGGTTTCCATGACATTTTCTAATAAATCCTGGAGATTTGTCGGCCGACATGCTTCTGTTGCCGAATCTGCCGTTTCGTGTTTTCTGTCAGGATAGGTTCCTGTGACCCGCCAGCAGAGCGAGTTGCCTGGCAGGCCTGTAATTCTTCTGTATGGCCAATGCTTCTGCCCACATGCTTCCCACATCGTATCGAATCTCTCCAGCAGTAATAGACTGAGAAAAGGATTCTTTGAGTCATATACTCATATATGTGACATATATTACAGAAACCCTGTGCTGCCTGGGGCAGGTTCCAGGTACCCCGTGACCCTGTACTGGATAAGTGCTTACAGGCCGGATGGATGGATGCCCTTATACTTTGTGCAATATTGGTGGCAATATGCATGTTTTGCATTTTTTTATTGTGAGTTCATAAGTTCATTTTCCACTGGTATATGCAATTTCTTTGTTGCTGTAGATCAGTTTACCTCTGTATGCGCAGTTTTTAACTGACTTTTAATTTCCACTCTAAAATCAACAATGTTGTTAAGATTGACTTTAAGAGCTCAGAAAGGCTTTTTGCTGATTTTTTTTTAAATTTAGTTTAGCCTTGGAGAAATTTACAGCTGGCTGATGTATTACATTCTGTGCTCTTTCCTATAAACAGCATATAAATTACTTTTTTTCATTTATCAAACTCTTTCTTAAACATTTACTAATCCACTGTCAAAATCAATCCTTCATTAAATTGCTCTTTAGTTTTTAAAATGAACATTGTTCTGTCTGACTATTTTCCAAATTTATTCCAAGCCTAGCAATTTAATAGATCTTAGTCTTATTTGCAGTATCATTGTTAAAACGTAATTGTTAGATTTAGACTGATGTTGACATTCCCATGAAGACGGATCCCCAATGTTAACATGTTTATCCAACCTGCATGTTTAGGATTATTAGGGACAGTAACAGTAACTACAGCAACAATTGGCGTTTAGGCCCAGTGAAAGGTCCAGTTAAAAAACAAGAATTGCAGTGACCAAAAATGTTGCTTATTAGCCACAGTTGGTTTTTTCGAGCGTAGATTGCCATCATCTAGGGGACCCTCTGCCCCCCTTAGCTGCAAACAGCAACATCTGATGACATAAGACAGTGTTTGTCTGCATGGGTTTCTTAGGGAAGCACTCCTTCTCTTACTCAGATTTCCCTTAACTTTGCCTATTGTGTGTCCTGACCTACATGCTGGTGACCCACTGAACTCCCCTCTCCTCTGATGCACTGATTCACACGTGTGATTTAATTCTCTCACACTAATGCTTTACATTCTTCAGTGTTTGGGAGCAGCCAATTTAACATTTGGGCAGAAGGACTGAATGTACTCGTGCACGCAACATAAAGAGCTCGGCAGCTATCTCCAGACGTTTATGCGTACGTATCGTCTGCTCCGCAGGAAGATAAATGCCGCTTTGTTCAGCTGGCATGGCTCGGCTGGTTAGCATCTCACTGTTTTGGTTGGAACACCTGCTCCAGTGCAGCCATGTTTTGGCGATCTGTTTACAGTACGTGAAGGTGACAGGATCCGACAGGACGGATACAGAGCCAGTTTTTCTCATTCGTGGCGCCTCTTGGGAGTAGCATTCAGCCGGCTTCCCGGACGTGGTGGCATCGCCGCGGAGAGCTTGGAAAAACTGAGATGTGGAATCATTCCTATCAGGCTGGCATGCTCTCCATAGAGCTCTCCCAGCATCCTCTCCTTGGCTAAAGCGAGTGTCTCCCGTTCCTCCTGGAAGCCAGATACCTGGCGAGAATCGATCTGTGTTCATCCCAGATGGGCATCACTGGGGTGTTTCAGTCACGGAGCTACAAGGCGCAGATAACATCGGCTGTGTCCCTCTGCTGTCCACTTAAAGCGCATTTTATTAGGCCTGCTCTTCACCTTTGGGGAAAGTGCTTTTACAGCCACATCTTGCACCGTTTCCTTCCCTGTATTTCAGACTCTGGCCTGTGTTTGCGCTCCAATTAGGTTTCCTTAAGTGGTTCCAAACACCTGGGGGTCAGCATGGTGTTGTCCATTGAAGGACTTAGGCTGGAGAAGGGCAACTTGCACCAGTCTCTTTATCCCTACAGAAGGTTTCTTTTATCCCAGAAGGTTTATTAATTTATGTATTTGCTATTTAGTCCCCAGAAGTCTTTTCTGTGATGCCCATTTTAAGATGCCGGGCGGCTCTGATGGCCCCTTTAGGAAGTAAATTGCAGAGAGTCGTCATCAGTCATCCTTTGCATCCGCAGGGAGGATCTGCCCTCCCTATAGGCCTCGGTTCACATTCATCTTCCTCCACTCCCCTCACTCTTAAATAAATTAGCCTATTGTCACCTCGGGAGAAGGTGTCCTGGGACCGGCCATGTGACTGTAGTCAGAGCAGCAGAAAGGCTTTCTCCAGACCCCTGTAAACAGGTTTTCGCAGCAGCAGGCCCAGCTAAGGAAATTCTCTCGGCAGTGGTTTCTTAAAATCGCATTCATTAAACGATTTGCGGGACCCGGCGGACTCCAGGGCACCTAGTTAATGGCTGAGGGCCGGCGTCACACGTCTGTCACAAATGCAGCACAGCTCCGCCGAGTTACAATAAAGCGCAATAGGGGCTGGTGTGCCGAGTGACTACGGCATCCCGCCGCACCATTTACACGTCCAATGGCAGCATAATTGAGTACAGGTCACAGTACTGGAAGGCGACTCAGAGGTCCCCAGGCCTCCGCGTCCGGGGAGGGTGGGTCCAGTGCCCCTGTAAGGGGAAAAACAAAGATATATAATTAAGCGTGTTGGTTTCATATTGCTGCTGATCTGCAAAACGCAGCAGTGCACTCTGAAGGAGAGCTCAAGCAGAAGAAAACAATACAGGTGACCTTCAGAAACACCTTCTCCCTGGCTTTTGGTTATGCGTCTACACGACGTGAGGCACGGCGGTCTCCACAGGTGCAAATGAGCCGCCTGACAGCACGAGTGATGAACGGGTCTAATTGCAGGAGCGTGTGTAGGAGGTGGATCTGTAGCAGGACCTTTACTTGCCGGAAATCGCTAACCGGTAACATTGTTTCCAAAGGTGGTCGACAAGTTACCTCAGCAGAATGGTGGAAAAAGTCCCTTAGAAAAACGATCTCATAGTGGTAAATTACTGCCCTGCGAGTGACAAACAACAAGCAGTCCAGAGCCTGAGGACGGATGTGTGTTTCCCTGAAAACAGCGTTTTTGTCAGAGAAGGTTGAATCCCCCTTGGGGGCATATTGGGCGAGGGGGGTTGGGCATATTTGGTGGACTCCTGGTGGATGAAATCTTATTGTGAGGTGAATTTGATTTAACATTCCTCTATCAGTTTATTGAACAGCTCTGTGGAGGAGGCTGTGTCGGTTCAGTGCGACGAAATAGGTGGTCAGTATGGCTGAAGGCTTCTCGGAAAGTTCTAATCATGTTTGCAGGAGTTGTGGCTATTGTGTGCCTTTTGTATCCTCAGTATGCGTGTAAACACTGCCCTCTTTGTGACACCTTCAGGGATGTCGCTGGTGATTTTTAGCAGCTCCGTTTCTGCGTCCTGCTGAATGTGCATTATGTGACCCAAATCCATGGGGTCATCAGTGCCAGCATGACCCTATACTGATAGGTTAGGGTTCCCATCAGGATGATTTCAGCCATCTCTGTGTATATCGCCTGTCTCACTTCACCCAGTAGGACTCATGCATCAGAAGGAACAGACAGGCCTTTAATGTAACGCCTTCCTATGCTGGGCTGATGTCATGCAGTGAGACGCGCCGAGCCCGAGGAGTGTGGGCTAACCGACACCGATCTGCGCCGAACAGGGAGATCAAGTTCTCTGATCCTGACACATGGAAACGCCCAGGCTGGGCGTAGGGGCAGGATACGGCCATGTCGCCCCGGAAGGCTGACAGGGTGCAGCAGGGGGGGCACTGATTACTCTGGCCTCTGAGATGAGAAGAAAAATAACCGGCCCATTAACAAGATGAAGTGAGGAAAGATCTTCCAGGAATAGCCTGTTTTTGTCATTGTCATCAGTCACCTGGGTGCTAATTCACAGAGGGGGCTTGAGAGCCTGGATTAGCTGAAGTGATCTGATTTGAGTGTGTCAAGTTTACGCAATCACATCCTCTGCATTTCTGTAAATGTGGCAACCTTGATCAACATGATCTTCTTTGGTTCTGCGCACCAATCAGCCATAACATTAACACCACCTCCCTTACTGTGTAGGTCCCCCTCGTGCCACCAAAACAGCTCTGACCTGTCGAGGTATGGACTTCACAAGACCTCCGAAGGTGTCCTGTGATATCTGGCACCAAAATGTTAGCAACAGATCCTTTATGTGCTGTGATTTGTGAGGTGGGGCCTCCATGGATCTGACTTGTTTGTCCAGCACGTTCCACAGATGCTCCGTCGGATTGAGATCTGGGGAATCTGGAGGCCAAGTCAACACCCTAAACTCTTTTTCATGTTCCTAAAACCATTCCTGAATTTTTGCAGTGTGGCAGGGCACATTATCCTGCTGAAAGAGGCCACTGCCATCGGGGTATACCATTGCCATGTAGTGCAACAATGTTGAGGTAGGTCGTACATGTCAACGTAACATCTACATGAATGGCAGGACCCAAGGTTCCTCAGTGGAACATTGCCCAGAGCATCACACTGCCTCTACCGGCTTACCTTCTTCCCATAGTGCATTTAGCTACCATCTCTTCCCCGGGTAAATGACGCACACGCACCCGGCCGTCCACATGATCTAAAAGAAAACGAGACTCATAAGACTCATCTTCCATTGCTCCATGGTCCAGTTCTGATGCTCACATGCCCATTGTAGGCACTTTCAGCAGTGGAGAGGGGTCAGCATGGGCACTCTGAGTGGTTTGCAGCTACACAGCCCCACATGCAGTAAGCTGCGATGCACAGTGTCCTCTGATACCTTTCAATCATAGCAAGCATTAAATGTATCAGCAATTTGTCCTACAGTAGCTCTCCTTTAGGATCGGACCAGACAGGCTAGCCTTCCCTCCCCACATGCACCAATGGCTGATCGATATGTGCTGTGCGGAGTGTACCCTCAAAAAAGCCACATTTATTAAAATGCTGGGCAAACGCTCTTGGTTTTGTGTGTCACATGTATTTAATACCCAAACATTAACTGATTGGTACAGTTTATAAATGACCCATTTAATTATCCTGTAGAAATGACACATTTCATTGATGGCACAGGTAGTACGGTGACTCAGTGGGTGGCCCTATTGCCTCGAACCTCTCAAATCCTGGGGGTGTCTGGTTTGCACACTCTTCCTGTGTTGTGTAGGATGATTGCTCTTTCTGAATCGCTCGTAGTGTGTGTGTGTGTGTGTGTGTGTGTGGATGGATGCATGGATGGATGGGTGGCCTAATAATTTGTGTAATATAGCTGGCAATATGCATTTTTGCTTTTTTGTCCATGGATGGATGCTGCCACAGCACTCTATGTTTTCTGGTTAAATAGTCCACAAACAATCAGTTCTTTGCTTGGTGCTTAAAGCATTCCTCAGACGTACATGCTGCTTTTTCTCCTCTAAAAGTGCCTTTAATATTAATAGCCGGACGATACACCCAGCGGTAAAACAGCAGATTTGATTGTCTTTTCAGCCTGTACACGAAAGACCAGCAGCAATCTGCAGAAAGGAGTCATGCGTTTGCTCACACAGCGCGATGAATGAACAGGCGACTTTCTGAGCCGCCGAAAAGTATATTTATCGACAGCATGATAGAATCATCGCCTGGATTGAGCTGTAAGCAATGGGATTAGCTGATATTAGTGCCGTAAGAGCACAGGGGCACAGCGCCTTATGGATGTTGGCACATGCATCTAATCTGAACTGGGGCAGCTCTCATCAGCAGGCAGTTTGCCTATAGTGCGTGGGCTTCACCTACACCCCCCCCCCCCCCCCCCCCCCCCAAATTTTAATTTAACTGGCGAAACGTCAAAATCAAAATGCGATCTGGTGCTCGACTAGTAACCAGTGACACTGCCCTTGACTTCACATGTTGCTTGGATGAAAAATAAATGCCTCGGGCATTTATCCTGTTAGAATATTCAAAACATTTCAAGCTGATGCAGGATCCAGCCGGGCAAGGCGGCACCTTTTAGGGTGATAGGATTATTTATTCCACGGTGTCAGTCAAGAGCTGGACAGCACCCCCCCTACCCCCCCCCACCTTGGCCTGGGATCATCGATGCTTCTCTCCCAGGTCCAGCGAGGCCAGTGAACCATCACTCCGCATCACTTCCTGAAATGTCAACCAATCAGCAAGAAGTGCAGGCCATTATGCAAGCTTACCCCCTCACGCTCCACGCCCTCACAAACCGTTTATGCATCGAGCTGCACCATTGTTTGTTGGAGCCCCCCCACCAAATATCCTCAGGAAGTGAGGGATGGATGGATTGTCTGAAAGAACCCCCCCCACCCCTCCTTGCTCTGAACGATCCCCTGTGTACAGTATTTGTGTATCCAGCTGGGTGGATCAGTAAGCTTCACATTTACAATGAATGGGAGAAGACAGGAAATTGATATTTTAAATAGAATGTGGGTAGAATGTTAAATATAGGAGCCCACATGGTGTAGAGGCTCAAGCTGAACATCACAGGTTTGCGGCCCTATGTGTGGCCGCCTTCACTGATGCCTGTAACTTGAACTATAGAGCTGCCTGCTTTACAGGAAAAGGGGTAAAATCCACCGGCTGCTTTGGGCCAGTGTTAGTGTTTGTTGGCCAATCTGTCGACGATTGTGAAATAATAACTTTTAATTAGTTACCTGGTGAGAGATTTGCAGGATACGAGGGGTCAGTGTTCTCGGGGAGCTCCTCTATGCCTGTGTTTGCATGAGGGAGGCCGTCAGGGGTGTGTGTCAGTCAAGGGCCACCCCGTTCGAGGTTCCAGGCATGGCCAATAAAGTCTGTTTATTTTGTAATCATCACCTGAAAGATCTGGGTTTGAGCCTGCGATTATAGTGTTCTTGCGATGACACCACCAAATAAGTGTCACCGTGGGAGCAGAGTTGCGTCGTAGCGGTGAGCACCATCCTCTGGCGCTTCCTGAACACGGCAGATTTCCTAGAGGGGCTACAAGCTCAGAACATCCCCTCATAAGTAAGGTGTAAAACTGTCCAATTATGCGGCACTGGTGAGTCGCCTGGGCAATTAAACACTGAATTCGAGGGGGGGCACAGATGTGCATGTCGTTAGCGGCTGGAAGAAAGAAGGCCTACAGGTGCCGTGACTGCGGGGCGCTTAAATCACGCCAGGCAGGAAACAGCCATGTGTCTGTTGGTGTGTGAGTCAGAAGACGGAAAGAAACAAACAGGCCCTGCTTTGATCAAGGCCCCTCTCCGCTCTCCCACCCCAGCAAGCTCTGCCTTTCCAGGCCTTGAAACCAGCACCTTACATCTGAAATTTCATTTTAAGCCGAATGAAAAGTACGAGTTTAACATTTTAACCCGAGAATTAATGCTCGTGCTTCCAGATTATGCTAATTTCACAGGGTGTTCAGAAATCGTGTTATAGATTGCGTAGAGTGAAGTAAACAGGGCTATTTGTATAATAATTACTCCAATTACACTGTGACATTCTCCAACTATTATTTGTACAGAGCGGCATTGGGTGGCACCAAAATGAGATTCATATTTGGGGTAGATTCCCCTGCTCGGGAAATGCATTTTCTCTGAACCTCTTTAATGCAGGCGGAGTATGTTTGCAAACACCTGTTCCCCCTAGCCCCCACCCCCCTGTGTCTTGCCGATAAACCGCACTGGAGAAGTTAATGAAGGTAGGACAGAACCAGGTTTCAATGCCCTACGACATCCCCCAGCCCTTAAAAAAAATCCAATTTGGCTTGCCTGGCCCTGAGAGATCCCACTTATTTATTTATATTTAAGAACTGGCCTTTCTTTATGTTGGCCTGTATAATGACCACACTCTCCACCCCCTCCCTCCCCCAATGGAATTGACTGCAGAATCTGTACCATGGGCTCCATGTTGTCACATTGTTTTCAGGCTGAAGTCGTATAAAAGAAACTCAGCAGGGCATCTCCGTGGATGCAGTCTGTCTTTAGCCTGTCGGCTTGTGGCTCATTGAGTTAGGATGCTGCCCCTGTTATCGCAAGGTCACTGGTTAGAATCCCAGGGTCACCGTTGGGCCTCCGATCAAGGTCCTTTACCCCAAATTGCTCCAGGAATTCTCTGACCCTGGTGTCTTAGTTGTACATCACTTTGAATAAAAGCATCTGCTGAATAATTAAAATGTAAATATAAGTATCTACTTGGAGGAACATCATCAGAACATCTTGGGTTGTAGAAGCTGAATGGTTGTGGACCACAGCGGTCCCCCACGTTAGTGAACACAAATTTATGAAAATGCGTTTGTTTGGGTGAATTCTCCTTCCTGTCTTGTAAGTGTACCCTCAAAGGCCAGAACTGCAGAAGCATTGAGTCCAATAGTCAGTTTAATACCGCAATGTGAGTTGTTTTGGCAGGAGGGTAAAACTTGCACCGAATGTGGTCCCAGTTTTACAGTGTTCACAAAAAGGTGGGAGGTGAAGGGAAAACTGATTTCTCATTTGGAAATAAGGCTTAACTGCGCGGAAGTGGCATTATCTCCAAATTGCGGTCATTTTTTCCCTGCAGATTGTTTCGCTTTAAAGAGAGCGCTCCCTGTGGCAGGGTTTACGGTTAGACACTCTTGGAGAATTTGAGAATCCGTCAATTTTAAAAAGGGTTAGGCTGGGGAAGCAGGCCTGTCCACTCAGAAGCTTGACAGATTAATACTTTTTTGCTGTTTTGCTCTGTTTTAGTCAGGGCTTTCCTTACGGGTGGAAGTGATATTTCATCAGAGGGCCAATAAAAAGAGCAGGATGAAAACATGTATCCGGCAAACGGATAAATCAGCATCAATACTTGTAAGCAGATCGCGATTGCCCAGCTCTAAATTAAGGCTGACTGGAAGGGTCACAGACAATGTGGAAAGCTGGTTGAGTTATTGGAACACAGAATGCTCAGAAGTAACTGCTTGTGTGGTGGCAGTGCATTGTGGGAATTTTCTACAGATTTTGATCCCACCCTGACATATGTGAGTCGACACCCCACATAGGAACTGCTTGTGTGGTGGCAGTGCAGTATGGGAAATTTCTGCACATTTTGGTCCCACCCTGATGTAATATAAGAGTCGACAACCTTGTCTTGCTCTTGTGTGTAGTGAGCTGTTGGCTATATGCTGAATTCTAAGTGAAGATGGAGGCATATTCTCCAATGCTGATGATAGATTCCCCACCCCCCCGCACATGTCCTAATGACGCAGAAGCGTTGTATTCAGGGAAAGCGCCCCAGGGAGTATAACCTGAGGCGGTAACAGATTCCTGCGAATGGAGCTTTGCGTCTCTGTGGCGCAGTTATTTACGATCAGGCTCGTCGTCACCTGGGCCCCGTGCAGATTAGCAGGTTGTTTTTCATCTCGCGTTGGCCTCCGCATGCCGCCGGATTGCCAGCACGGCTCTCTGCCACGCTTCACGCCTTTCCAGGTAAACACAGCGTGTGCTTTTCCAGGCTTTCTTAAAGGGTAAGGTCGCACTGTAAAGCAAAATGAACTATACTCCACTCTGAACCTACAGTAAACCATTTAATATAGTAAACTAGGCTGCTGTCTCCTCCAGGGTTGCGGGTTTGATTTCTGATATATATGTGGAGCTTGCATGTTCTCCCCGTGCTCCTGTGGGTTAGTCCAGAAACCCAGGTTCCCTCCTGTGGTCCAGAAGCATGGTGTTAGGTGACTTGGCTGGTTGGCCTGGCATCCTGTCCAGGGTGATCCCCTACTTTGTGCCCTGTGCTTCCTGCGATTTGCTCCAGAATCACTATTTCCCTGTATTGGATAAGAGATTATGAAAGACAGGGGGATGGATACCATGGTAAATACACAAATGCTTAAGGAGACCGAGTTAAATAGACATTTTGTAGTTTAACTGAAAGAGGCAGATTCTCGTATTCTCTAGGGTACTTGCCGAAATCCAGTCTGCCTACACATGTGTGTCATAGCCAGCACTTTAGCACCCAGTGGCCACATGGGAATGGTTCAGAGTTGTGCATGTGCGTGCATGCTTCGAGGCATATAGCATGTCTTATTTTTCTGTGGTTAAATTCACTCCAAATGGCGCAGCAATTTAAATGTGCTCCGACTGGCGCTACAGCCCCTCATGTGCTGTTAACGAATCGTTTAGCGCGGAGCTGCTGTCGCAGGTGACGAGACGATGAATACCCCGCAGATGTGGCAGAGAGATTGTGAAGAAAGACCGCCAATGTTGACGTCACTATTGGGGTCCCTGGGAGACATCTGTGAAGTGTGGTGGTAATCAGTGCCGCGGCTAACAGTCTTAGCGACACTAATTGCAGCTGTCCATGCGCAGGATGGATAGTGCGTACCGAGGGCCTTGATTCACGTACCATACGGAGGCTTGCGTGCAGGTGTTTTGATGCAAGCCTTATTGCCGCCAGCTCGTAGAGAGTGTAATTCTTCTCCAGGAATAAGTATGTTGTGTAACATCACAGAGGGGCGTCAGAGTGGCGGTGATCAGCCAAATTCTCAGGATGCGCAAAGGATTGGCTCAGTGGCATTTAAGTGCATAGCTGGCAAAAAACACATATACACGTACCCGGCTACGAAACAAACCAAGCCACCAAGGATGAGAGGAAGGCAGACCAAGGAATGTATTTAGGACGAGACTTTATCCTGGAGGATTAGAGAAGATCACTCCGTTATTGTCAGGAAGGAACAAATAAAATCTTCCGAGCTCTACGTTTGGCTGTTCTCTGGGAAATCCAGCAGAGCGAGGCCCTTTAGAGCGCAATGTGTATGTTCGGGAGAGTCATCTGGAACAAGGAGGTTCTCCTAATATTGAGTTTTTTTTAAGCTAAAAAATTTTATAAACCCCAAACACACAGACAGTTTTTGAGCCTTTTCTTCAGCTACGGTTGACAACCCGGACCAGCCTGGATAGGGATCAAGGAGCCGACGGGATGTGGATACGTCAGACTGAGGGTCCGTGACTGGCTGTAATCGGCTCCATCATGCAAACAACCCATCACACTTCCGTCATCCATGAAAAAAGAGGGAGTGCCTTAATTGGATTGTAGGGGTTAAACAATGGGAGCATCCCTCAGTGATTCCCGTCTGTCACAGGGATCGCATCAGCTTTACCTTCTAAATGAGTAGCTCCATGGAAATCCTTTCGTTGTGATGCCGGAAGCCAGCTCAGACTTCAGGAAGTTGCAGTGTGGCAGGGACCTTAACGTTGCCATAAAGAGCCAGCAGTTATAGAGGTGACTTCGGTACGGACCTGTACCTCGCTGGGTAGTTTGGCATTCATTCCTACAAGTAATCTCTACGATGGTTCTGTCATTCGCATAACAAGATTAGGAGAGCCACCAGGAAACGTGTGGGCTTGTTGGCGGTAAGCAGCAAATGTTTCTCCAGCATTAATGTGTCTTTGCCTTCTGTCATACTTCAGCAACGTCGTTGACCCGGCTTCCTGCAACACTGGGATGTGATGCAGAGCTCTGGTTGTCCTCCTTGTGTAATTAGAAGTCCACTGAAGGCTTAAGATGTTGGTCGATTTGAGTAATAACTCTTTCTTTCAGATATTTTGTCTTGAGGGATACATGTACCAAGCATATAGTTCTATGACCAAATTGCCTTGGACACCTCGTTTGCAAAAATTACCCACAATCTTCAGCACAGTAACTGCACTACAGGCGTTAATTACTTTAAAATGGAGGATGTTTAACGAAATTTGACATTGATCCTATTTGACAGCTTTCCTCGTAGTCTGTGTGCTTGTGCTGATAATTGAAGGCATTGATGAAAGAGAACGGAAATTAATAGACATGATACTCTGCTGTTTGGGCCAGCACAGCCGCTAAAAACACAGGCGAGAGAGTCTGGCCAGCAGGGGGCGAAAGCCATCAGGGTTTGATTATGATGGAAGAGGATGGGGGGGCAGCTGAGAAGAGGAGCTCAGCTGGAGTTTACAAGTAATTTCTGCTGAGCTTTCTCAATCAGCGGTCAGTCACATTATTCGCCAAATGACTGCTGGCTTTCTGCATTTAGCTAGCCGTTCGAATAGAGAGGTCTGACTGAGGCCATTTGTACCAGAACATGCCATGGCATTGAAAGTCAGAGCTGTGCTGTATGACACCAACCTGTCCTGTTATGCTCCCCAGAGCCTCCACCAACACGCCACCCTGAAAGGTGATAACTGTCCCAGTTTCTAAAAACCCCCAAGACCCCGAATATCCACCTGAGGGGAGGTTCTCTCTCGCTGACACAAATGTGTCTGTGGACTAGTCGAATAGGAGCTCCAGGGAAGTTGTTCACGTTGATCTTCCGAAGGCCCTAAGGGTTTATCAGCTGAGCATGCCTGATCGCAGTCACCCTGAAGTCCCAGAGGAATCATCGGCTGAGCATGCCTGATCACAGGCACTGTCTCTTCATGTTCGAGTGGGCTACCCCAGGTGGCCAGTTCATTGCAGTGAAATGCTTGTGACGCCATATTATCCAGCTTATCAGCAAAGCGGTTTAGGGAGGGACTTGGGGGAGGGAGGATGTGACACGGTTTGTGATTTCCAATACCTGCCATTTTGTAAGATGGCTAATTTCTCATGCCTGTTGTTTTCTTAGTTCTTAAGTGGAGGTATGAAACTTTTTTTGCATCGGTTGTCCTCTACAAGGCCATCAAGCCCCCCTCACCCCCAGTATTCCCAAAGGACATGGGAGAGCATCTCTGTAGGGTGGATTTAGCAAAACCCATGTAGGTAGACTATACGTTAAATGCTGCGAGGGTTAAAATTTTGAGCTAATTAGCTAAACCTATAGAGTTGGAAGAGACTGGATCTTGAGACTGGTCACTGGAACTAGACCCAAACATGACTATGTATTCAGTATCCAGCGAGGTCCAGGTGGTCATCTGACACTCCCTTCCAGTTACTGACTCATGACACCCCCCCACCCCGTTTCCCATTTATAATCAAGCTCTAATGGAAAACGGCTTTCTTTAATTGACGATCAGTTTATAGAAAATGTAGTTTGCCATAAATTGTTTGAGAACCCCAGTTCTGTATGTCAATAAAATTATTTTCCAGAGGTATTGGAATCATCAGCGTCTTAGAAGGTATCATCTGATTGCTTTATGAACATGCAAGGTTCTGCAGCTGCAGCGATTTTAGTACCACGTGGAGTTTGTCTGTGATGGTTCCAGAATCAGCTGGTGTTTGTTAGACGGGAGACCTCTATCTGTAGATTCCTGGCAAGTGCAACTGATTTGTTTCTGATTGCTGTTAGATGGTCGAATTCAATAAGCAAATTGTTTTGATTGCTTAACAAATAAAAAAAAAAAAAAAACAGATTGTACTTGTATGATAACGCGATGATGAGAGTCCTTCCTGGCAGTATCCCACGGTACATTACACCCTAAGAGGTCCTTACAGCGGTGATAGCGTGGCTTTTGAGCAGAATGATAGTGTGCGTTTACTGTATTTCTCCTTAGGCTAGAGATGATAGTACACGTTAAATGCCATTTGAAGCCCAGAGCTGTGGGGCTCTCCAGCCAGACAGCGACGGGCCGATGCTGCCCATTTACTCAAGTCAAGTTAACTCCCTTCGACATGAGCGTTAATCGCTTTACCAGGCTAAGTAAGCATTACCTGCATGGTTTGTGTTCCCGTGTTTAGAATAAGCAGGTTACCCCACTGGGCTTTGAGTGTCACTCCTGAGAAGGGCTTGGTCTTGCGCCAAACACTTGTTGAGTGGGAAAGGCTTGACGGGATTTCTCTACATTCCCGGCGTTCCCAATTACAGGTGGTCTGGCCTAACCCCCGCGCCCCCCCCCCCCCGCCCCCCCCCGCCCCCCCGACCCCCCCCCCCACGCAGCCCACTACCGCCACCCCGCAACGGCTAGGAGAGAATCTCAAG
>JAAGVU020000092.1:22232674-22248281 GCA_011763525.2 Mormyrus iriodes | reverse complement strand
GTGCTTCGTGCAACTAATGGTGCCCATATAGAGATGTAGTAAATGAGGCAAAAAAAACTTATATATATACGTCTCATATTGTAATAATTTTCACTTGTCTGTCTTATTTGCTTTTGTAATAAATTTTTGAAATTGTAAAGAGACTTTATGGACACCCTGTATGTAGATAGATAGATAGATAGATAGATAGATAGATAGACAGACAGATATACTACGTACTCGTATGTATATTATATGCATACATATTAGTGCACAATTTAATAAGTAATTTTTTATTGGCATAATGTTTGGTCCAGCTCTATGATTATATTTTAAATGTGGGGCAGGTCAAAAGTTCTATGCTTTCATACGTAGAAATTTAATGGATATTTACTGCAGATGCACCACCCCCCACCCGTCCCCAGAGGATTCACCTTAAGATGTTAGACTTTCAGATTTGGCCATAAATTAGGTGTGATTATAGTGTAGCTGTAATTATAGCAATAATGATAATAACAATAGGGCTCCAGCACATGCGGGTCTTGGCCTTCAAATTACAGACCATCAAGTTAATTAGTCACAGCACCATTTGTAGCTTTGGTACAAAGACGTTGAATATTCCCCTGTTTAAACTGAGGAGCAGACAATAATTCAGGGTTGGGGAATATATTCTTGCTGTTGTCTGTAGTTTGGTTTTTTTGTGTTGCTAGCAGAAGGAACATCAGAAGGTTCTGTTATTGTTGGGTAAATCATTAAGTCAGGCCTTGGAAATGTGCCATTAATTAATGGTGCAGATATTCTTCAAAACATTAGTCAGAGCTGCTTTGAAATGCCCAGCAGGCCGATGAGGGGTACCTGGCGTTCACGGCGAAAGCCGTGTTATTTAGGGAGTGGCACATAGAGACCTTTTGCCTGCACGGTTGCCAGGCAACCAGGTGAACACGGCCGATGAGAGAAATACGGATAGAGCAAGTCCAAGAAGAGCCAAGTTGACCAAAAGTCCCATTTTCTTGGGAATTTGAATTTATTTACCCGAATTTGAATGTGTTAACTTGAATGGTGCGGCTGGAGTCGTTAGAGCCACACTAGGGAGAAACAGGAGGTGGCAGGACGTAACACTGTACAATATCTGTATTGGAGCTCCAGTTTTAACGCACAGTAAAAATATGTCAATATAAACAGTATTCTGTCATCCATTATCTCATTTTGAAAATATATTGATATACTGTAAACATTCCATATACCTCCTAGCCCTAATGGTCCATCTAGTTTCACTGTCTTCCGGAAACGTCCGTCGTGTTGTGAGCGGATTCGCAGCATTTTTGTGTGCGACGGAATACCGATGCCAGGTTCTGACTTTTTTCTTTCGGACTTTCCGGCCTTCCCGCTTGGTCTGCTGCTTAAACCGATTCCTTGTGCGCTTGATGTTTAATTATGTTCCCGTCCCCGGCTGTACAGACTGGAGCAAGCTCGGCAATGCTGCCCTTCGACACACACTCTTCGTTCTGGTCCCAGTGATAACGAACGTGTGCCCTCCTGCCACAGGTACAGAAATCAGAATCAGCGGACATTTTTATTCCTGGAGCTCCTGGGCAGCCCCCAGGAATGACAAGCGCTGGTTTATGTGGGCCTGAGACAAAGGCCTTGTAGAAGAATGCCCATGGCTTGTGTGCCCAGCCCCAGTGGCCCTAGTGGCCCATATGTCCCCGCACAATAAAGACCCCTGGCGTTTTTATCCTGCTGCAGCTTTCATTTGTGTGCCCCGGCGACCATGCCATGTGGCCGCTCGGCCTGTCTACCCCATTCTGGACATAGCTGATTGCTTGAAATTGGCACAGCCAGTTGCAGAAGAGAGAGACTGTGGCTCCCATGCAGGAGTGATATTGGCTCTTTACACAGTCACGTATGTTGAACGGGGGTTGGCTAATGAAACTGAAACACCTGGTTTTAGACCAAGTTAATTCATTAGTATGGAGTAGGGCTTCCTTTGGCAGCCAGTACAGCATCAATTTGTCTTGGGAATGACAGATACAAGTCCTGCACAGGGTCAGAGGGATTTTGAGCCATTCCTATTGCAGAGCAATGGCTAGATCACTGCATGATGCTCTGTGAAGAAATACATTTTCTGACTAGCTGCTCCAGATCACCTCAAAGTGGCTCAGTAATGTTCAGATCTGGTGACTATGTAGGCCATGGGAGATGATTAACTTTACTTTCATTTTCATCAAACTACTGTCACCAGTCTTGCTGTGCGTTATCATTCTGATACATGGCACCACCTTCAGGGTACAAAGTTTGAACCATGAGGTGAACCTGGTCTTCCAAAATAGTTAGGTAATTCTTGACAGCGACACACATGAAAATAACCGCCCATCTATAACAAGTAGTGGGCTGAGAGAACGCCATGATATTGCAGCTCAAACCATCACTGATCCACCCCCGAGCTGCACTCTGAGTACGCAACAGGCCGGGTGCTAAACCTCTTTAAGGCTTCTCCACACTGTGACTCTCCCAGATGTGGGAATGACAGTGATGGTCGACTCATCAGAGAACAGTACGTTTTACATTGTCCACAGCCCAAGATTTGCTGCTGGCACCATTGAAACTGATATTTTTGCACTGGCACGAGTGACCAAAGGTTTGGCTATAGCAGCCTGACCATGACCCCGTAAAGCTCCTGGCGGAAACAGGAGAGTCGTGGTCTGCATTTAATTCTTCAGTGAGTTGGGCAGCTGTGGTTTTATGTTTTTTGAGTACAATCCTGTTAGTACCTGGACATCCCTTTCAGACAGCTTTCTCTTGCATCCACAGTTACTCCTCTTGGATGTGGTCCGTCCTTCATGGTGGTATGCAGACATTACCCTGGATGCTGTGGTTCTCTATACACCACAAAGACTTGCTGTCCTGGTCACAGATGCACCAGCGAGACACGCACCAACAATTTGTCCTCTTTTGAACTCCGATATGTCTCCAATTATGTTGTGTAGATTGCAATATTTTATGTACAGCTGTGCTATTGCTCTGCTAATTTAACCTTCACACTCTACAGGCCGCGGATATATAGGCGTGAAACCTCAAACACTGTACTGGCCAGTGTTTCAGTTTCATTGTCCCAATGAAATGTTCAACCCCTGTACATCTCCTTTAACTACTAGAATGCACAGGGGCGATTCTAGGATTTTTTTTAGGGTGGGGGGCATAAGAGTGACCATAATTCACAGAGAAGGACCAAACTTATCATTAGCCAACGATATGTTTTGGATCGGTGAGTGACAGGCGAGCAGGCACTTTGGGGGGGCCAATCAGCTGGGGTCAGTGCCCCCGTTGCCCTACCCCTGTATACACTCGTGCTAGTGTAACCAACTCTTAGCATTGTACAGGGGTGAATTTGAAATAAAGGTTAATAGGCTAATAACAGAAAATTAAAAACTATTTAAAAAAGTACCTAGGAGAAAAACAAAGACCCAATAGTCCCCCCCTTTCTTCATTGCGCAAACCAATGTTTCATCAATTAATAGACGTCTGTCTCCATTAGTTGTGACCTCATTTAACGTGTAACGTAGGCCGCATGCCAGTGGGTTAACGCTTGGGTTTTCCAGCAGTGGGTCCTGTGACCCTGTAATCATTTTCCATCTGGGTGAGTCACCCACAATTATAACGATGTTTCACCCAGTGCTTATTAAATAAGCAATGCTGTAAAATCACACCGACACTGTTAACTTACTGTGATATTTAGCGTTGTGTTATTCTTACGCAAATACGTTGTTTAGTTCCGTATCGGGCTTTTTTCTGGAGCAACTGACACATTTTTCCACTTACCATTTCATACAACAATATGTTTTTACTGAAGCAATTTAACTTAAGTACCTTAATTTTAAATGTTACAACAATGTGAGATCTGTAACTTAAACCCTTGAATCCTTGGTTACAAGTTCAGGACCTTAAAATTTGCAATGTTCTGGTCTTTTTTTCTACCTAGTGTAGGTCAAAGTCCCATGTAGCACCCTAGGCAAGCATCACTGCCGGCGCCCCCTCAGAGGATGGCCTCCCTGGCAGGCACCTGTGTTGACTGGAGGGTTGACCGGTATTGGTCCTACTCCAACCCTCATTGGTAAATGATAATGCCATGTGGTAGATCAAATGATCAAACTTAAAATTATTTGTTTACAGGGGCAGAAGTAATGGTAAGAATTATCCAGCAGAAACAGGTGATCGATAACTTGGGAGATGCTGGTTTTCACTGGAGGTGAGAGTACTTGATGTGGCAGGGTTTTGCTGTGTTTGTGAGGGTCCATCTAAAGCCACAGTTTTGAAGCCTGTGGATTTCCTGTTGCTTCCTTGGATGACTTTATTTTTTTTTACTTTTTAATGTCTCCTCCGCAGATTCACATCCTGTTGCTGCCTTGAAATAGTCTGCTATTACCGGGTCCTAGTATAACTGCTGATCCATGTTATTACATACGTGTTGTACATGCTTGAAGGGCAGGATATATTTGAATTTCATAAAATATGAGTCTGACATCGTGAACGTGCAGGGCCACATGCAAGGTCACGTCAAAGAGCGGAAGGTTTTTCCGTAAGGCACGTGGAACACCATGGGCGGTTGGAAATCTCTGGAACCAGGCCCGCTGTGTAAGTGTAAAGGTCATTTTATTACAGCTAGCAGCGCCGTCATAAAGATGCCCTGACAGGAGGGCTTGTATTTTCCTGTTGATCATATCTCACGTGTGACTGCCTGCCGCGGGGGTAGTGTCCTCCCTGCCGGCGACCTCGACTCCTGAAGGGAATCCGCTTAATGACCAGTGAGGGCCGCTGGTTCCCATTTCGTTATTAATAGCCCAGAGAGAGGAACTTTCCTGCCAGATTAGTCTCCTAATTTGGCTTCTGTCTGTAGTTTAAAGTACATCACTTTATATCTGCTCGGTGCACAGCCGGTTTAAATAAATCCATTTTTTTACCAGCCAGATAAGCTTTTTTAAAACATGTCGATGCATGTTTGCTCTGTGGGTCCTCGTTCTGGCTTGGCGAGTGTGGATTTTGCGTGTTCTCCCCGTATTTGTGTGGGTTTCCACCTGCAGTCTAAGAACATGTGATTCGGTGAATTAGCATGTGTGAATTGCCCGTATTGTGTGGGTGTTTGTGCCCTGCCATGAACTGGCATCCAGGCCCGGGTGTTCCCTGCCGTCTGTCCTATGCTGCCTGGGATGGGCTCTAGGCTCACCACAGACCATCCTGGAGAAGAAGAATGGAAGATGGATGGATTAGTGGGCGGGTGACTGATTATGTTACTACTCTTCATCTTTCATGGTGTGACGACTAGGGCGCAGCTGTACACCACTCGCATCACGTGAGAATTACACCTTTGACCTCAAGCTTGTGTCTTCACATTGAGAGGATGTTCGATTTTGTTTTCACAATGTTTTTATTTGCACAGAACAAAGCATACAACAGCTACTCACTGACGGACATTTTTAAATCTCAGTACTCCACCTTTCCAGGCACGCAGAGCGGATAGCGTCAGTTTCCTCCTGGATTTGTTGGTAATCGACTTTCCTCTTTCAGAATTCTTTGACAATATCATCTTTGTTAACGTTATTTTGATGCAATCTGACACATACAAATCCAAACATTTTGCCTGAGATCTGTTTCCATTCAGTTGTTAAAATTGACTGTCGTGGAGAGTTCGCACAGAGCGTGACCTGTTTGCTCGGTGTGTAGGGTTGAATAACAAGAAGTTGTTAAAAAGAAAATACTAATGAAAAATTCCCTGTAAATCCTGAGAGCAAATTACGGGTAACTTCTCGGGCGCTTTCTGGACGCTTGCCTGGTGGTACAATGAAGGATGTAATAGGTTACACAGGAAATGTATAGATTGAATCAACTCAGATATTTGTGCCTTGGAAAAAAAAGTTAATTTCTCTGGTGAAGGTGGAAAACAATTGCCGTTTAAACTTTCTCTCCTAGATAGGACATCTCTTCATTCCAGACACAGCCTAGTAATGGTAAACGGCGTGTTTACAAATTTATATACATATATATGTATATATGCATTACTGATGGCCTTATCTGTTCAGTATGATTTGCTGACCCAACTTTAATAAATCAAAACAGACACTTTAAAGACCAAGATTAATAAAACTGCAGAATGTGAAGATTCATATATGATGGATGAAAGTCATTACCTAATTGTACTAGTTTCATTAAATCTTGATGCTTATGTTTTTACTATATGTTACTTAAACACGAAAAATTCAGGTTCAATAATCTGCTTGAGCGAGGATGTAATTAAATGTCTCAGAAGCTCTGAGGTATCAGCAATGTAAAAAAAAAGAATTCAGTAATTATATCTCTAACATAAAAAGTAGGTCCTCAGACTGTTGGTGTTTTTTTCTGTTTAGGCCTGCAATGAAGTGAGTGTCAGAATCCACTGAGTGTCAGAAATTCTGCTCTCGGAACTTTATTTTCTAGGTCTCCAAAGTTCTGTGTTTTTTCTGCAGATGTGAGCTTGTAAATGCACACACCTCTAACAAGGCAACAAAACTCCCATTCTGCAGCCAGCAATCTTGCAAAATGCACAACAGAGGACATACAATGAAAGTCTGCTGCCAATTTAAGACTCTTACAACAGCCCCTGGTCCCATGAAGGAGAGCAGAGAGCACCACTAGCATTCAGGAAAATCACCCCCGCCCCACCCCCCGTAAAACATTTAGCCCATTCTGCTCTGGTGCCTGCAGGGGAAGCTCACTGGCCCATTCCATTGTGAGCAAGGCCAATTTGGGCTGATTAACGCCCTGATTGTTTTTGGATGTCAGGAGCCCTTTTGTTTATAAATGTGATGCAGATTTCCGACATCGTCAATTCCACCCAATGTACCACTGGAGCCCTCTGATCACTTGGAGCCTTTCTAATTTAACTTCTCTATGAGTTACAATGTCTTCTGTTTTTCTCATTGCCTGCTGTTTTTTCTGCTTCTCTGTTTTATGCAGCATGTTATTGAGAGTTTAGGAAAACACAAGCAACTATTTAAAGTCAAGCAGCTGAACTAGGTTCTGATTCTGGGTTGATCCTGCAGATTTTATGGGAATAAAAGGACCAATAATGATCTAAATGCTCCATGTCCCCAGACAGCTGCTGGGCCACTGAGTGTCATTTAGAACCTGGACATTTGTAGTGAAATATACACCTTTATAAGTAGGTTGAATTTGTCACCCAGGTTCAATGGGTTGAATTTAAAGTCACTTTCGACTAAAGCTTTCGGCTGTTGTGAAACTGAAGTGATAATGATAGTGATAATAAGCAGTAGAAGAATTATAAGGATAAAATTGAAAGACAAGAAATGAATTCATAATCTGCCTCAAGCACAGGCTGGATAAGGTGTTGTTTCAGACACGAGCTGTACACAGGGCCTGTCTTCTATAGCTGAAAAACACACGTTTGTTGTGGTTTTTGACCCTTGTGTATTTTACTTCTTCCGTTCTAAATTCTAGAATCGATAGAATTTATCCTCATTTTGAAAATGGACTGGGGTCACTTCAACCCCAAAAATAACACAGGGGTTAGGCTGAGCTCCCCAACCATGTTTCTCTTATTAGCCCTCTGCCTTTAACGCTTGCGAGGCTTAATAAGTTTGGGGACTTGCTCAGAGTACCTGGCTTGATTGCCAGGAACTTTAATTGAATGCCTCTGAGTTTTAATAAAAGAAATCCAGTAGCTGCATTGTTTGGCACACATACCTAACTGCCGATTTGCCCCAGACAATCCTCAGAGGCCTTGCATGTGTTTTGAACTGGTGAGCCCCACCCCCAAACACTCTCTTTAGTGTATAATCCAATACCGGCCTTGTGCACCTCTGTTGGATACACAGAAACAGTGGCGTATTCATAAGTGTGCCCTTTGGTTTGATATAAAACAAATTTCAGTTCTACCAGACAGACAGAGTGTGTTGTGTTCTTACCTAATGGAAAGCACATTTTTCCTTTAGGATATAAAAATAACTGGTTAAATAACTTGCTATTTCCATGATGGCATTAGTGAAGCACACTTTTAAGCTCACTTTGCTCAGATGTTTTTTTTTTTTTTTTTGAATTTCTTTTTGTTGTGTTTTTTGCTGAAAATCTTTATAAGCTCCAATATGTGGCCTTCACAGCACTCTGGGAGAAGTTCAGTATCGCTGTAGGCTTTTCTAAAGCTCTTGAGATGATCTGGCTGGAAAATGAGCTCCTCAATAGTGAAGCTCGCTGTGATATAGCTGTGTGTGTCGCTGGCTTGCTGGTTACTCGAAGTGCGCTTCTCCTGGCATGCCGCAAACCTTCATTACAAACAACTCTCTTGATTTCGATGGCTGACAACATGCTGCTTCACTAGGTTGCCCTGCAGTATTTTCACTAATTGTCGCTCATCTTTATTGGATGCTTTGATGAAGTATTTTCGGTGAAGTGGGGTGGCTTTGTGGCACACTTGTACGCAAGTAACCAGTCAATAATCTCCCCGAGATTACTGTGGAAATATGGGATTGACATGGCTTACTAGGTGATTTATGACTATTTGAATTATTTTTTGCATGTAGTATTTTAGGCATTCATTCGTTTTTTAGGTTTATTGAGAAATTGGAAGAACATGTCTTTAAATAATGTTAACAGAAGTTAGTGAAAGGGATTGTAATTAATTTAACTTTATGATTTTGATCAAAAGATCCTACTCAGGCTTGTCCCTGCACAGTGCTTGTTTAGCCAAAACTCATCTCCAAATGATTGCCATGGGTGGATTATAGTATTTGCCATTAAATTTGATAATAATCAAAGAAAATAGTCAAGGGGTCTATATATATATATATACCTCTGTATAAATTTCATACAAATATAAATATCATAATTTCTGAGGCAAACATATATGAAGAAGACCCTCTGGTAAAACGCTGTTTTCGTCAGTTTAGTGTCAGTGATATTGTCCCTGTCTGTTTCACAGTCATTAATATCCCCATTTTTCTTATTACTTACCTTGGTCAGGTTTGACGGGGGGTGGGGGGAGTTGGGTGCTGGGGCCTGTCCCAGGATGACACAGGGCACAAAACTGGGGTACACCCTAGATGGGATGCCAATCCATCTCAGGACAATCATTAATATGCACATTAATTTAAGATTCACACAAAATAGTAGTTACTTGCATACTTCACAGCACATACATGATTAATGATTATTTAATTAGTATGGAACCTTTTAGAGAACATGCTGCAATATCATTCCATTGCAAGAGCCTCTTAATGGCCCATAAATGTAGTTAGCTGACTGCTAATAAGCTTGTAGGTGCTGTCCGTGGTTAATATCCTCTCTGTGACATTTAAAATGCCATCAGATTTGGTGAAGGCAGCAGTTTGCTGGATAAGGTTAACGTCAATAAAAGGCTTCGACCGATGTGAGAAGGATCTTCATGCCCATGCAGAAAATGGTGTTTCCCTTGCAGGGTACAGTGTGGCCCTTTAGAAGTTTTGGTTAAAAAAAATGGAAATGGGGGGGGGGGGGGATGGAACAAGAAAACAAAGCATTTGTATAGCTCCCAGTTGGTCGTTCATCGCAATTACATTTCCATTTGTTCTGAGTCTGAGACATTTCTGAAAGCATTTGCGTACCGCCAACTATGTTAATTCACTGGTGTGTTCGAAGATAGGGCGGAATGAACTCAGGAAATATAAGAACGTGCAGATGTATAATAAAAAGATTAAGAGCGACTTCCATAAGCGACTTCTGCAAGTTCTGGAACTTTTTTCCTATTTCTGTCTCACTGGGTTTTCAGAGACTCCCCTGATACCCTAATTATCATCATAAATCACAGGGTATAAGGAAAGAATCACATTTCGTGACACTTAGAGGTAAGAAGAACAGTCAATATAAACTGCTGACATTTTAATTACTTTGTCTAAAATCCAGTTCTGTTGAGCAGAATTGATTTGGGACAGCAAATGAAAACAAGTGAGCTTATATTCTGGGCTCCAGCACAAGCAATACTTAGGAATATAAGCCTAATTGTTTCTTTTTTCCCAAGATTTAGTACAATCTGTTATTGTCCTCTCAGTAACATGCCTGGTCCCAAGCAAAAAGCTTTAATTTGAATTTTTTAAATTGGCTTTTGTATCATTAATAGGAATAAGGACCAACACTCTGGACTGTTAAATAGCAGTCAGGGCGCTGTAAAATCCACCAGTTTAGTGAATGTAGGCATCTCTGCCAGATGGCGTCGTTTGTGACGTAGTCTCCGAACAATGTCTACTTTGTGGGGGGAGGAGGAACTGAACACCAGAACCCAAGACAGACAAACAAACCGAATTATGAATAGACAGCCAGTTAGTTTGTTATTGTAGGTGTGTAAGCTGGATATGATGTGAAGGAGAACTTGTGCAGATGCCTGACAGACCCCCCTACAGTCAGACACAGTGTACTGTATGGACTTCATTAACTGGAACACTGGGGCTGCCAGTATTTTGCTATGTGTATGACATGTGTCTAAAAACTGTTTTCTTCCTGTTTTTCCACACCGAAGGAAAAACATTAACTTATATTAACATTCAAAGCTGGAATCGTATGATATGTCGTCGCCGGCTCGGCCCAGATTTTCCACCTCTCAGAAGCCTGATTTATTTTGCGTACATTTTGGGTGCTTTCGCTTAGTGCACATTTGATATGCAATCCAGTGCAAGAGTGGCCAAAGCAGGACTCCAGCCAGACATCGGGGAAAAAAAAAAAGACCCCAATCCATTTATATTTCACAGAGTTTGAGGCATTCCACAATTTGATCTCTGTGTCATAATGAAAATTACAGGAATTGTGTAATTCAAATAACCACTTTGAGGAGGGAGGTTGCTGTCTTACAGACGAGGCTTTTGATATAGAGGAGCAGCCTTCTATTTGCAGTTTGACGTCACCCTGGGCATATTTTGAAACTAAAATTGGATTGCATGTACCTCTCCAGCGGCGTGTGCAATTATGACTGGACTCATATCAAAGGCCTGCACGCTCCTCAGGGCTGCGAGACAAGGGTGCCCATTATCCCTCAGTGCTCTCCGCATTTATTGGACCCTGGCAGGAGCCATTCATTAGATTAATTCATTATTAATCCAACTAATCATTACGTCGGCTTCTGCATAGTTGGGATTTCTGCGACAGAGCTGGGATAGGCTACCTGCAGTCAGCAGACTAAATACCGCCACTCAGAATGTAACCCTAGTAGATGTTAAGCAGTTACGCGTCACCTGATTCCATGTGACATGATTATTACTGAAATACAACGCTGATTATTCCTTCATCATGTCCCCGGCCGTCTTTTTTGTTTGTTCCCCTGGTCGTTAATTAAAAGTTAATCAGAGCTGGCTTGTTTGACCTTTTCAAGCTGTCTTTGGTGCCTGCATGGGCTGCTTGTACATCCTGGGCTCCTTGTTTCGATGTGAGACACTCAGCCAGATTTCCCGGTGCAGTCACAAAAGTAATACATCATGGTCGTCGTTGCCCAAGCCGCCGCACCAGATTCTGCTTCAATTGCTTTTTCTTTTAATAGATTTTCCCCTAATCCTCATGTAATCGTAGCGAACAGGAAAACAGTTAGTGGTTAGCTGGCTTGAAGCTCACATAATACAAAGGAGATTTTGTTTGCATATAATATGAATTGCAGTATCTATTAAGACCTTTAATTTTTGGATGATCTGCAAAGCATTAATTCTGAAGGGTTAGCACAGAATATGAAGTAAAATGGTCATTGAAAATATACTAAAGCCTCTATCCAGTTTTTGGTTCCACAGCTAAAATTAATTTAAAACTAGGATTATATTTCAAATCTGTCAATAGAATCAATGAGGACTTTGGATCGAGCTTAAGGTTGCTGTTCAATGGACGTCTATAGGGGATTTTTACTTAGAGCAGCTTATTGGTTGATGTTTCCTGCCAGTGACACAGAAGCATGTTGCCATGTGGCTTCGCCCGTGTTTGTGTGCCACGCCTAAGCCTGCTAAGGTCGTGTGCATGTTGTAAGGTGTGATTCATTGAGGTCTAACAAAAGTCTCTGTGTGAAACTTCTTGTGGGTAACAATGGGAGACTGAGTAAAGGGACTCCTTGGTACATCTGTAGAAAATGACTCATTTAACTTTTTATGAATGTGTTCTGAGCTGCGTCCCACCTTTTACGTTTGAGGTGTTCGTTTCCCATTGAGGACCGCGCCCAGGACACGGAAAAGGGGGCAGTCAATGCAAAAGCTGGACTATTTACGTTCCATTTCTTCATGTTCTGTCTGTACCTATTCTGGAAATTCCTTTTTCCAAGTTTATTTCAGAGCTTGGGCCTCAGAGATAGAACCATAGGTATTTCACAGTGGAAAACCATACAAATAATAACAATAATAAGCAAACTGCAAAGTACTTTTTATATATACTTTATCTTAGAAGTCGTGAATTCAGATTATGTCAGTATGGCTTTTTTGTTCAGTAAGGCTTTGTGCTCAGGCTCAGCAGGAACTGTTCTCAGACTAACCTTAATTTCTTCCTTGGTGCCTCTTTCTTGCAGAGCAATAACTCTGGACAATCAGCTCGTAGTCCTCTCCACATCTGCGTCCGATGCTGGAAGATACTACGTCCAGGCAGTAAACGAAAGAAGTGGTGAAAACAAAACAAGCCCGTCCACCTACCTGAGTATAGCAAGTAAGTAAAGACAGATTTTTAGCTAAAGCTGGACTCCGCTCCCCGTGGTCGTTTGAAGACTGGTCAGATAAGGCAATACGGTTGACCAGAAATGACCTCCCAGAGCTTTGTAGCGATATTCTAAAGGCCGCCTGATGTCATTTCCTGTTTTTGCGTTTGAATCGTTTCTTAGGAGTTGTGATTTATTCCCTTTTTTCCCCCGTCTGCTGTTGGAAAAATGTAGCAATGCACTTCACCCGTTTAAAAATACAAGATTTGTGTGCTATTAAAAGTGCTAGACCAGGGAAAGTACTTAATTCTGGAAAACAGGGGAGTAGTAAGGCTACTAACTTCATTTTCAGGAGATTGTTGTAATGCATTCTTTCATTTTCCTTAGATGTGTTTTATTTTCCGTAAGCAAGGTAGAACAATAAACTCATTAGATATGCAAGTAAAATAGTCAAATACGTCACTGGGGATTTTTGTTTTTGCTCTTTTGAAATATAAAAATATATCTGAACATGATGGCATTTTATGCCTTACATACTTTTATCACAGTTATGGAAAAGGCAAAGGCATCAGTTACAGTCGTGACTGAGAAGATTCAACCTTAGCCATATAACAGGTGTTAGTGACCCCAGTATAGAAGCTTTATGTTTCATTCAGCCTCACATGGTTTCCAGAAAACACCCTTTTGCAGACGGGCTTTTCTCTGAATGGCTTCTAGTAAATTCTGATGATGAAACAAATTGTATTACCTTGAAGCCCCTTACAGGCCATGGTCTCCACCTCAGCGTTGTCCTTCCAGCTGAGTATTTGATCATTGCTCTTCATGGAATGGTATAGGGAACAATTCCCACTTTTCATGCATCCCCAGGAAGCCAATTGATGTATGCTTTTCCCAGAACTGGTCTTCATTCGGTTGTACCCGTGGAAATGTAGAGGTTTGCACCATTTCTCACGGTAACACAGTTGAACTGGCATCCCTCTGAATAATGAGGTGAGCTAGTGTGTAACACTGAAAAATCATATCAAAATGAACAATATCAAGTCATTCTTTTTTTTTCAGATCCTACACTTGGTGTGACAGTAAACAAATTAGCCAAGCAAACTTGAGATCCAAAATCAAACAATTATACTGGCACATGAATCACAGTAAAATTTTTGCCAATCCGAAGTACGTATGTTCAGGAGTCTCAGCTTGTCCACTGCTCTTATTGGTCATGATTATATACAATCAGGAGCCAATGTTACCTGAAGGTTGTACTTAATTTTATAGCATTGCTATCATTATGCATATTTTTACAGGAACATCTGATAATTCTATCAGCTCATATTGCATTTTTTTTCTCTCTCATGCACATTGACTAATTTAATTCATTGTTATGTCATAATAAGGCAGCTGTTACTTGATATCCCACCTTTCCTAATTAAAATAAATTGGCCCACAAAGACACTGGATTTCATATTTCTTATAATAATCTTATGATCACCTTTCGATCACATTAAGTACCTATAATTATTATCGTAGCTACCCACAATGCATTGTATTAAAAAGAAACCTTGGACTTAATGGACTAGAATCCTTAAAAGAGTTGCAGCTCAGTGGGGAGCTCGTGTTAGAAGAGAGTAAAATCTTATAAGCTTATATGCAGTCCCCATATTAAACCAGGCATTGAGGCACAGCAGAGAAATTGTCCGCGAGGCGAAGGAAACCCGTGCCACTAATTAGATTTCACATTAATGCTGGAGGCTGAACTTCAGGTTCCTTGAACAACTTGCAATTCAATGGGCTGGCTTTTAGTTTAAAAGAGGGAAATGGATCGGCACGTGGGATTCTCTCATATTTTGAAGTCGGGAGAGGTCAAGATGGAAGATGCCGTTTGAGCATCGCTGACCATTGCTGACACCTGCAAGGTAGTGGATTGCTGTTACCTCTGGCTTGGATGTTGATAGGCTCTTCCATCAACTCTGGCTTAATGATTGATGATATGCAGTTTTCTTTTCAGTTTTTTATATATACGTGCATCCTACAACATGTTTGAAAATTTGTTTATATTTGTATATATATATTTATATATAAATACATTTCGATAGACGTTGTAGGCTGTACGTAAAGCTCCGCTTCTCCTCTCAGATATTTTCCTTTCGGTTTGAGAGAGGACTTCTGGGCATAGTTGTCATTCACATCTGATGGCCACATGCAGCCTGCAGCAGTTTGAGGTGAAAAGCTTCACGTTTTAATTAAATTTCTGTGGCGGCACTTCAGATTTCAGGGATCGTTTGGGGCTTGTTGCTTGAAAGTGCATCTCCGTTAGCCTCCAGTACATTCCTGTCAGGTGTCGGAGAGGGAGCCTCTTGTAGCTGGTCTACTGAGCTGTCGGGCGTCGCTGTGTGGAGACCGTGAAGGGCTCTCCTGGAGTCTGGAGGCAACTTTGTGCTCCTAGAAGCTCCTCCACCCTTTTATCTCCCCTCTCCACCGCCTCCGTCAACAAACTTTGTTGTCTGTGGTGCCGACAGGTGCCTGTAGTGACGTCAGGCTCACCAATGGGATCAATGAAGTGTGCGGGAATGTGGTAGCAGGGCATTTTAATTGAGGGGGAAATGAACCGGCTGTTCTTTTTATTTTGCATATTTTTGCACGCAGGCAGGATTATTTTTACTCGGCTTATTGTGTCTCTGTGGTGCAGGAGTTTTTTCAAGCTCGTCTGAGGGGCCCGGCGCCTCGTTTTGCTCCATATCCGAATGAGCTGCCATGGACATTTCATTATATGTAACCTTGCTGGTCGTTTTTGAGCTATTTCTTCGATTCGATTTCTTTCGAAGAAACGACATTGTTAAGAACATAAGAACATAAGAAATTTACAAACGAGAGGAGGCCATTCGGCCCATCGAGCTCGTTTGGGGAGAATTTGACTAATAGCTTAAAGTTGCTAAAATCTTATCTAGCTCTGATTTAAAAGAACCCAAA
>JAAGVU020000092.1:22200609-22226282 GCA_011763525.2 Mormyrus iriodes | reverse complement strand
GCTAAATCAGCATATATGTGCGTAGCTGCCTTCATGCAACGTGCATGGTAAAAGGCACAGCTGCCCAATTAACACAAGAAACGAAGATCATGTTCGTCAAAGTTTACATTAGTAATGTAATTTTTTTATACAGATCACCTCAAGTGAAACAATTAACGCACATTTTCAGGGCTGCCATCTCTCACATATCTGGTAACCCTGCGTATTGTTTGAAATGAACCGTAAAATGCAAAGTTTTATGGTGCAGCTTGTCATTCTGTGTGTGTGTGTGTGTGTGTGTGTGTGTGTGTGTGTGTATAAAATTTACAAAAATTGGCAGGGCATGCTACTCCTCCCAAAACTTGGTAATACCATTATATAATACCATTATGGTCCAATAAGTGGAAAAATACAGTATAATAATTTTAGGTCATATTGCTCACCCCTAGCATGTGGTAATATTGTAATTAGTCCATTTTATTGATTTATTTGCATGCCCATATATAGATATATCCACTGCAACATAGACACTGTGTCTGTTCCACTTAATTCGGTCTGCTTTGTGTCTCTACTTACATTAAAACAAGAAAAGAAACAGCCACACATGAAAGGTGTTTTGTGACAATATTCAATAATTGTCATTTAAATGATTATTTCAGTTTCCATTTAAATGATGGTATAAATAGTAATTTAAATGGTTATTTATGTGATTATTTAAATTACGATGTATTTGCTACCAGCTGCCATTAAAATTATATGTCAAAGTCACCCATCAAACTCAGTGGGCGGGATCTAAACAAACCCTAACATCTGATTGGTTACATTGCAAACTAAGTCACAACAGATCAATCTTGCCTAGTCGATTGAATTCTCATTTATAATCTCGTTTTGTCTGTTCCGTCCTGGTATTACTTCCTAACTTCCCAAAATCCTAACTAAGCTCTCCTAACTTTAGGATGACAGTTCAGCTGTGCTAACTTTCACTGGCCAGCACATACTGTAATCTTCGCTATAGCTAAACTTATTTATTTAAACTTATTTATTTAAACTTATTTAATCCACATTGCTCTTTTATTGCCTTTACACAACCAACAAAATGTACCCACTCATGACATAACGATGAAAATTATACGTATCCTGATCACGGTTTAATATATCGTGGAAACGACTTAATAAAACGTTGCCACAATTTAACTAAAATGAGGGAACAAGTTAGTAAAACATGGCCACTAACTATACTGTATATATAAATTGTATCACTATGCCATGAGCGGGGCTGTGTAGTTATTCTAAATTTAGGAGAGTTTATTTGAGATTTTGGGAAGTTAGGAAGCTTGTGTAACACACAGTCCTGTGTTAAGTTAGGATAGAAACAATGACTTAGGAACTGTTGATCTGTAATGGCTTTTCTCCTAAATCAGGTCTTAACCCTAGTTACCATGATACCAAACAGTAAAGATAGGATCTGCAGGTTAGGAAGTTTCCGTAATGCGGCCCCAGGATGGAACAGACTTAAACAGGGTTATAAATCAATCAAACAGACGACATTGATCTGTTCTGACTTAGTTTGCAATATAACCGGTCAGATGTTTTGTTTTGAGCCACTGAGGTTGGTGAGTGACTTTGACAGATAAATTTCATGGTTGCTGGTACAATTTAGAATTGCGATTTATAACCTAAATTGTAATTGTAAACAATTTTTAAATCATAATTTGAATGATCGTTAAATTACATATGTATAAAATAATAAATAATAGCATAATAATTCTTAATTAAATTGCTATTTAAATTACATACGTATTTATTGAATACTGTCACAAAATACCCTCCTTATCCTCAGAGCCCAGTGTTGACTTAGTTACCAGAACCATATTCACACACACCTTAACAATCTGTGCAGTGAAACAGGAATGTAATGGAAAAAATATAACAATTATAAGCCTTACTCAGTAGTGTTTATGGCTGTTGCATTGTAAGCATCAAGACAAAGTAAATACATAGATTAATAGGGACATCTGTATTTATTAAATTAACAGTTTAATATAGTTAATGCTTATGTTAATACAGGCCAGGCCTAATCCATAACATGATTTTATAATGTGTAAAGAGGGGGTCCCTGCTCTGTCTCTCTGTCCACCAAGGGGTCCCTGCCCTGTCTCTCTGTCCACCAAGGGGTCCCTGTTCTGTATTTCTGTCCACCAAGGGGTCCCTTCCCTGTCTCTGTCCGCCAAGGGGTCCCTGCTCTATCTCTCTGTCCACCAAGGGGTCCCTTCCCTGTCTCTGTCCGCCAAGGGGTCCCTGCTCTGTCTCTCTGTCCACCAAGGGGTACCTTCCCTGTCTTTCTGTCCACCAAGGGGTCCCCCGTCTGATAAAGGTTGAAGACCCCTGTTTTAGAAAGTCAGCCGGTTTCAAATGATTCAGTCCAGCTGCATGCCTTTGAGTACCCAGATGAATTATACACACCTCAGGGAGACAAACCACAGTGCAGGCAGGATTCCAACCCCCAAACTTGCAGGGTGAACTAACAATGCAACCCACTGAGTCACCGATCCATCACATAATATCCACCGTGTCATAATACTATGTTTGCTCATGTTAATAATTAAAAACACTCTTCCCATTATTTAATGAAATCGTCTTCAGAAAAACTCCCGTTACTTTGACCTTATTATACTGCTTTGTAAGTCATTTAGCAAAATGCTATTTGAGGCAATGATGTTAAGGCAGAGTGTAGGGAAGCACTCACTTTAATACTGTTGGCTTCACCAGCAGCCCAAGGTCGGTGTAGCGACAAGAATTGAACTGCACGCTTCCTGATCTGTGGACGCTTTAAAAATCGCTACACACAAAAACTGTTAAATCTGACAATTTTATAGCCGGTGCGCTGACGAGGAGTTTTCAAAAATATATAGTGTAATGTAACATATGCATAAGCTGTAAAGTAAAGCGCCGTCAGACCCTAGTACTTTGGCCTTGCAGGGACAGGTAGTAATAGTAAGTAATTTCACTAATTATAATGTTCCAGCCGCACCTTTTTTCCTCAAAACATTTAAACATTGTTTAAAACTGTGGCTGCAAGATATATCGTTTCAGCAACATCATTGCAAAGTGTGCACGTGCAGTGATCACAATGCAAGACAAATTAAATCAAACACGTCAGCTTTCTTGCTGCTTGATACAAAAGGAAAACTTGCATGCTTCTCATCTTCGATGACAAATCTATAAGAAAAGTCTGACTCCTGTAACATAATTTACAGCAATTTAAGGGCTTTTTGGATATTCAAACTTTGTTGCTGGTGAGTGACATGCAGGCTCTGCGTGCGCAGCGAGCCACCAATCACGATCATTCTTGATGGGGCTGCACAATGTGCCATATTAATATTGACATCAGATAGCAATTTTCACCTTGCAAGGGCCGCGATAGTCAGCTGGGCTAAAACAGCAGGTTAACCTAAAACATTTTACTCTGCAACAGGAAACAAAAATGAGCAAGCTTTGCAATTTTAATGATTACTTCACTCAGTTTAAATTTTACTGCTACTCCTTTTGCATATGTTGTGCAGGGGCTCTTCGAGCCAATCATATATGAATGAATGAATTTTTCAAGTCACAAAACACTAATGGGGAGCCGTGTCAACCGCCACCACTATGTAGCCCCCACCAGGATGATGCGACGGCAGCCATCCTACACCAGTACTCTCACCACACAGTAGCTAAGGTGTTGAAGGGGTAGGAGAGAATTCAGCAGTTAAACAGTTGAATGGGTGGCTGGATGGTTAGGAGGCCAGATTTGATAGGGCCACAGTGGGCAATTCTTTTTAGCCAGGACATCAGGGTACCAGAGTCAGGAACCCGGTTTTATGTATTATCTGAAGGACAGCACCTCTTTTTACAGCACAGTATCCCCGTCACTGCACTGGGGCATTGGGATCCACCCAGACCACAGGGTGGGTATAACCTGTTGGCCACACCAACAGCTCCCCCAGCAGCGACACAGCATTCCTAGTCTTCCGTAATCGTTTTTATCCTTCCTGTTTGACTTGTTTCATAGACACTGTAATGCGTTATGACACATTTAACAAAAAAGAGTGAGGAGGGGGGAAAGCGAATAAGAAGTGGTCACCAAAAGACATTCGCCTTCTGTTTTATGGAAATATGTTGGATTACATAGAGACGATTTTAAGCAAAAGCAACTGATTTTCCGGCACTGCTTTGCGTCTGTTGACACAACTTACGTCAACACCCCTAACTTATCTGACACACCCTATTGGTAGATAATAACAAGTACTATTTGCCTATAGTTTTATTTCAGTTTGCTTTATAAATATCACAGTATTAATCACAAAAATATCAAATGTCGCAATGTGATTTTTTTCAGTATCGTGCAGCCCTGTTTAACACAGTAATGTTCTTATTGGGAATTTACTGTAGAGCTTCAGATCACAAGGTGGAACATGCCATCAAAAGGCCTGGAGACCTTAACTGAAGACTGAACCTTCTGGACAAATATTGTCTTATGTTGCCCAGAATTCAACACTGACCAGACTAGTACTCAATAATGATAAGAATGCCTGGGCATCTGTAATTTCTCTTTTTGGGTGTTTATCCACTTATTTTGAAATACAGCATAAATGAATAACATTACTCAGTCTGCCCAGTGCCGCAAACAGCGACTGCAGGAATGATATTTAGAATCAATCAAGTCATTCTCAAATGAGCATAATCATTCATACTTAAAAGTTGCCTCCTCACCCTGCCCAGAGAAGCTGACTGCATCTGGCTCTTGTTCTGCCCGTCAGATGTGGCCATTTCTGTGGGCCCTCAAAGCATCTCACACGACACACCATAGAAAGCAGTTCCATGCTGAATATTGTAGGCCATGTTCCTGTTCTCTGTTTTTCCTGATGAACTTTTGCTGTTATAAACATTGAGATTTATATCAATGAAATTAATATGAGTATGATTGTAAATGTAAATACAGTTAAGCTTTCCTGATTGTGGGGGTTAGGGACACACATTTCTTTGCTCTCCGTGATCCCCTTAGTAAGTGTTGTGACCATTTGAGCAGAGCGAAGCAAAAAGATACTCGAAACACAAGATATAAAGGTGAGTGCGAGATATCATGGCACAGGCTGCCATTAACACGTCCTTCTATCGGGTACTGTACATATATTTTACGTGTTTATGGGTTACTAAACTTGTGTGTTTGCTTCTGGCCTCGCATATCATCTGTGGCATTTGGGAAACTCCCAAAATCTCCCAAAAAATTCCCATTTAATTTCTTATGCCGACCCTGCGACATACCGAAACCACGATGGGAACATTGCGATGCAGAATGGCCAATTGTATATCTATGGTAGTTAGGTCTACAGAATGAAACTAAACTGAGAATAGATGTTCCAGACAATTTGTATCTTACATTTCACTGAATCACCTTTATTCTGTAAAATATGTCAGCAAAATTAAATAAAATCTTTTTGATTTAGTTAAAACTTGAAGTTACTTTGTAAGGTTTTGGGCTCTGCTGTCGTATAGTTCTGGGCTTGTCTAGCCTGTGTGCAAATCGAAACATCACAGATGGCAAGACCTGAAATAACAAGTAAACCCACAAGTCTAACGGACTTGGATAAAAACTCCTTCACAGTACAGTAAGAGAGCCATCAGTAACTGAATGGAGTGGCTGGTTGCAGATGGCATTACCAGCTACTGAGCTAAGGGAGCTATTATTTTTTAATATGGGTGTTGCACAACTTTTTTCTCTTTAAAATATGTGACTTTTTTTTCATTTATATTCCCAGCTAGCTAATACTCATAAAAGATTTACATGCCTAGCCACAGTACTCAGAGGGACTGTTAAGACCCCCTTCTCTTGCTGTTAGATATTAATCTTCTGTCCAGCTGCTCTTAAACAGCCTGTATCATTAGTCCAGAATGATGAGGAACTGAGCACTATTGATAAACGTAATAACTCAGGCCCGGGAGTGTGAAGATGCGTGGCTGCTTTCTGAAGTTCCATCACCAGCAGCTTCTCAGCATAAACATGCTTTTCATAGCCTTATGTACAATTTCATTTCGGAGAGTGAAACCGCAAATTGAGTCCCCCCACCACCCCCCCACACTCTGAACCATCCTGTTTGCTGGTCTGGCAAATTGCAGCAAAAGTCGCCAGATTGTTGGAGGCGGAAAACAGGTATAATGATGAAAACTTTAAAGGCTGAAAGCATCTCTAGCTGCTCCTGCTGAATGTGACTGACATTGCGAATTGGAAAGGTCAGCAGGCGACTCTGCTCTGCCATGAGAAACCTCGGTAATGCCTTCATCCGGCACCTAGATGGTCACCACTTACAACATCCATAGTTTGCTTTATACATGTCAAATGGTAGCAGTTCAAGTTCTGCTCCTTATAATAATAATAATAGAATTGATTCTCAAAATGAAACATTCAGATCAAAGTAGTCAATATTTTAGTATCAATCTGCACACCCTTATGGACAACCTGTGTGTGTGTGTGTCTCAGTGCATAAGTTGACTGCGGTATAACAAGGGAACGTGTCGATCAATAAGGCAGGAGTATGCAGGCTGAATAGGGAATCAAGATGGGGGTGCCCTGGTATGGGGGGAGGGGGGATGCAAAGGGACGCAAGCTCGCAAAAACAACAGGAACTCAAGATGGCTGCTCCATTTGTTAATGAGTCCCAGGTGTTGTTCTGTACTCTCGCATCCCCCGCGTCACTTTGCACTGTGCACCTGATCTCGACATTCATTCCATTGTGCTTACACGGGTTTAAAAATATATGTACTGTCCACTCGTGAATAGCGCAAGAGTCTTTGGCCTTAAGAATCCGTTAATTATTTAAGGCGGAATGAATATGCCCGTGACAATGTAACTGGTGTACAGGCGCTGAGAATAAAGCGGGTGGGTGGGGCGAATGCCCGAGCACCGATGCTGACGGACAGCCCGGATCCATTTCAGGGACAGTGCGGCTGGTGTACCCTTTCAGCGCAATGATATACTATTTGAAGCTCTACATGTTGATTTATTTACTTGTATCCTTTGTTTACCACTGTTTAATGTAGAAAATCGTTCTTATGTTTATTTTTTAATAATTCTTAAAAAGCTTCTATGCTAGTTGTTAACATACATTTACCAAGTAGGCATTGAAAGAACAGGATCTTTATGCCGCCCACATTATCCTGATGCTGAATAAGTAGAACACTTTTCACTGCTGCAGATAAACCAGAAAATATATAAATCTTTTGTCGAATAAGTTACCTTTTGTTACATATTGCAATAACGCAAATTTCAGATGGGTCTGCTGGCTCCTTCCACCACAGCCCTATTCATCTCAAGCAGAACAGTAAAATTGCATGTGTAAATATGAATTTCAAACAGTTGTGAGCCCAACACTCCATAATTATTCATGTCCTCACTGCTGTCTTTTGCTGGATGAACTTGGATTAGGATGAACATAACGGTGACAGCTGAAGGCTCTGAATGGGAGAGCTGGGCCGCTGAATGACCAGTGCACGTTTTGTTTTCGTATAAGCAGATTTCAGATAACAAGGGCTACTGTCGCCAATGGTCACTGACCTGTGAGGACCGTACCTGGGGGGGCTGGGTGTGAGGGTGGCTTCAGATCGAATGTGGCTCACGGTGCATTAGTCTTTTGAAGGAAGCTGTATATTGAAGCGCAAGTTGGCCTTCACTCAGTCAGGGACGGGCATTGGCAGGCACCCCATCCTTTTGAGCAGACTGCATCTGGACCATAGGGTGCCATGACCGGGTTGGGTCCGATCCTGGTACCGTGGCAGCTCGCAGCAGAGAAGCGGCCTGGTAAACAGCAGGGAATACATGAATAACAATCAGGCCTGTGGAAAAGGTGTTCGGAAATTAATACCCTCCCTCGGGAAAGTCTTCTCCCTGCAGCAGTATTTATGTAGGGAGTGCCTAAATGAGGATGTGCTGGCTCTGTGAGACCCCCCTAGGGTGCTGGAGGCGAAGTCTGGGGTGCAGACAGACAATAAGGCACACTGTCCGGGGTCACCAGAGTAACCAGGGCGGCATGCGAACAGGAGCGAGTCACAGAGATCCGCGCGGTCGTACTTGCTGCGCATCGCAGTGAAGGGCACTCCGTCTCCATTTACAGTGACGGTGACCCTGTCCCACTTCTGCACTCTGTCTTCTCCATGCAATACAGTGATGGAGTCAGCCAACGTGAGAAAAAGTAAGAAAAAACACCCAGTTAAAAACAAACATCGCCCTGTGTTTAGGGAACAGGCTTGCGGAGAGACTTATCTTTCTGTTCGGGTGTACCTTCTATGATTTGTAACTTTGCAGTTTTTAATTCTCTTTCCATCTCCAAGATTACCTCTTCAAGGTTTATGTGCTTCGTGAAATATATAGAGTATTTTACAAATGCACAAAGAATGGAAAAATGAAACTGGAAATGAATCCATCACTTTGCACACTATATTCTGACAGGCATCATTGTTGGGTTCTTATCTTGAGTTTCTTGAGACGCCGACTGAATTCCGGTCTGTCTCATGAGGGGCTATAGCTTTTCACTGTGTCGCATTTTATGTATAAAGTCAACCTCTGTCTTTGTAACTGTACACAGTGGGTTCATTAAACCTCAGGGTCACATTTGTTTTATAGCGACAGGGGCACCTTTTATCTCTGTGACCCACATTATACACTCCTGTTTGTCACGTTCGATGACGGCCTTGAATTTTGCCTTAGCAGATTCTCCTGTCATTATGCGGTGCTGCCACGTAGCCCTTTCTTGCCGTAATTAATTTGTGTCTTGTGTATTTTTTTTTACATTTCAAATCTGAATTAGTTTTGTCCACATATTTGAATATATTTGCCAAAATACACATCGCCAAGCCTGCCAGGGTGACTCAGCCTCCCACAGCCTCTCGCCTCTCATCTTATCCACTGTATTTGACCTGTGTCCAAAATTAATGATCCCACAAGTAACTAGATGTCCTTTATCGCATATGAAAGTATATAGTATATAGTATAGTATATAGTGTGCCTCAAACATTTGCTTATCTGCTGTTTTCTGCAGAGTCTTTCTTCCAAAATATCTGCATGCACTCTGAGGTCTTTGAGTGCTCCTTGTTTTATGATCTTGAAGCCTCTCTGTTGTTTATCAGACTGTATTTTTAATCCGTCTGGCAGCATTATTGCCAGACTGCATACATCAGCTGTTTCCACTTCGGATGAATTACTGTAATAGGCCACTGTCTAAATTAAGGCCGTGACACAGATTCAAATAATCGCATTTCTTCCAGGTTCAAAATTATACTTCAGGTGGAACTAATATCGCTCAAAATGGCAACCAGTGAGCTGTAGATGCTGCATTATTTTCCTTGAATGTATTAGGTCAGATTGTTTCATTATTTCATGTTCAAAATTCAATTATTTTACGTGATGAAAATTCAATTATTAAAAGGTCATTTTACGTTAATTAATCTTTAAGGTTATACATGTTGATTGGTTTCATATAGCCATGTGTCTGCATGACCGTTGAAAGTTGTCTTATGCAAAGTTGTCCCTTAGGATAGAACCTTCCATGTTGCTGAGATATTTGGATGCCATGTGACATAATATGTCATTTCAATTAGAATCACAGAAATTTTGCTGTTTTTTTTTTTCTTTCTTTCCCTCCTGCCCCTGCTGCCGGACAGTAAATAAGAAGAATCGGGGACCTCTTGGTAAGATTTTTTTTTTAAAACAAGGGCATCTAATCCCAGTGTATTACCTACTGTTTACATGTATTCCAGTTCGTAATGTTTTTCCCTATAAAGAGCACTAACACAAGTGCCAACTTTCTCCTTTAGCGCCATCTGCTGGCTGCAAGCTGTTTCCTTTTCTTGGTCCTCGGAAAACTTTTAATGCTGATATTAATGCTCCAGCTCTGCTCACCGCATGTGTTTAATTCTTCAGATTTTTTTTGTTTATTATCATTTGCCTTGGTTTGCTGCTGTGATATGCTACGTTTCTGCTTAATGCTTGTGTTTTGGGCCCGTAGCTTTAATGTACGGTCTCTGACTTCAAACACTGAAAAAATAGAAGGGTAACGTGTGTGTAGCTTTAGTGTAAGTAACAGAAATGATACTAGTATTAAATATCGTCCCAGCAATAATGTGAGTCAGATGGAACAGCATTGCAGGGATTACAGTTAATATCCCAACGGTTTATTTCTTTCTGGCTTGTTTTACTGTGAGCTCTTTTCTACTGTAGACGCCCCCACTCAGACTCAGACGTCTGCATTCTTAAGAACATAGCAAAGATGGCCTCCAGGGACCAGCTCATTAGTCAGCCTCTAGATGGTTTTCCCCATCAAAGCCAACTTCATGCTGTCTAGCATGGGGGGACAAGCTTTGGGTCAGTTAATCCATACAGTGCGTTATTTTTACCAGGGCTTTGAAATGCAAGATTGGCGGCTCTAGCACTGGTTCTTGTAATCCGTCCAGCTATTGCATTTCTCATGTCTGCTTACGGTCGCCGTGTGCCTGCTGCCGGACACCCTGGACATGGGCGTGAGAGGTTACCGTACCGTACGCTATTTCACAATAAACAAAACAGTCATGTCTTTCTAGGAAGATCCCGAAAAGAAATGTATGTCTTCCCCCCCCCCAGTTATGCATTCTGAATCTCATTTTTGGGTTTTTATATATTTTTTCAGTTTTTTTTTTTTTTTTGGCATTCCGGGGAGGAAGATGAAACTGCCTGAGTTAAAGGATGCTGCATGACATCGCCTGTCAACACCGAAAACTAATGAGCAGAGTCAGCCACATCCCCAGTGCACAGGATCAAATTATTGGTTTCTTCTCTCCCCTTCTTCCTCTGTCGAAGCGAGGGGAAATGTGGTGGGGCAGAAGGGGTGGGGGGGGGCCCTCCCTTCACGGTCACAGCCATGGGAGTCAAAAAGAACGTTCTGGGCCTCTTCTGCTATTTGGGCTCAAGCACACTCCTCGCAGTCGCGCCGTGTGAAAGCCTCTAATTGTTCTTCACACCTCGGATGCACATGGCGAGTGCCGCCCCGAAGCCGCCCCTGTCCCCGTTGGTGCTCGCCGTGTGGCATTTGCAGGCCTGGCGTTAAGTTGCTGTCAGCAGCTATGATGAGTCTATGAATAGCCTTTGTGTGAGAATGTCTCATCGCGGGGCTGCTCAGCCATGCCGAGGTTACTCCACAAATCCGTGCGCTCGCTACAGTTTGTTTGCTTGCCGCTTCCTCTTTGGATTTGTCCGAAGGCTGAAAGCAGGCAAAACAACTTTGATGGAGAAATTAATGTCTCAACACGCAGTAATCTCTGACAGAATGCATGTCGATACTGTGTTTTTTTAAATCTATCAGATGGCTTCCTCAGCGGCTTGGCTAGCGCTGTTAATCTCCGGATTTGTTCCCTCGTGTGGGATTTCTGTTAAATTCTCTTCGAGGACTATACCCCTGAAGTCAACACACTGTCTGCTCGGCTTCTGTCAGAATGCGTAATTGTGCGGGTGAATTTATCCTTGACATAGCCTTGATATTTCTGTAGTTGTACAGCATCATTTTTTCTGGAGCAGACATCAAGGATGTGCTGTGCAGCCGAGATTCGTGCACCGCTGATTGCTGTGGCTAACTTCCCCTTGCGACTCTGGCTTGTGTAGCAGTGAATTATCCCTTATTGGTTGGCTTTTGGGCCACTGAGGAGATTTGAAGGTCTCATAAAACAGCTTTATAAATTGAGTGTGTATCGTACTTTGAAAAGAATATCGTCGTGGAAGTGCATTATGATTTCACTCTTTAATGAATGAATGCTACATTTCTATAGTGCTTTACAGAACCAACAGATAGCCACATTAACTGCCACCACTATGTAACCCCCTCCCAGATGATGCGACGGCAGCCATTCTGCACCAGTACTCTCACCACACAGTAGCTAAGGTGGTGAAGGGGCAGGAGAGAATTCAGCAGTTAGATATAGGGGATGATTAGGAGGCCACATTTGAAAGGAATGTATGACTTTCTATGAATGTCATGTCTATAAGAATCTATGAACACATACATAACACATTATAATGCATTCATAAAGAACATTACTAAAAATATTTATAAAAAGGCCTAACATATTATAGCCATGTTTATGATGCATTATGAATGCTTTATGAAGCTCTACTGTATATGTATGCAGTACAAAGCATCCTTAATTCTTATACCAGCCATTATAATGCATCATGAAGATATCTATAGTGCATTATAGAGGACAGCTTTAAGTAAAGTGTTACCGAAAGCGCCACAGTGGGCAATTTTAGCCAGGACATTGGGATACCACCCCTACTTTTTCAAAAGGTGTCTAGGGATCTTTTATGACCTTGGAGAGTAAGGACCTTGGTTTTATGTATTATCTGAAGGACAGCACCTCTTTTTACAGCACAGTATCCCCATCACTGCACTGGGGCATTGGGATCCACACAGACCACAGGGTGGGCTAACCTGTCGGCCACACCAACACCTCCCCCAGCAGCGACACAGCATTCCTAGTTGGTCATCCAACTACTTGTCAGGCCGAAAACTGCTTAGCTTTAGATGAATTACCTAGTCTGAACTGCAGGTGGTATGGCTGCTGGCTAACATTTCGTAGCTTTCTTTGTAGTCCATTTAATGATATTTCGTGGCTTGGAAAGCTGGGTTTTTTTGTGTTGTACATACGTTCTACATTTGGGATGTGAAAACGTGGAAGATATCGTCACATTTGGTGTTTATAAAACTGGTCGTTATATTTCCAGCAGTGGATAATGCAAATCCTGAAAATAACAGTATGCTTCAGTCTTGTTTTGTATGTTTATTACTTTTTAGTGTATTTGCTTTTGTTTTCTTTAGCCTCGGCTTATTTAAACCTCCTTGGAGCCTTTTGTTTTTTGTTACTTATTTGTACACTATATATATTTTCAGCGACAAAGTAATATCTTTTCATCTTTTGTAAGGAACTACAAAAATAAGAGACTTTTAAACAATGCTTCAGAGATGCATCAAAGGGCTTAGTTCACATGATACAACTTCAGATAAAATTTTCTGAATTCATTTTCTTAAGCTCTTATGTTTTTTTTTGTTTTTTTTTTTAATTCCTAAGATAGAAATTAAATGAATTGGTTAATGACGGACCAATTTCCTGTCCTTCAGCAATGTAGGTATGCCATTTGGGCTATTTTCGTTACAAGTTTATCTTTTGAAAGGATGAAATAATGCTATAAACAACAAAGAGACGGTGTGGTAGTTTGCATCAGCACTCAAGATGCCTTGTATTCAAGTCCAGTTCTCTTCAAATTCGGGAACATCAACAGAAAATGTTCTGTAGCGAAGCTTGTTGATTTACATTGATCCGTAAGTAAACATTTAGATCTTACCTTTCCCCATCTCCTCTTCAGGATCACTGCCAAGCAATCTATCTATTATTTAGTGTGCCTGGTGTTCCCATAGATTACCTTCATCCCAAGAGGAGCACATGTGTTTAAGAGGTCTTTGGTTAATGAGGGGGGCTAAGAAGCGTAGAGTGATCCGAACTCGAACCTGCAGAGAGAGGCACGATGATTTAGCAATTCCTGTTAAGGGAAATGAGTCACATGTTTGTGCTCGGTAGCTTTGGCTGGGTTTAGATCTCCCATTTTAATTTAAAGTGCTTAAAACAATCTCTGCTGCTCCAGGCTGCTCTGTAAGTCCCATTTATCCCTCTGCAGCTTCTGATTATTGCAGTAACAAAAGAGGATCTGTCCTCGAATCTGATTTGTGGCTTATCTTGACCTTTACGACTGAATTGGGTTTAATAACATCGATACTGCTGTACTACATGCCTGTACACGCTCAGGGAACTGTCCCTGACTCGGCCCAGTTTTATTTCAGTGTAATGCCATTTTCATGTAACAGTTGCATGGAATTATATTTGATATGAGCAATGCTTTAAAACACTCCGTTATCAATATGCAGGCTTGGCATCAAAGCCCTTTGACCACAAGCACGCTGCTCTGTCTCAGTCCTCTGATTGGTGGCCTGGGTCATAGCTAGTGAGACTCATTACCTCTTCCTACTCTCTTTCTCTCTCTCTCTCTCTCTCTCTCTCTCTCACATGCCGATGGATAGATCCAGATGCCCCAGCTGACACTATGGCCCCAGTGATTGTAGTCCCACCCAGGAACACCACAGTGGTAGCGGGAGCCAGTGAGGTGACACTGGAGTGCGTGGCCAATGCAAGGTTAGTGCTCGTGGTCTTGTCCATACCTCACATTTGGAGACCTTGCTGGTCCTCCTGTCCATACCACACATGTGGAGAGCCTACTGATCCTCCAGTCCATACCTCACATCTGGAGAGCCTACTAGTCTTCCTGTCCATACCTCACATCTGGAGAACCTGCTGGTCCTCCTATCCACAACTCACATCTGCCCAGACTGATGCTTCTCTTGCTCATACCTGACATCTGGACAGTGTGCTGGTCCTCTTGTCCATATTTCACATCTGGACAGCCTGCTTATCCTTCATTTAACACCTGATATCAAGACAGCCTTAACTGGCTCTGCTGCCTTGGTCATGGTGCTGTGAAAAATTCTAACCACTTATAGACCAGAAATTTCTAATATAACCAGTTCCTTGCAGCTCTGAGGCAATGGCACAAATGAACAAACAAGGATGACTGAATATAATTAAAAACACATTTTGCTGGTTTGTCATTTGCAAAGTTCCCTTAACTTAAGATGTTAAGGGAACATTTATATAGTGTCATCAACTTGTCATTAAATCTCATTGCCCATACAAAACTGTAGAAGCGAGTGCTCTGTTTCCCCTGTAGCCATGTCAGCTTGTTGATTGAGTTTGTCACATGACACAAGATGTGCAGAGTGTTGCAAGATGATATACGATATAATGAGGCAACACAGAGGCTAATCTACTGCAAACTGTCCATTTATCTCCGGTTGGGACAGAGGAACAGCTTCGGCCAGATGAAACCCTTACACCCCACTTAAAAATGTCTCAGTATTACATTCCTTTCAGAATACTTTGAACTAAAGACAAAACCATGACACCATGTACACCCATACCACCATCTCACTCCCACCGTCGTAAAATAATATCTCTCGTTACCCCCTCCTCCCCGACCCCATGGAGGCCTGTGGAGAAACTGAGCATCTCCTGGAAGCGGAATGGCTTGAAGCTGCCAAACGGGGTGGACACGTTCGGGCGCAGGCTGACCATCGCCAACCCAAGTTCAGTGGACGCGGGGCTCTACGTGTGTGAAGCCGCCCTACTCAACAGCAGTGCGAAGCTGGCCGAGTCTCGGGCCTTCCTCTCCGTCACAGGTAACCTTCTCACTTACCTTCACTGCCGAGGGAAGGAGAGGAACTCATTCCTGGTAGGCTGAAGGAGCGTTGCAGCTAACCATTAGCCACAGGCCGCTAAAGGCACTGTGTGTTTGAGCTGCTCAGGCCACACCCTGGAGCAGCGATAGTGCTCTGCAGCTAACTGTTAGCCACAGGCTGCTAAAGGCACTGTGTGGGTAAGCTACTCAGGCCATACCCCAGAGGAGCGACAGGCCTTTACAGCTAGATGTTAGGCACAGCATTAGTGTTTATGAGCTATTCCAATACAAATTCTATGCTAAAGAGAATGTCTGAAAAGCCATATACATTTTTTTACAGTGGCACTATGAGTCTGAGCGTTTAAACACAGTGCCTCATATAGCTTAAATCAATGTCACTTTTTTTTTAAACCTCGGGCGCTTTCGGCTTCTTGTTACGGCGATCGGTAAGAGGCGAGAAAACGACATGCAGCCCGCGGCATTAAGTCTGCCAGCTCCGCTCCTTGCGCCGGGAAGTCATTTAATATAAACAAACATCGTTGGCAACATGCAAACAAACAGGATGTCTGCATTGGCGTAGAACTCCAGCTGAGCTGCTTTTTTTTGCATTTAAATGAGGTTCTGCTCTGGGAGCATATGCTCGCCTTCAGCTTTTTCGAATCAATGTCAATATTTCATCTCTTTGATCCTGGTTCCACATATAATCCTCTTGATATATGTTAGGCTGTGCCTGTCGATGTTTGTGGCTCGCTCCATTTGTGATAGATAACTCCTAACAAATGAGTTTCAAATGTTTTTTTTTTCCTCTAAATGTGTTTTTTTTTTTTTCTTATTGGACAGAGGGCCCACACTTTGTCACAGAACCAGCGAGGAAGGTCGTCGGAGAAGTGGAGAAAAGCGTTGACATCCAGTGTCAAGCGAGAGGTGGTGAACGGTTTGCTAACCTCTCTGTATTCTCCGCTAGATCTGCTCTGTGCCAGGAAGCTGACGCGGCCCCTGTTCTGCTGAATGCGTGATCACAGCCGCATTATGCCCGGAAAGCTCTGGAAATCTCAGCTCTAAGGCTGAAAGGTTTTTGAAAAGAAATTTTAACTACGCTAGGATCTAGTAGGATGGTCCATTAGCATCCAGCTCTGTAGTACATGCTGAACTCTGAGACGTGTGGTCTTTCACCATAATTTATTTGAAACGGTCTGGGTCAACATCCCAGGTTTTCTGCAGACCTGTTGTACCAAGTTTGAGCGTTTTCTGGCCACTTAATATCTATGGATACTTTAAACACTCAAAATTGTATCCTGGAAATTGCATTGGCAGAATGTAAATGCTAAGAGTTAGAAAACTTATCGTATTGTGAATGTAAAGTGCCCTGCGTCCATTTTTCCCCCTTATATCAACGTCAGGGGTGATTCTGTGAGATGTGATATAATTCGTACTGAGGGGCCGGCTTTGTCCTAAGCCAGTGATCTGTTTTGAACCGGTGAGTAACAGGTTAGCGGGAACTCCAGGGGCCAATCAGCTTTCGGCTGTGCCCCTGTGGCCCCGCCCTTTTGTACACGACTGATTAGGATTTATATCTTTGGACCTCACACTGAAAGAAGAAAACACTTGTGCTTCTAGCAAAATATATCCTCCTGTGTCCCTTTAATAATGTCTAATGATGTCAGAGACCTGGCACATGTTAATTTGGTCCTATGCTCGTCTCATTTTTATTGCATCAGAATATTCCCTTATTCTTCCAGCAGAAGATCAAGTACAATGACTGTATCCCCAGTCAAACGGCTTATTACCAGCGTTCACGTTTAATATCCTTTATTTTCTTTTTCCCAGCATGTGAGTTGGTGTGAACTTCATTGGTAATCAGGCACGGAGCCTTTTTAATTAAATGTGAAAAACCTCGGGATGTCCACAGATTGATTTTTCGATTGCTTTGTATCGAGAGGTGCTTCTCGTAAGCCACGGTGAGGGCAAAGGCATACGAAAGGACCGGGTCTGCCAAGTGTCGCAAAGCCATAGCAGAGAAGTGCACTCCCTGGCATCTGCGTTGCTCGATGCTCCCATAAGAGTGGCATCGATTCCCCCCAGGGTGGACACCGAGCCATTCATCGCAAGTGATCGCAAAGGACGAGGGGAAACCTCCTCATTTTACATACCTGACGGACACCACCTTTAGATATACAGTGGCCTTATGCACAGTACACTGAATTCATACACACACATATATATATAAATATGTGTATATATGTATGTACAGTATATGTATGTATGTATACACACATACATATACAGTTAAGCCCAAAATTATTCATACCCATATCAAATGTTGATCTATAGTGATTTTTTCTTTGACCAATATGTTTCTTCTGGCTGGAAATGGCATAAACATCTGGCAAAAGATGGGCAGACATTGTGCTAGAGATATAAATGATAAAAATGAAAGAATTTTGAGTTTTATTTTGCATTTTTAAGAAAAATGCCAAGTCCAAAATTATTCATACCCCTTGAAATTGTGCAAATTTTTGAGAAAATGCAAGCTTCTATACCATTCCAAATGGTCTTGGTAAATAACAGCATGTTCTAGAGAATTCAAATCTTATAAACTATAAAATGAGAACAGCTGAGGCAGTATTTCTCCGATCAGTTCCTAGTCAACTGCAAGGCATGGCTAAAACCAAAAAGCTTAGTATAGACCTCCGGTTGTGCATTGTGCATAATCACAAGATGGGGAAAGGCTATAAAGCTCCATGTGTTTTCACATGCCAGTGGCCACAGTGCAAAGCATAATCAAAAAGTACAATCTACACTCCTTAAAGGGCTATTTTAAAGGGCGCGGTAGGAAGCAAAAAGTGACCCCTGCTCTGGCAAGAATGGTAGTGTGAGAGGCCAAGAAGAATACAGATCACCACCAAGGCCATCCTGACAAATCCTGAGCAATTCTGGTACCAATATCACAAGACAGACACTCTATTGGACACTGCACAAGACTGGTCTCCTTGGACACCAACCAAGGAGGACTCCAGTTTTCCAAGACAGGCACACAAAGCTGGCCTAGCCTTTGCAAAAGCTCACCTGGACAAAGAAGAAAGCTTTTGGTCATCATTTTGAGGTTGGATGAGATGAAAATGGGCTTGTTTGGACACAGGGACGTGGCTTTCATTTGGCGAAAAAACAGACGCATTCAACCTCAAGAACACCATCCCCACAGTCAAGCATGGTGGTGGGAATGTAATGCTTTGTGGGTGTTTTACAGCCAATGGGCCAGGCAACCTTGTCAGAGTAAATGGCATCATGAAGAAAGAAGACTACATTAAGATTCTGGAGGAAAACATGGCCTTGGGCAGCACTGGATCTTCCAACAAGACACTGATCCAAAACATACAGCCAAAGTGGTCAAGAAATGGTTAACAATGGCTAACAGTATCAACATTTTGGAGTGGCCCAGCCAGAGTTCAGACCTGAATGCCATTGAGAATCTGTGGAGGATACTGAAGACCAGAGTGATGGCAAGGGAGTCTTCCAACCTCAAAGACCTGGAGATCTTTGCCAAAGGGAAGTGGTCCAGAACTCCCGGTGGAGACATGCAAAAATCTTGTTAGCAGTTATGCCAAACGGGGTGGACACGTTCGAGCGCAGGCTGACCATCGCCAACCCAAGCTTAATCTTAATAAGTCTTAATCTTATTACAAGAAACTTTTGCCGTGGTGGCAAATAAAGGCCTTGGCATTGATTGAACGGTATATGTATATATGTATATGTATATATGCGCATATACTGTATAAGTGCTTGTCATGGTGTTGTGATGTGCTTTGTCACCGCACTGTATTTAGGTTAGGCAACCAGGGTTGAGCAAAACTTATTTATTACAAGAGGATTTATATCCCCTTGTAGTTTTGCCTAAACATATGGCTGGAGGCTTTCTATGCTTTCTAAACACGCTGAGTTCTTGTAGTAATTACTTGCTACATATTCAGCCACATGAAACATTCAGCGATAACAGCTCTGTATAGTGTATGCTAAGATTTGGCAATTTGTCCACCAGAAACCACAAGATGTCTTGCCATCAAAGTATGATGAGTTACAAAAATGTGTGTAGTATTATGTAATACCTGAATATTTGTGTATAAATACATACACAAGTGTGCGTTTGGTTTGTCAGGTGTCACAGGGCCTCTGTGGGTAGCACTGTAGCTTTATATCTCCAGTGAAGGTGGTTTGAATCCCACCTACACTCTGTGTGTGGAATTTGCATGTTCTTCCTGTGTTGTGCTGGTTTCTTCTGGATGCTTTGTTTTCAAAAAAACATATGAGTTGGCATCTCTGATATTGCCCATAATGTGTGCTTGTGTGGGTCAAGTATGTGTGCATTTGACTGCTCTGCGATCTTCTGGAATGATGGCCAGGGTGTACCCCAACTCTGTGATGTCCTGCCCAGGGCATACCCAAATTATGTGATGTCCTGCCCAAAGTGTACTCCAACTCTGTGATGTCCTGCCTAGGGCATAATCCCAACTCTCTAATGTCCTGCCCAAGGAGTACCCCAACTCTTTGATGTCCTGCCCAGTATGTATGCCAGCTCTGTGATGTCCTGCCCAGGGCGTACCCAAATTATGTGATGTCCTGCCCAAAGTGTACCCCAACTCTGTGATGTCCTGCCTAGGGCATAATCCCAACTCTCTAATGTCCTGCCCAAGGAGTACCCCAACTCTTTGATGTCCTGCCCAGTATGTATGCCAGCTCTGTGATGTCCTGCCCAGGGCATACCCCAACTCTGTGATGTCCTGCCTAGGGTGTACACCAACTCTGTGATGTCCTGCCTAGGGTGTACCCCAACTCTGTGATATCCTGCCCAAGGAGTGTTCCAACTCTGTGACTTCCTACCCAGGGTGTACCCCAACTTTGTGATGTTCTGGCATTCTGCCAGGGTGGACCCCAAGTTTGGGACGTACTAACATCGTGGCTAGGGTAAACCCCAACATTGGGATGTCCTGACATCCTGTGTAGGGTGTACCCCAACTTCCTGGGCAGGGTCTGCCCTGTACTTCCTGATATAGCCTTCAGGTCCCCTGTTCTGGATATACAGTTGGATGATGTATAGAAAGAGTGATGCATTTCATTTGTGATCATTACATTTTATACAGATAAACTGGCACTGAGTTGGTAAATGAATTATTTCTTCTCCTTATGGAATATGTGGTTCTTTTATGATTAGCTGTTAATGATCACATAGTTCCTTAATTATCCCTTGCCCCTGACTGTGTATTCCTCCGTGTCGGCTCTCTGGCTGCTAACAGGAGTCCCCGCACCCAAGCTGGAGTGGTACAAGGACTCCGTGCCCTTGAGCAAGCTGAGCAACCCCAGGTACAAGGTGGTCCTGGGATCAGGCTTGCAGGTGCGGAAACTGCATCCCAACGACGCTGGCATCTTCCAGTGCTTCGCCCGCAACTCTGCCGGAGAGATCCAGGCGCACACCAACCTCGTGGTCACAAGTGAGTACATGTGCGATGCTGAGCCCCATTACATATGTCCATTACAACCAGTTTCCAGGGCCGAAACGTGAGCCTATATTAAGTATCGAGAAGGAGAGCCATTAGCACCACATTCCCCTCTGTAAGTATTATCTGATTTGTAATGTATGTTATCACCTGCTGCTCAGCAGACAATTTTAAGGCATTAGTGTACTATATGAATAGTAGTCACAATGAATATAATTAGTATATAGTTTTTTCTTTTACTGAAGTTAAATTTAATTGTAGAGTGTCTAAAAGCACCGCCATGGCCTTGCTTTGTTGGGCTAATTACCAAAGTGTTTCTGCAAAGGCTTTGATCCCGATGCAGCTTGTTGTTGAAGGGCCTCTATTCAGAGGTGAAGGAGGCTACATCCACATATCGCACAAATAAGTGGGAGGGGGGACAGTTGCAAAAGTATTGACCAAAGGGTCAAGCGGATGGGTCAAGCGCTCCATTTGGATTCGACGAACAGGAAGGTACTCAGCTTTTTCAGGCCAAAGAAACTTAGCTGCACTGATGGAGGGGAGGGTGAAGCTTTTATTTGTAACCCCTGGTCGAACCAAAGTACTGAGTCTGGATATTTGTTTGCTCTCGTGTGACTCTCCTGCAAAAAGCTTCTCAATGTCCCGCTGGAACCCCCGACGCAAAAAAAAAAAAAAAATCAATGGTAAACAATGGTTTAATCACTGTTTCATTTTCCCTTAACCAAATCGCCCTGCATCTCTGTCAGCATACACACTGTCCGCGTGCCGCTTAATAGATGCTTGCTCTCCAGCGCCTTGTATCATTTCCGGTAAGGTCCCATGCGAATTGTATTAAATGCCCTTTTTGTAGTTTCTCATTCAGCAGATTCCCGGAGAAACGGCCGTGTCTAATGAGACACATCAACTTTTTCCTGCTCCTTATGAGAAATGCTTTGCCCGTCTTTTGTTTCGCCGGTGATTTGTATTCTGTTTGTGAGTTATTGATCGTACCGTCCCACATGCTGTATTGATTAGCATAATTAAAACGCTGAGTGATACTGAGTATTCCCAGCCTCCTCATTTTCTAGCTTAGATATATTTTAAGATTATAAATAAATCATAGTGTGCTACGGCAATGACCGTAAGAGGCGGTTTCTCAAAGCCTTGTCCTGCTTCCGGTGTGTGTGTGTGTGTGTGTATGTGTATATATAAAATTTCCCGATTATTGTATCATGAGTGCTCCCCAGCCGGTTCTTAGCACGATGTTAAGTGCTCGTTAAGCACCTGGCACTCTTACACGTGCCCATCTGTACTGCAGAGGGATCCATGCCGAACACAGGGCACTGAAATCACAAGGGCGTTAGTCTGTACGCGCAGTCCTACACATTGCAGGCCATCCATCATCTTGGACATCTATCATGCTCCTTTTTGGTACATTTTTCTCCTTTGTATTTCTGTTTGTAAGAGAAATCTGGAAAGTCTTACATCAGCCTGTAGGTGCACCCAGGACCTGTTCCCAGCTATATCTGCATTTCCCCACCTGCATGAAATGATCTTGTCACATAGTCAATCGCTTCTGCCTTCAGGCAGTGCCTGCCATTGCACTGTACACATTGCCCCTGTTTGCTTTGATTTGAATAAGGGTGTCTGGTAGTTAAAACTGCAATTACTCCCTTGATAGAGACACATAACTCAAATCTCACATTCATTCAGCCATTCCTCTCCTTCGCATCCCTTTTTTTCAGTAGCTGTGCTTTTCTGTCAGAAGGTTTTTTTTAAAAAAAAAAAACCTGAAGGGAAGGCATTTCATTTTGTTTGTTCACTTTATGAAGAGGGGTTTTGTTTCCAAGGGTAAATGAGCAGGCAGCTTCGTAATTTCGATTAAAGGTTTCAGGTTTATCACGTAACCCTTCATCTCACGGAAACCCAAAAGCACTCTGGCTCTGTACGTGATCCTCTCCTGCTCCCCGCGTGAGTCTGCTTTGTATTCCTCAGGTATAGCGCCTTCCTTCACAAAGGGCCCCTCCGACATCATGGTGACAGACGGGGCCGTCGCCGTGTTCAGCTGCGAGGTTTCCGGAGCTCCAAAACCTGCCGTGTCCTGGAGAAGAGGTACCAGCCACCTGCTTGCCTCATATCAGCTTTACGAGGATGCAGCCAGCCGGGCCGCCGCCGCTGGCATCACTTTTTCTTTGGGGATTTATTTGGTCTCTGCGTTTCTTCAAGTGTGCGGCAATGTGATCGTCATTATTTTAAACAGGTGTACCTTCACACAGAAATTATGAAAGCGCAAAATAATGTATGGGTTTTTTATCCTAGTTAATTATGGATTACTAGATAACGGATGGATGCTATGGATACAGGCTCATCAAAAGCAGTAAAATGTTTAATATTAGCAGTTTTTTTCCCCCATGGATTATATATAGATTATATATGTTTTTATTAGACATGAATGTTTGCATTTAAGAGGAATCTCTCCATAATTATTTATTATATATGTCACCATTATCTTTTAAAGTACAATAATTAAATATTGTTATGCGCAGTGACCCAGAGCGCTCCATAGTGTGTCCTCCCCCGGACCCCCACCGGGGGCAGCACACGCCCACCGTGGCCTGGCACCGTGTCATGAATGCCTGGCGCTGTTCCTGTGCCACTCTTCCAGGCGCTCAGGTTTTGGCCAGCGGCTCAGTTCGAATCCCACGCTTCGCCCTGCTGGAGTCGGGGGGGCTGCAGATCGAGCCTGTCTCCCTGCAGGACGCGGGGAACTACACCTGCCTCGCCAGCAACACGGAGGGCGCCATCAACGCCACCGCCTCCCTCACCGTCTGGAGTAAGGCTGTGACGAGTCCCGGGGGCTCGCGAGCTGAGATGCGGCTCTGTTCCTCAGATACGAACCTTTTGTGAAGCAGCTCTTCTCGTAGCTTCTTTTATGGCGATACGCCACTGCTTTTGTTACTCTTTCTCTTGATTCTAACATGCTCAGTGTGTTTTCCCATGAACAATGAGATGAATCCTCGATTTGTCCTGGAAGAGCATTGGTTATGCCTCCCCGCCCTGAGCAGGCATCTGAATAATGCCGTTTGTTGTGCAAGTGGATAAATAATTAAGTGGCCAAAAAGTTAATGCTGACTACCAATTTCCCTCTGCCGTTTCAGTAAAATTATACATTCTCTTTACCGGAGCTGTATTTTGCTGTTTTTTGGCCACGCACGTCTATCACGCTTGCAGTTTCTTCCATGGAATCTATCCAGAGAACAATTAAAAGTTGGGATTTAGGAAGTTAGAATCCCGTCTGTAGTTCCTGATAGGATGCAACCCACATGAAATTCACCCCCACGATTTTCCAGGTCGCACCTCCATCTCCCAAGTCCCTGAAGACCAGCGTGTCATCAAGGGCACCACAGCTGTGCTGGACTGTGGAGCCACCAGTGACCCGCGAGTGTCTATCAGGTGGGACGAAAATGCTCATTGGCCGGTTTGAGCATTCCTCTGCATGCTCCGCCTACCGGGCCATTTTTGGGGGTCCCAAACCAGCCTGAAGCACTAGAGCTGCTTTGCTCTCGTCAGGTTTGTGTGGAAGAAGGATGGAGCTGTGGTCCGACCGGCAGGAGGGGGCCGTGTCAGCTTTAAGGAGGGCTCTCTGCACATCAGCCAGACCTGGTCAGGAGACATCGGCGACTATACCTGCACGGTCCTCTCACAGGCTGGCAATGACTCCAAGTCGGCCCGTCTGGAGGTCATGTGAGTGATGCACACTCGTCCTGTGACAGCCACTATCTTCCGTCAACACTGTGCTGCACGCATCATGGTGTCCCCCCTGCCTCCACCAAACCAGAATGCAGTATTTTTATTAAAATTATTGCATGGAATGGCCACTCAGCCCCAAACAGAGCGCCCTCCCCCCTTTACCTCTATCCTCGTTTTCAAGCGCTCCCTACCTGTTTCCTCGGACTGCATCTGGGCTCTTTCGCAAATGTGTAATCTGTGGGTTAGCAGCGAGCCGCTTCTATCTCATGCCGATTTAGCGAATTCCCTGAAGGGTCAGTGATGCGCGTTGTTGTGGAGGACTCTGTTTGTGTCAGTGCTCCCTCCATGCTCTCTCACTGCATGTTCAACTGGCCCCTAAATTCAAGGACTGAAGAAGCAGTTTAAGTCTGGGCTGTGTGGGTAGTAAAGCTTGATTGAATTTCTTTAGTGTGCCGTACTTTCCTTCTGAGGTGCCAGTTAACTTATGATAACTTATGATAGTTGCCCTGGGGCATGCCAGTCCGTTCTTATTGGCACACCTCGTTCTTTTCTGTTCGTCTGGAGGATCCGCTGATTCTGGAATATATTAACTGTGCTTTCAGGGCTTATTTGGGGAAGGGGGTCCTCGCAGGGACACTTAGCTGCACCTCTGAGAGACCTTCTGAGTTCTATAGGAGTAGCTGGTTTTGGAGAACGTTAGCCTCACGTCTGTTGAAGTAGGTAGCATTGGAGAACGTTAGCCAGGAGTAGCTAACGTAGGAGATTGTTAGTCTGGGCTCCCATATGGAAAAAACCACATTGTTCATATAAGGCTATTAAGCAATTTTCTTAATTAGGTTATATATGACAACACATTACGTTTTTTATATGTTCATTACGAGTCAGTGTTTTTTCTCATATAATTCTGGCCACATTCATACCAGAAAACACACTTGACATGTAAGGCACTCAAGGGAAAAGCCTAAAGGAAAAATATAAACATTTACTTGACCTTTACATTTTACCATACGTGATAACATAAGGCTCTAGTAGGAAATACATTTTTATTGCTTGTTGTTCCTTAATAATAATGTATATTGCTTTCGTATTATTCTAATGAAAGACGTATTATCTCTCCACATTGCTGGTTGATTACA
>JAAGVU020000092.1:22189760-22200509 GCA_011763525.2 Mormyrus iriodes | reverse complement strand
TGTTGGAGACCTTTAGCCTCATGTCTGTAGGAGTAACTGATGTTGGAGACCGTTAGCCTCATGTCTGTAGGAGTAGCGGATGTTGGAGACCTTTAGCCTCATGTCCGTAGGAGTAGCGGATGTTGGAGACCGTTAGCCTCATGTCCGTAGGAGTAGCTGATGTTGGAGACCATTAGTCTCATGTCTGTAGGAGTAACTGGCTTTGGATAACATTTGCCTTATGTCAGCTGGATTAGGTAGCATTGGAGAACATTAGCATAGTCTCTTGGAGTAGCTGATGCTAGAGGACATTAGCGTAGTCTGTTGGAGTAGCTGATGCTGGAGACCGTTAGCCTTATGTCTGTAGGAGTAGCGGATGTTAGAGGACATTAGGATAGTCTCTTGGAGTAGCTGATGCTAGAGGACATTAGCGTAGTCTGTTGGAGTAGCTGGCTTTGGATAACATTAGCCTTATGTCAGCTGGATTAGGTAGCATTGGAGAACGTTAGCCAGGTCTGTAGGAGAAGCTTATGTTAGAGAATATTAATCACATGCCTGTAGGAGTAGTGTCAGCCTCATGTCTGTTGGAGTAGCTGATTTTGGAGAACGTTAGTAGTAATAGGATTAACTGATGTGGAGATTGTTAGCTGCACCTCTGAGTGGGTAGCTAACATTGGTGAATATTATATCAGGTGCATCTGACGTCTCATGTTAATACATTAAAAAAGATTTAAAAAATGTAAAAGTTTACCCCAGAAAAAAAAACATTTTGTGATATATAATATGTTGCGTAAGCACCCCTTCTTGTATGACACTGCAGAGCCGTCTCCCCCGCTTCTTTCTATTTTACTTAAATGTCTTAAGGTTGAGAATTGCATCTTAACACTCGGCACTGGTCAGATATGCCCCGTGAGAGAGACAGAGGAGCTCACCCATTCCCTTCACCCTTTACATCCATTCCATGGAAGCAGACCATAGCCAGGACTCCCCCCACCCCTCCCGAGATGCCCCCTGCGACCTGCTCGTTGTGATGGAGAGCCAGTACCGTGAAGAGTACGGCCTGTAGCACTATTTGTTTTCATCTGTTTACTTATTGATTTTGTTTGTATCTGCTTGAATAACGAGCTCTGGCTTGGGCCAGCCAATGATATGATGCACCTTAATGGTCGAATCATGCGATTAGGGTGTCCCAAATATATTTCCTATCTTCTAGAAACAGCTTAATTAATTGGGAGGGGGCCTAGGAAGAAAAAAATGGATGAAGTGGTATAAAATTCCCCCCCCACACACACACACACACTTTTTTTTTTAAGGGAGCTATTGATGGCAAACGAGTAAGTTAAACCTGGTATGTAAGCAAGGGCGTAGTAGAGAGTTTGACTTTGGGGGCACAACTTAATAATTTAAATTCAAAGGTTTGTTTATTGGGGGGGTGAATGGAGCCAAATTAAATATTGTGGGAAATACATCCCCCTGTCCCACCTGGTTCCTACTCCTGTTTGGCAAAAGTCTTCCAGAAAGCGTATGTGTCCATGTGTGTGGCAGTGTGTGCCTGGCCCTGGACTGGCATCCCTGCCCTGTGCATCCTGGGATAGATTCCAGGCTGCAGGCTAGCCATGTCCTGGTGCTTGTGGAAGATGGATGTAGGGCTGTCTGTTTGAAAATTGTCCTTGGAAGGACAAAGTGTGTGTGTTTGATAGTTAGTTTATAGTCCTTTACTCTTGGGAGAACATACCCCAGAAAGCAGCCCAGTCAATCAATGCGCCAGTCTTTTTGACAAAGAGCACTTTAATTCTCTGTAACTTCCTCGCTTTTTAATAAAATAGTTCTGTAATATCCACAGAGCGGCTTCATAAATTAATAATTACTGTTGGAGAGCATAGTTTTTAATTAAACTTTATCTCTGAGGAGTTAGACTTTGCTTAGACAGGTAGATATTGCATTAATCACTTATAATATATTTATATGGCAAATTAAAACTATTCAAATTAAATATGAAAATTCTTATTGCAGTTAAAATGCTATGCCAGTAAACTCGACTTTTTTACTTTTATTTTTTTTACCAATTTAGCTGTTTTCTTTTTAACTTCTTTTTAAAGTTATACATTTCCCAGTAGTGTAGCATATATTAAAATATACCTTCTGTCAGCAGAGATCCTTAACCAAACGTCACGTAATTAAAAACCCTTTTTAGTATGTTTGGTCAGGGAGACTGTGGGCTGTGTGTTTAGTACTGGGCCTGATTTTGTTTGCTCTGTTACACCATGTAAGTGATGCAGATAGTGCTGCTTGCATGGGGATTCTTTCCGGTCTGCTCTGCTTCTCTGTGGAATCCTGATACTAAGTTGTTCTGACTGTAACTTTTCATGAACAAATGGCATAAAGCAGTTTCTGAACTGCTGGACAAAACGGGGTCATGAGACAATTTTTTGAAAAATAAGTAAATCCACCCCACACTGAGAATTTGGGTTGTGACTTACTGACCAAGGAAGAGTGTGGGTCCTGAGGTTAAACTAGTTGGATTGCAAGATGTGATGTTGTCAGTTTGGGGGGGATGCATTATTTGGCTCTGAGGCGTTGACCTGATGGGATGTGAACCTCGTCTGATCTAATTGACATTAAAGGACAGCGCTGCGCACAGCAATCTTCTCGTATTGATTCCGATCCTCTTTACCCCCTTTTACATTCAGGCAAAAATAGTTTTCTCACAATTCCCAGATGAAGTATTGTGGCCATCGGGTAGTATTTCCACCAGCCCAGGATGTTTGAGTCCATTTATCTCCTTTTACACTGTTTATCCCCCTCGTCTTTTCCCAGAGAGCTCCCTCACTCCCCACGGAACCTGCAGGCCCACCTGAATGCCACAGACAGCCGGACCGTCGACCTGACGTGGGTGCGCCCCTTCGATGGGAACAGCCCCCTGCTGCACTACATCGTGGAGCTCTCCGAAAACAGTGGGTACCCAGATGGAGACAGCCATCCAGTAATTTGCCCTGTCCGCCTCTCCCCCTTCCCACGGAAGGCATCACTGTAGACTTTCAGACATCACACATTTATGAGACCAAGCATCTCCAAACGTCTGCACCCTCAAGCAACACAGGATGTCTTTGATTTTGCGGATGAGCCTCCGGGTTACGATGGATCTCAGGCTGTGGCCTGGTGACCTGCCCGATCGGCACGTCCTCACAGCCAGCTCTCTCTGGTCTCGGCTGGGTCTTCCTATCTTTCAGGATCACGTCAGGATTCCTCACAGGGACACTCTGAACAGGGTGTGGAATATCATGGCCTGCCTCACTCCTGCTTCAGGGTCTACAGCACCTGTTCACTTTTATTTACACACCAGCAAATGTAGAAAGCTCAGTACTCAAAATGTCATTGTTCGGATTTTTTACAATACATTTAAAGGTTGTATGAGAGTGTATGAGTGTTTTACTCAATAATAATTATTATTGGTAGGCCATTTCTTTATAAAAAAAAAAACTGGATGTCTACACAGAAGTTCCTTGACAAAGTCATTCATCCTGTGTGTCATACTTTTGTGATAACAGTGTTTCTAATACTATCACAATAAGAAGATCTTTCTCCCAGCATTAAGCAAGGCTCTGGTAAAGCGAGGTCACTTTAAGGGTGTGAAATTCAGTGGCTGAGGAGGAAGTTAATCTGCATTTCTGTATCCAATATCCAAAACAGTTCACAGTGCCAGCCTGTTTGGCAGACGGGCAGGAAGGGAGCTGAAAAAAACAGCAGTGCCCCCCCAGTGAAGTGTGATGTGTTACTATCAGGCTTCTGTGGATGTGCCTCCTCCGGACTGGGAAGCACCAGAGGAGGGAAGTATACACAAGGAACATTCCAGAGAAAAGCCCCCTTCTTTATTGTAGGTCGTAAATGGGCTTCAAAATACAGCTCTCTGCTGGAGAATGATTCAAAGCAGATGTTCTTTGGTGTGGTTGCTAAAGAACGGGATAGAGTAGTGATTCTCAAAATTCTACCCAAGGACCCCCTGTGTCCAGGAAAACATGTTTGGGCCCCCTTACACAGGTTGGGATAAGCATTTCTCTTGTATGTGTTTTGCAATGATGACAAAAATTGCCAGTGTTTATAGATCTAATCATGTTTTAATCTGGTTATACTGCCTGACAATAGTTCCCTGCGATGGGCTGGTGCCCCATCCTGGGTTGTTACCTGCCTTGTACCCGTAGCCTCCAGGATAGGGTCCGGACCCCTCACGACTCAGAGTGGGACAAGCGGTTATAGAAAATGGGTAGATGGATGTCTAATGAAGTAATTTCTTTGGAATATGACTTAAACAAGGTTTCACTCCGCTGTGTCCACCAGCACTCTTTTTTTTCTCTGTTTATGATATTGCTCTCAAAACAGAAGGTGAATGCTAATGAACAAAAAAACAATTTAAATCTAAAAGCTATTTGGCAAATGGCTCGAAAATCAGAAGCCTGACAACCATTAAACGTGCATTTTAAGGGGTTAGCCTTCAACAAAATAAAACGAATATTGCAAATTACGATATTTTTAGCGATGTTTTAAAATGAAATGAACAATGACTTCTTGCTTCCCCGTGAGATGCCGCTAACTGGATGGATTGATTTTAGCTGTGAATTCTGAGAGTGTGTAATGTCACGATAAAAACACTTGTGCTGTTCACAACAAGGAAGGAATACTGTTGCTTTCTATTAAAATTTTTTAATAATGCCCTAATTTTAACACATATGTAAAACATATTGATATAAATGGTATTGTGTCATCCTGTATTTTGTTTAGAAAAAATACTTATATGCCATGAAAGTTTGATGTAGGGCACCAGCCCGCCCTAGCTTAAGCAATGTCGTATTTTTTGCACACTTTTCAGAAAAATTGTACGGCGCCTCAGCCCTCGCTGAGGCCCCCTAGTGGGTCATGGCCCTTGGTTGACAACTGCTAGGAGAGAGAGCTTTTGAATTTGAACCCGATTGAGAAGTGGTTTGAAAACTGCTGTCCATAAGCGATCTTCTGGCAGCGTGCGTTGGGCAGGGACGATGTGCCATGAGGAATGGACCTAAAATATGCGGGTCCAATGTACAAAGTTGCTAGAGACTTACCTAAAAAGATTTGTAGCTGTAATTGCAGCCAAAGGTGCTTTCAGTAAATATCGATTTGGTGGGAGTGGACAATTATGCAGTCGACACATTTCATTGTGTCCCCTTTAAGGCTGCTGAGCATTACGGTGACTGAGAAATTACATCTATCCTTAGAATGGTGTCAGTTTAAGGTTAATTCTGTTTGACTGAATGCCTGACGTTACCATGACTATCCATGGTCGAATGTGAGACAGTGATTTAGAATTACCCTATTTTAATAGATGTAAGTGATCTTTTTTCATTTGAAGTTAATGAAAGATCTCCTGTGACACACCCTTTGATATGAATTACATGCTGGTCCTTGAGCTGTTTCCGACAGGTTGCGTGACTAAATTTTCCACAACAGGCCGCTTCTGTATAAATCGCTGATTAACTTTTAATAAACGCTCTGGCCAGGGAATAGATATGTAGTAAAACAAGCCGTCTGGTTAAAATAGTGGTCTGTTTAAATATATGCAGCACTAGCAGTGCCAGATAAATTGGAAAGCCCTGTTCTACAGAAATTCAATTTTGTGATTGTTATTTTTTAAAAATTACTTGACTTTCCATTCTTTTGAAAAAATACATGTCTCTCACCACTCTCTTGGGGCCCAGTTTGGTTGGATTTTTGGAAAATGAATAATTCATTCAAAAATTCTCCAAAGCGGTTCACTCGCCTCTTCTTCTGAGGTGAAAGGGTGACGCATCGTTTCTGTGACTCAGATCCAGATCACAGAAGAACACATGCAAAAATAACATGAATCTATCGGACTAGGTGGAATTTCAGTTGACGAAATGATCACATTGCCCTGTTTGGTTTTCGTTTATCTGTTTGAATAAGCTGACACGCTGTTATTACTCTACATTATCATTATGCTGTTATACGCAATATTTTGTCATCGACAGATCGTGACACTGTGCAAACGTGCATTCTTCCCCCGTGCACACAAAGGCCTCCCTGTTTGTTTTCCAGACTCTCCGTGGAAGATCTACTTGCCTAAAGTGAATCCGGTGCTGACACGGGTTTCGGTGAAAGGCTTAACCCCTGCGCGCACCTACCAATTCAGGGTGTGTGCCGTCAACCAGGTGGGGAAGGGCCAATACAGCGCAGAGACCAACAGGTACGGGGCCCTGTTCCAAGCCTCCTGTCAAAAGTTCCTCCCACATCCATCCTTGTAGATCCTATGATCTGTCTTTTTCATCAAGATGCAGTGGAAAACTGCCTCCTCCCTGAAAGTACTTCGTATTAACATGAAACACTGATAATTTTGTCAGCACTGTACATTTGGAATAATTACATAGATTTTAGCTGCATTTCCTCTCTGGACAGAGGCCCGGCCTGTACCTTTTGTCTTCACACCACCTTGCTGTAATTGGTATATATCCGCAAAGTGAATGAATCATCGGATCGAGTCTATTTTAGGTGTGACTCCCCTTTCAGTCGGAGTATTGGTATCCCGCTCATTGCAATGAGGCAGCGTTCGGCCTGTTCAGCTGTTGCCCCTGCATTGTCAATGTTACCACTCCTTCTTGAGCTATTGAGGTGGCATTTTGGTCGTAAAAAGGGCGGCAGTTTTTTTTTTTTTCATTATTACAGGAGCACAAGGTCTCCATTTACCCAGAAATGAGCAATTTATATTCATCAGGCATTATTGAACTGAGCTTCTTTAAATTTCACATTGCCCGTGTTTGCCAAAAATCATCACACATCCTCTGGGGGGACGGAGTCGTCACCCACGGCGTTGATTTAGCACCGATGAAGGTGAAGTCACTCTGTGTCCCAGACCGCCGTGAAGTGGCAAAAATAGCGGTTGGCGTGTGGAGAAAGGGCATTGTGCCCTAGAAAAAAGCTAAAAGACCACTTTGGTGGGCTGGGAGTGGATTTTGATTGGAATCCAGCATGGAGACGCCTTGGTGTCTTTGAACACCAGCTTGATGCTCTTAGCTTGATTCTAGAGGCTCTTCTCCAATCACAGGAATTATACCGAATACTCACTGCCATAACTGCGTCTCTGGACCATCACAATCAGGAATCTGGGTGCTCTTTGCTTATTTCCTACCCTGCCTTCAGTCACCATATATGGACCGGCATGATAGATTCACACACAAGACTTTGTCCGTAATAAATGGGCCTGTTTCTGTTTGGACATATTAAACACAGTGGTGTAAGAAGGATCAAAAATATACAGTACCAGTCAAAAGTTTGAACATGCCATGTTGTCTACAAAGGAGAGTGCTAGTGTTGCGTCACATGACCTGGCCACCTGACCTAAACACAGTAGACATGGTTTCGGAGGAGTTTGACCACAGAGTGGTCAAAAGTGGCCAATGAGCGCTCAGCATATGTGGCAACTCCTTCAGCTGGAAAAGCATCCCAGGAGGCCACCTCATGAAACTGGCGTAAAGGAGATAGTAGGGCCAGCCAGTCCCTGGAGCCTTGCTCAAGGACCCATGCAGGATCGCTGTACTGACCCAGGGATTTGAACCGGCAACCTTCTGAGTCCCAACCTACAGAGCTATTAGTTTTCGGTTAATACTTTTTTGTTCAGTACATAATTCCATATCTGTAATATTATAGTTTTGATGTCTTTATAATTATTCTCAAATGTAGAGAATAGTACAAATAAACCTTTCTATGGGGGTGGGTGTGTCCAAACTTTTGACTGGCACTGTAATTTTCAGAAGAGCAAGGCTTAGTCATAAGGAATGCCTGCATTTTTACATTTAATCGATACGCAAAATTTATTTAACATTTGCCCTAAAACCCCAGTAAACACTGTGACTGATCTGGAAGTGAAGGCTAAAGGAGGGGTGTTTCTCGTACCTACCTGAGGCGCCAGAATTGTAGTTCGATATAAAAATCCGTACTGGGTGCCTTTAATAACAGATTATAATTTTGTAATTTCTTGTGCTGGGAGAGGGTAATGGGTTTACAAAAACAAACATTCCCTGCTATCAGTTGAACCTTGGGTAAGTGAACACAAGATTAAAATAAAAATACACTTTTTTAGAAGATGAAAAACAACCTTATTCTACCGGGTGACTCCACAAGGGAAAAAGATTGCAAGCAACTCCTAATTTAAAACTTTTGTATAAACGCAAACCTCTCCCCATCATGAATAAACATCGCTTTTTCCACAGCACTGATTTGAATGTGAGAAAAATAACACTGAAAGTTTATCAAAAACGTTGCCTTTGAATATAAATTTTTAGACAACTCTGTTTACACTAATCATGCATAATGCAACTTCTGGAATATTTTTTCTACTGTGACTTTTGGTTAAGTCCAAAATCCTAAATTAGGTGTTACATTCAAAGCGCTTCTTACATTGCAAAAGTTGATCCAAGCAGAAACTCAGAATCTCTCCAATTTGATCACCAGAATGATCTTTATGTTACGTTTATAAGATATCTGATCGCTGTGAATCTGGTGTTGTGGGTTTGTGCTAATAAACAAGACATTTTGCACGCTCTTGGCAAGGTCAATAGTGACAAAAACAGCAAATAAATTGTTATAATTAAATTGTTTTTCGTTAAACATGTGTCATTAATTTAGTGATGTGGTCCATATGTTTGACGAGTGCACGCTGTACATTTTGCACAATGACATTGTGACTATGGGGCCACTGGGTGAAGCTCCTGCTTGGTCAGATATGGCATTTATGGACCACACTCTGTCCCGGGGAAATCATGTTGGACTGTAAAGGTTCTGTTGAATATCTCACACTGACCAGCATCGTAAGTTAAGAGCTGGCCAGCATGGTGAAATGAGCAGAGGCTGTAATGCCAGCCTCGTTTATGCTAAAGGCGACTTGCATGGTACGCTTCGCTGGGGTGAGCAGGGTGAATCTGCGGACAGCGCAGGAAGGAGGCACCATGAGCCTTTTGAGCAAGCCGTACTCTCATTCTAAACTGGTGGCTTCAATTAAGGAAAGGATGTCTAGCAAAGAAGAGCAAACAATTGCGGATATGAGGAGAGAGTGACCCTAAATGTGAAATAATCTAACGATTTCTCATTAAGCTCAGAGTCCTAGGGAAAACGAGTGCATCACAGTGATACGCGTCAATACAGATTAAGCAATCCATTAGCAGGATCATGTGCCGTTTGCTATACAGGAGAGGAAGAGAAAAAAATACTAAAAGCACCTAGAGGAGGCAGCTTGGCTGTGCCCTACAAGTATTTCCATTGTCAAAACATTGCACACGATTAGAGGCAAACGCAGCAAGGGGGACCAAGTTGTCATGCCTGTTGCCAGTAATTAAACTGGAATACACAAATATGGCACAGAAATACAAATCAGATATGGACTGTAATTTAGATAGGGAGTGTAATAGGCTGGTGTTGAGTCAGTACGCACACCTCAGGCATCCGACTGAGGATCTTAAAGGGGCGGCCCCCTGCAGGTCTCTTATCAACACTGAGCAGGCCATTCTGCAATATTCATTGGACGCTAAGTGGGTTTTACTGTTTTAAATGCTATTTTTCAATACCTTTGCTCTCTGGAGATGTTTCCCATGCCACTGTTTTGAGAACCGTTGCTGTAGTTTTATTTTTTGTCAAGCAGCGGCATCTGCACATTTCTTAGACAAAGCAAGACATTGGCCCCCAGACGTCATGGTGATAAACGAACTGACCTTTAGTCATGGAGGTCAGCTGGGAACATGTCACCCGGTTCCTCAAATGCCGCCACGCCAGAACTTTAGTAAGGACTATGGTTGTGGGCATCTTCCATTAGCCTCCAGTAGAGGGCGCCGTGACAGGATGGAGAGTAGCCTGCTGGCAGATCTGTGCCTGACATGAATGTATACTCCAGTTCCTCTGAAAATCTTGGGCGCTGTACCGCGTCCCTAATCACTCATTATCGCCCCATAGGCTAATGCTACGAGAAGAGGCTCCAAGTGCTCCTCCCAAAAACATTGTGGCTAGCGGTAGAACCAACCAGTCCATTATGGTGCAATGGCAGCCCCCCCCGGAGCCTGAGCTGAATGGAGTGCTCAGGGGGTATGTCCTCAGGTAAGTTCCTCAGATGCCTTTATGGGCAGATTCTAACCGGCATTAATTTCTGCTAATGTGGTAAGCTTAGCAAGTCAGGGATCTGTGCTCATGTCCGGAAGGTTCTTGGGTTAGAATCCTGCTGCCCATTGAATAATCTGGCCACTTGAAGAAGGCCCTTGACCGCAGCGGCTGCAGGATTGCTGCACACTGGCTGACCCTGCGCTCTGACCCAAGAACTCTTGCCTGTGTATATACTCACTGGCCACATTTTTACGTACACCTTACTAGTACCAGGTTAGAGCCCCTTTTGCCTTCAGAACTGCCTTAATTCTTTATGGCATAGATTCAGCAAGATGCTTGAAACATTCCTCTGAGACTGTGGTCCATGTTGACATGATAGCATCACGCAGTTGCTGTAGATTTGCTGGGTGCACCTTCATGATGCAAGTCTCCCGTTCCACCACATCCCATAGGTGCTCTGTTGAATCGAGATCAATCTTTTGAGTACAGTGAGCTCACTGTCATGTTCAAGAAACCAGTCTGAGATGATATAAGCTTTGTGACACGGCACGTTATTTGACTGCATGTAGCCATTAGAAGGGGGGTACACTGTGGCCATAAAGGAATGGACTTGGTCAGCCACAGTACTTAAGTAGGCTGTGG
>JAAGVU020000092.1:22177198-22188217 GCA_011763525.2 Mormyrus iriodes | reverse complement strand
CAGCTTGAGCCAATCTGGCCATTATCCTCTGTCCTCTGCCATCAACAAGGCATTTTTGCCCAGAGAACGCAGTTTTTGTTAGATCAACAGTTTCTGAAATACTCATACCAGCCCACCTGGCACCAATAACCATGTCGCGATCAAAGTCACTTAAATCACCTTTCTTCCCCTTTCTGGTGTTTGATGTGAACATTAACTGAAGCTTTTGACCTGTATCTTTGTGATTTTAAACATTGGGCTGCTGACATGATTGGCCGATTAGAAATTTGCATCAACAAGCAGTTGAACAGGTGTACCTGATGGAGTGGCCAGTGAGTGTGTATCCATCTATATCTGTCATGGAGAGCAAGTTGGGGTATCCAAAAATTCGGGGGATGCATAAATTACCTCTATTCTAAATTTTCTGCTCACTTATTTTCTGATGTAAATGTGGAGCCAAAGGTCAACGCAGCAATAAGCCACCTGCCAAACAGAAAAAGTAAACAGGGAAAAGGCTCTGTGGCTAAAAGCTTTAGCTGTGGACAGGGTGAGGGTGGGAGGGGTGATCAGGCACTTGTCCCCAGGCTAGTTGTCGCAGTGGGACTGGTGTAAACAGCTCAGGCCCCCTTTTTAATGGTGCTGCCTCCTGAGCTGTCCGGGAAATGGATTGGGTCGCAAGAGCCAGGGCCTACACTGTCTGGCCTGGAGAAAAACAGCAGCTCACATGGTCTGCCACTGACTCAGCCCCCCAGGTGCCCGGACTTGAACCTGTGCCCAGAGTGGAGGGCGAGGGAGAGGGCGCAGGTTGGTGGGCAAGTTAATGGCTCACTGGAGACTTATTGGTTTTGCTGACTTTCGAATAATATGCATTGTGGGGTGGGGGAGGGCGGGATTCCTTCTAAGACTTCCTACATATAATAGGATTTATCTGAACAGAAGTGATTGTCCTTAAGGAACAGTACTCCACAGCTCAAGAGTTTATTCCATATTCTATATTTTTCATTATTTTCAATTCGCCAATATCTGTAATCCTTAACCATTGTTTTAGTGTGAATGAATGACACAGCCTGATATTCAGTCTGAAATAATCACCTGAGAGTGCAGATATACTCATAAGGTACACGGAAAGTGGGGGGTGTTAAATTAGACTCTGTGAAGTGTACCTGTAATTAAATCGTCCAGTGATAGGGGTTTTTTTCACTTGTAGGTATCGCCTAGCTGGCCTTCCTGGCGAGTACCAGCAGAAGAACATCACCAGTCCTGAGATTAACTACTGCCTTATTAGGGATCTCATCATCTGGACGCAGTATGAGATCCAGGTGGCGGCATACACGGGCAGGGGCCTGGGTGTCTTCAGCCAGCCAGTAATGGAGTACACGCTACAGGGAGGTGAGGGCCGCCACACGCGCACCGCTCTGATATGCTCACCTCCGAGGTGTGGTGCTCAGTGATGGAGTTCACACTAGAGGGAGGTGAGGGCCACCACATGCGCACCACTCTGACACACTCACCACCGAGGTGTGGCACTCAGTGATAGAGTACATGCTACAGGGAGGTGAGGGCCGCCACACACATACCACTCTGACACGCTCACCTCCGAGGTGTGGCGCTCAGTGACGGAGTTCACACTAGAGGGAGGTGAGGGCCGCCACACACCGCTCTGATACGCTCCCCTCCGAGGTGTGGCACTTAGTGACAGAGTTCACACTAGAGGGAGGTGAGGGCCGCCACACACGCACACCGCTCTGACACGCTCACCTCCGAGGTGTGGCGCTCAATGACGGAGTACATGTTGCAGGGAGGTGAGGGGCGCCACACACGCACCGCTCTGACATGCTCACCCCCAAGGTGTGGCACTCACAGGTGGCTCCCCGGCCGGGAGAAGGGGTCTGCAGAGGCTTGCCCCCTACCAAGGTGCCAGGGCTCAGCGCGAGGCCTATGCATGTGGCTGATGGCAAGTACTGGTGGATTTTAAGCTCTTTTGCGGTAAAAATTACTATTTGTAGATGCCCCACCTTCAGGGGCTGCTCATTAGTCTCTCGAGGCTTGGAGCCCATACCTAGATTTGGTGCCCCCCCAAATGAATCTTGGGTTTTATGCTGAAGTGGACTTTTATCAGTCGTAAACCTCCACTGTTTGCTGAAGCAATAAAGCCCCATTAGAAGATTTTACTGCTTGTCTGATTGGCCATTTAAATGATTATTGCCAAGATGAACAAATTTATTGACTTGGGGGGGCAAAACTGAAGAGAGACGATTAATTCGTCTAATTTGTTTTACGCAAAAGTGCACCAGTGGTACTGCTGAAAGCTCTCGATGCATTCGATGCAATCACGGCTTGGGATTACCAAGAGTCAAAATGCTATAAATTTCAACTTGGAAGTCTTGATGACTTTTGATAGCCTTCGGTTGCATGAAATGTTATTTTGATGACATTTCAAATTGCTTCAGATATGGCTGCGTTATCCTGAATCGGCATAAGAAGAGAGAGGATTGTTGATTGATAACAATAGGTTTTTGGTGCGTGATTGCATTCCTTAAGTCTATAAAACTTGTTTCACACATGAATGTTTTAGGACTGATTTTTTTGTGACTGGTAAAAAGGAGAAAGTTGTTTTTTGAAGCAAATCTCATGTTTGGTTTTGTGCGATTTCATCTCCAAGCCCCTTAATGTGCCAATCCACTGAGGAGCACCTTTGATTTCTTCTGGAAATGCTCGTTTCATGAAATCTCCCCCATTGCCCTAAATACGCGTGAAAAAGGTTTCAAGAAAATCTGAAAAAAGTATAGTGGTGATAAAATTCCAGGCCTTACAATCTAAGAAACATTTTGAAATAATAATAAATAATTATTAAATTTGGTGAAGCTTCGGCTGGCATTCGGCTACATTCTGAGTCATCTGCCGCACCCCAATTTGTTCCATAAACCCTGTGCAATTTTGTATACCCGTTATTAACATAAGTGTTTTACGGAAATGCGCCGTAGCTGAACCCCGTGTATATTGGTCTGTCACTGTGTTGATAAAATGTGCTTTGTTAATGTTCCCCCTCTCTTAAACAGGCTGCTTTCCACTGGATTGCGTAAATGATTATTGATTTTTAGTCCCACTTGAATACTGGCAAACGGTTTGACAGCTACACCCACGTAAACTGTGTAGTGGTGAGTAGAATAGGGGCCTAGTTAACCCATGCGGTCGTAGCGTCGACCACACCAAATACAATTTATGTTCAGTTTAGGTGGGAAAAAAATTCATCACCCTAATAACACCCGGGACGGGTATGCCAGAGTAATGCACATTCATCCATAAATTTCGCATCTTTGCCTGGGTGCCGTTTCTGTTTGTACTGTTATTTACCACCCTATAGTCCGCGTTAGGCGTTGGTCGTATCGTAGGACCCAGAAGTCAGCTTGAGAGAAGTGCCGGGTAATAAATACATGGGTGACTGGCAGTGTAGCGTCTGCAGAAACCCTCACACAGAATTCAATAATGCGTCACGAAGGGGCACAGAGCAGCAGGGTCAGGGGGGAGGCAAGCGAGTACCGCTTTTCCAGATTTAGCAAGGCTCTAAAATGTTCTCAGTTTAAGCGTAAACCCTGTACAGCCACCCAAGGCCACGCGACGTCTGAATTCCTCCTGAAGCAGTCGGACATAAGCTTTTCTTTTTAATTGAAAACAGCCCTTAAATAAGAATGACTTCTGTCATAACTATACATGCGGAACGTGCTGCCAGTCCTAATTAACCCACCTTAAGTTTCTCATTTAAACGGATAAACCGCCGAGTTGAATAGACCGAAATGATCGATTGTCTGCCTTGTCATTATTTTTCTACAAGACCAAGAGAAATGAAAAATGTATTATTATTCTGATTGAGTTAATATTCTGTGTCTGCTTATCGGTCTGTTTATGTAACCTAACGTTTTTTCTTGTTATTGTTGCTGTTAATAATTATAATTTGGAAAGGATTACTGAGTGGATATAAAGGCCAGCCGGAGCGTTGGATATACAGTCCCATTTTGTCTTATCAGTAAGAACCTTACAGTCTTCACGGGCTTTGCCAGTATGGTCCAGACCATTTGGATAAGCTTGTTATGTGTAAGAACCATACAGTCTTTATGGAAATATTATCTGTGCAGCTCATGCGGTCATTGGGCTAGTTTTTGGACTTCGTCTGGTTTGTTTATAGCCAAAACTCATTCTGAATTTCACAGCTGATTAAGATATTATGGGTTATGGTCAGTCAATTCACTGCTCGTTGTGCTACAGGCTGATATTGTGTTTTCCCTGGCCGTTCCCTTTACTATAAGCCTGGAAATGTTATATTTCAAAACCAAGACTCCACGGATGTCTCCAGTGATATTGAAGTTCCTCTCTGAAGCTTGTGGGCCCGCTTTCACACTGAGGGAAATTTGCAGTGCATTTTGCCTCACCTTCCACATGTCTCAAGAGCACTTTCACTACCTTTTGCAAATTAAGCGGATAAGAAGATTAAGTAGGTACTCTAGGTGGAAATAAGCCCAAATCACACATCATGCAGAAGCATAAAGAAAACATTTCCAAATTTATAATTTGCACTATAATGTACTGACACAACCGTCAAAGTACATATATCGCACACAGTGGTGACTTTGTTGAATGTATCATTGAGTTAGAACATGTTAGCTTGTTAATAGCTTTCATTGTGTTGCAGAATTGCACAGATATTACCAAATGCATCACACTAAGGCTCTTCTGTATTAAAAACAAGACAGATGCTGGATTTATTGTGCTAACTCTCTGCGGTAACTCTTTCATTGGTACCACCTTCCATATGCCACTCAAGTGGACATTGATCACTTGAATCTTCAGTAATCCTTTGAAGAGCAACTTCTCGGGAAGAGATCTGATCCAGCATGCTCCATGTCAGGCGTCATGCCGTTTAAACCGGGCCACACCCATTAGAACTCGTTAACTTCCTGATTGCTGTTGGGTCAGACAGGTTCATTTGAACGATGGCGGTAGCCTGAATCTGACTTTGCTGTCACGTCATTCTCATGTTGTCTGTCAAGAGCTTCACACTACAGCTTCAGTGTCTTTCTTTGCTGCATGAAACACTTCCCTGAGTGAGGAACTTTTTGGTTCTTCTGTACTTGAGACCAAAATAAAAAGATTGATATGACTCCGGTTACAGTGGATGTCTCGGGGAGTGTTTGAGGCTGTGTGTTGGTGTCCTCACCGCTGTCAGCTGTCCCCAGTAATCGCTGATGAAGTGACATGTGTTGAAACTGGGGGTGTGTATAATATACTGCAGGTGTCAGAGGCTCGCATTCTCACCCGTCCTTTTATTTCCAGTGCCAACAGCGCCCCCCCAGGATGTCGAGGCTGAGGCGCTGAACTCCACCACTGTCAAGTTCACATGGAATCCACCTCCCCAGCAGTTTATTAATGGGATCAATCAAGGGTACAAGGTGCGTTTTAGACACCAGCCTCACAGCAGATGTTGCCGACGAGATTTTCCGTCAAAGTTGCTCATCAGGGTGACTGCCCTGCTTTGTGTCCGCACATGCTGTGGTCAGGCTTTCTTCCCATGGTAGAAGAGCGTGGATCCTATTAACTGTCTCCCCACCAGTCACCGTAGTCGTAGCTCACAAAATAAAAAAAAATAATTAGATGGACAATTAAATAAAGCGAGACTTTATAACACCTGTATTCCTTAGAGACGCTCTAATGCTCCCCTGGTCAGACACTGATAAGCCTTCAGGATATGAGAAAAATAAAAAAGAGTTAAAGGAGCCTTAAACTGGAGTCCAGGCTTCAGAGCATTCAGTTGAACTCTATTTGACAGTTAGCTTCACTCGTGTTAGGCTGACGAGCTGCCCGTAACCTTGGAAACCTTGACATGTGAAATATTGTGGCCTTCAAGACAAAATTGAAGTTTCCATGTGCGCTTGATATGTGATTCCCAACACATTAACTGCATGGAAAGAAACAAATCGTAATTTATTCTTGGCTAAAGTTGTTTTATATTTCCTTTCTGTCTATGAACCTTTGCATTAAGTTACTCATATTTCTTTAGCTATGTCTGTTGTTGACAGTGAAGAATGTTTTTAGTTGTATAAATTACTGAAGTATATTATGGATGCTACAACTGAATCCATTTGGGATAACATTATAAACCCATGATATAACGGAAAACACATCTCTGTGTTCTGCCTAGAGTTATCTATTTGATGTTTGCTAGTTTATGCATTCTTTTGTCAGAGATAAGATGTACTCAGGGTTGTACAGTGGAGTGGATCGCACAGTGAAATGTCTGCCATTGTTGTTATGCTATTATGGTACAGATCGTTGAGCAATATATCTGTCTTACAAGCGCTTATCCTGGACAGGGTGATGGCGGGGAGGGGAGCCTATCCCAGGAAGCAGAGGGCTAAGACCCCCACAAGGCTGGGGGTCTTAGGACACATACACACACAGTATATGAACAATATGCGTATTTTCGCACTCCAAGATTCTGTCTTGTTACCTAAGCTTTCGCCTTAACAATTTGCCTCGTATTCATTCCAGCTCCTGGCATGGCCAGAACAGTCACCGGAAGCCATTACCGTGGTGACGATCACCCCTGACTTCCATGGCGCCCGTCACCTGGGCTACATAACCGACCTGAAGAAGTTCACCTGGTATATGACGGCAGTGCTGTGCTTCACCACCCCCGGGGACGGCCCCAGAAGCCCCCCCCAGCTGGTTCAGACCCACGAGGACAGTAAGTTCCAGCCACTCGCCATATTCGCTTTCTCGTCTTGGTGAATGCGCGGAGCTCTAAGCTTTGTAGCCCGCTATTTAGGGGGCTTGGTACTTTTTGTAACAGACGTCGGAGGTAAACAGATGTGAGCAGCACATCTGGGAATAACACACTACCAGACAAAATAACACCATTAAGCTCAGGGAAGCCTAGTAATCGGTTAAAAAAAAGTTTTATTAAGCTCATTAACATAATTTTTCCTTTGCTTGCCGTGCAGGTGAAACACGTTTGATGTTTGATAGCTGTTCACTCATCCTTTATACCTCATTACACTGTGTGACTTTGGTTTTTTGTTCAAAGAGCCCAATTTTCAGTATGTTTTAAAGATCAAAATATTCACAGCAAAGAGTGCTGCATTTACATTATTCTTTAAAAGTGTCTTATCGGAGGTTTAGAATAGCATAAAGTGGGATTGGAAACAGGAGCTTCTCTTGGAATCAGATAATGCTTTATTTTGCCTGTGTCTCCCCTTATAAATCACATGGCTCATTTGATTAAAGGATAATCCTCTTACGGCTGCTGAACTTGATGGGAGATGTGAATTTACTCCTTATTGTGGCTGTTCAAATCTTTCAGTGGCAGAATTTTCTTCATACTTGCATGCATACAGTGCGTGTATACATATTTACATATATATATATATATATATATATATATATATGTGTGTGTGCATGTGTGTTTATATTTATGTATCTCTGACATTGTGTATAAAGGAACATAGGAAAATAAGGGATTAATTGATTTTTGTGATGTAGAGCCCGGTCCAGTTGGTCACCTGAGCTTCACAGAGATTCTGGACACCTCCTTGAGGGTCAGCTGGCAGGAGCCTGTGGACAAAAATGGCATCATTACAGGTAAACTGGTGGTTAGACCTGCCCTTTCCCATGGCCAGCAACGTCTGCCTGATGCACCCTCTTCATCTGTATCACAGAGAGAAGTATTTCATAGGAATCCTGATGGACATAATTAATGCATTTCATATATTTAGCAAACGCCTTTATCTAAAGCAGGTAGAGATTAAGGCCTTCACTCAATGGCAATATCACTGTGCTGACCCTGGGATTTGAACCAACAACCTTCTAATTGAAAACACAGTAGTCTAACCCACTGAGCCACAACTATATGTATACTAAAGTGCACTGCATATGTACCTTTCTGTATTAGCCAGAACAGCGCTGCTTTGGTAAGAAGAAAAATGTGTTTTAGAGTACCGTGAACGGGGTTGCATGAGCTTTTAATCACCAGTCATCCGTCTTGTTAGTCCACCTTTCTCCTCGATAGGTGTATTTCGGGGAGAAATATCTCTTGCCCATTCGGGGGCTGATTTCTGGCCATCCCTTGTGCAGAGCCGCCTGTACACAGGTGCGTATTCTCGAATCCCGGGCCCATCTGTCAACATCGAGCCTGTCATTGCATTAGCGAGAGGACGTCTCAGTGTTTTGAAAGGTGTTCCATTTTAATTTATCAGACGTTCCCGGGTAGCGTGGCCTCTAATGGGCACGCGTGTTTAATGCTTCGTTGAGTTGTCGCAGGGACGCCATTACCTCGTGCAGTGTTTTTCAACCTGGTCCTTGGGGACCCTCCGAGGGAGCAAAAATGTGGAATGCCTGGCCTGGAACTGGGAGAAATACACTATATTGCCAAAAGTATTGGGACGCCTTCCTTTTCACACGCATGAACTTTAATGACATCCCATTCTTAATACATAGGCTTTAATATGGAGTTGCTATAACAGCTTCAACTCTTCTGGGAAGGCTTTCCATAAGGTTTAGGAGTGTGTTTATGGGAATTTCTGACCATTCTTCCAGGAGAGCATTTGTGAGGTCAGGCACTGATGTTAAATGAGAAGACCTGGCTCACAGTCTCCACTCTAATTCATCCCAAAGGAATTCTATCGGGTTGAGGTCAGGGCTCTGTGCAGGCCAGTCAAGTTCCAACACACTAAATTCGCTCATCCATGTCTTTACAGACCTTGCTTTGTGCGCTGGTGCGCCGTCCTGTTGGAACAGGAAGGGGCTATCCCCAAACTCTTCCAACAAAGTTGGGAGCATGAAATTGACCAAAATGGCTTCGTATGCTGAGGCATTAAGAGTTCCTTTCACTGGAACTAAGGGACGAAGCCCAACCCCTGAAAAACACCCCCACACCATAATCCCCCCCTCCACCAAACTTTACACTTGGCACAATGCAGTCAAGCAAGTACCGTTCTCCTGGAAACCACCAACCCCAGACTCGTCCATTGGATTTCCACACAGGGAAGCGTGACTCGTCACTCCAGAGAACACGTCTCCACTACTCTAGAGTCCAGTTGGTGGTGTGCTTTATGTCACTGCATCTCTCTATGCACTGTTCTTGAGCTAATCTGAAGGCCAAACAAAGTTTGGAGGTCTGTAGCTATTGACTCAGCAGAAAGTTGGCGATTTCTGCACACTATGTGCCTCAGCTTGCGCTGTCCCCGGTCTGTGATTTTACGTGGCCTACCACTCCATGGCTGAGTTGCTGTTGTTCCCAATTGCTTCTACTTATAATACCACTAACAGTTCACCGTGGAATATTAATAGCGAGGAAATTTCACAAATGGACTTGCACATTGCACAGGTGGCATCCTATTACGGTACCACGCTTGAATTCACTGAGCTCCTGAGAGCGACCCATTCATTCACAAGTGTTTGTAGAAGCAGTCTGCATGCCTAGGTTCTTGATTTTATACACCTGTGGCCATAGAAGTGATTGGAACCCCTGAATTCAATGATTTGGAGTAGTGTCCCAATACTTTTGGCAATATAGTGTACATCCGTCACTTTGGTGCCATGGTATTTATAAAGGACGGGCCACGCACAGGCGCTTGTCTATAGGTACCGGATTATCAGACTCTTCAGCTACGGGGCATGGGGATCATATCCTGCCTACCCCGCATGTCTCACATGCCCCGTCTGCCCCGCAGAAGGTGACGTAGTTGTAGACATGTCTTTTCAAGCTGGGCGGAGTACAGCCCCAACACTCACGAGGAGTCAGTGAGCCATGGCGGAAATAGCAGTATAAGAATGAATGTAGATTAAATTAAAATTATTTTTTATAGCCCCCATTGTTCAGAGCCCGGCCCACTATGCACCCCCTCCCACCCTACACCCCCCCCGGACGTCGGGCTTGCTGGCTTCTCGCCGGGTCTCTCAGTACAAACTTTGATGTATGAGGGTCCCGATGCGAAAGGACAGTATGCGATTGGAAACACTGCTGACGAAAAGAGAATGGAGTCCTGATAAACAGCAAATTATACAGCACCCCTGCCGGCTATTAGTCTCTGTTTGACGCTTCGGGCCCAGGAGCAGGCTACACGAGCTGCGTGGTACCCAAGGCTGTCCCGGGTTCGTCTGGCACTCTGTTCCTCAACCTCCGCCCATGCTGAGACATCACCTTGCCAAAAACGTCAACTTGACTTGCTAACTCGCTAGACTATAGGTGAAATATGGATGACCATCTGCGTTTTGAAGGCAGGCACCTCTGTCGATCGTTTTTCTTTTTTCTTTTACGGCTGGCATTTCCTCATCAACATCCGCGGGCTGAAGGTGTTAATTGGATCGATATTTCTGTAGCGGGAATTAAAGAGATGGATGCATTTTGTATAGATTTCTTGTTTTTCATCAGTTCTCGGCTCTTGACCCAGGCCTGGGTCATGGGAAGGCCGTTTTCATCCCAGTGGCCTCACATTTAATGGGTGTGTGTGTGGCTCAGTTGGTTAGGCCTGTGGGCCTCTCATCAGATGGTCACTGGTTTGAATCCCATCTTTGGCAGGATGGTCCTTGCCACTCCAGCACCCCTGGTGACATGTTGCTCCAAGGGTGCTGGATAAAACCCTACACTTGGACTGCAAGTGAAGAAGCATTCCAATGTACCTGTACTCATACTCTACTCGCTCCTATGCCGCAGGGTACATGGTATCCTGGGAGGTGCCAGGGAAGAACTCGTCGCGGGAGACACGTACCCTGCAGAACAGCACGCGTGAGTACAAGGTGACGGGCTTGACGTCACTCACCACCTATACCCTCGAGGTGGCAGCCATGACTGACGCCGGCTTGGGCACCATTACGTCCTCCACCATCTCCTCGGGAGTTCCCCCAGGTGAGGCTATTCTTTCCTGCTGCCATGTGACCCCCCCGCCCCCCCCCCCCCCCCCCCCCCACCCTCCCCCCTCACGCCCCCCTTGTCTTACCTCACGACTCCGCGGAGCGTTGTTTTCTCTTCGCGTCTTCTTTCACTTACAC
>JAAGVU020000092.1:22139280-22177098 GCA_011763525.2 Mormyrus iriodes | reverse complement strand
CCACCCCCCAACCCCCCGAGGGGGCACCCACGACCGCCGCCGGCGTGGGCCCCATTACGGCCCCCCCCCCCCCCCCGGGAGTTCCCCCCTGGGGGGCTCTTTTCTCCTTCTCCCAGTTGACCCCCCCCCCCCCCCCCACTTTGACAAACCCGGGACTCTATTTTTGCACAAAGGTCTTTGGTGAGTGATAACCTAGCGCCTGTGAATTCTGTGGCATTTTCGCTAAAACTAAATCGATGGACACAAGTGATTCCTTAAATCTGGACTGCCCTTTGTTTACCAAAACCGCAAGCCTTATTTATCCAAAAACCCGCCCTCCATACCTCCCTGCCTCTGAGTCGGGCCGTGTTCGGCACACGGCAAGCCCCGGCTTTGCACCCGGATCAGCATAAATATGAATAATGATCTTTTAAGCTGCCATTGTCTTTATGGGAGATGATAAGTTCCCATTTCTGCCTGGCCATGAATCAAAAGTCACTGTGGAGGACTAGCATTCATTTTAAGCAGCCCGGAGGCGCAATGTTTGTCAGTGTGAAATGATGGATGCATCTCTGCGGATAAATGCCAGGCCGCAGCCATGGGTGATACACTGTAAATTGTGAGGTGTGTAAGAGTCGGCAGGGGCCACAGACCTTCAGGGAGATGTAAGGTTAGCAGGTGTGTCCTAATTCTGATTCAATTAGCTACTGCCACAAAGCAATAAACAATAATTAAGTAGGCAGCTCTGAAAGGAGTGTTGTGTGAACAGGTACTTTCCCAAGGCTTATAGCATAATAATAGGTGGATGGATGTGTTACTAGCATATAATACTTCTTAGGGTGCTGCTTTTCTCTTTAAGAATTACTGTTGGCTTCAAAATGCCCCTCCCTATATGTGCCTTCCTAAATGCAGAACTTCCTGGACCGCCATCGAACATTGTTATCTCCAACATAAGTCCTCGTTCTGCCACGCTGAAGTTCCGAGCAGGCGACGATGGGAAAACCTCTATCTCCAAGTGGATTGTTGAGGGCCAGGTTAGTAGAGAGATTCAATATGATTTCCCCGCTTTCTCTCATAATCCGTATCGTGACACTGGAAATCACTGGGAGGTCTTGTTTCGCAGTTGTTTGCCTTGCCGTGGTTTGTCCACATGCATTATTTATTTTAATCCCATAATACTTTTCACCAAGTTGCTTGACATGCTACATTATGGTACAACTTGGACCTCTTCAGGCCTTAGTAGTAACGTGACTAATCAGTACCGAAGTGGAGGCCTTGCACTTTGCGAAGGCTCCACCCACCATCACACTTCACCCACCCGATAGCGTGCTGTGGCGATGCACACAGCATGTTTTTCTTACCTTCCTTACCAGCAATACCTTTTATTGTCTGTCAGGACTGAATTAACTCAGCAACCATATTTTGAAATGTCCCCATTGAGGTTTCGGCGAGAGACACAGATGGAATGAAAAAGAAGCACCAGTGCTGAGATTAACTGAAATGCATCCTGTTTTCTAGCAGTAGGGATACACATTAGCCACTAAATAATTTTATTTTTCGCTCATGCTACCTTTGCTGTCAAGGAGAAAATTGCCTGAAATTAAAGTAATCTAGAATTCTGTTCCTGAATTGTATAAAATGAATGTCTTTAAATGAATGGAATTTCGGGTTGAAATATATCATCATTTAACTATTGTCCTAATATCTAGATAAGTCTGTGTTTGCCATATTTTTTCTCTTTGGCTTGGGAGCCCTAATGTTTCTCAATTTAATAAATAGATCCAGAACTCCGGATCCATAAGTATGATTGGTGATTTTAATAGATTAAGGCAGGATGAGGCAGCCACATAGTCACAACAGAGAAACCCACTGTGGAAGTGGTGTTTTATAAACATGAAAAAGATATATAATCCCCAATAAAATGTCACAGAATAAGCTGAATGTGCAATAAAAAGCAAATGCCCTGCTGTATTTCCTAACAGTACTAAAGCATTCTGATGCAGAGCTCAGAAAAAGCATTGAGAGTCTATACCATATCTACTGTAGATGCTTGTCTTAACCCCTGTGTTATTTTTGGGGTCGAAGTTACCCCAGTCCATTTTCAAAATGAGGATAAAATCTATAGAATCTAAAATTTAGAACGGAAGAAGTAAAATACACAAGGGTTAATCTCCAGTATTAGAGGAATTCTGCTGTTACTGTAATACGTGTGAAGTCTCTGAAACTTTAAAAAAAAAGATAAAAACAAATGCAAGTTCTTCAAAGCCTTGAGATTCCTCGCGGGTATGAAGACTTCACCTTGCTGCTTTACCCAGCTTCCATCGCTGTTTCAGGTGTTTTCAGCCCAAGCTTCATTAGACTTCCAATTTTCTGTTCATACTGCACAATAAGATTCATCCATCATTTATATGCCTTCAATCCCTGAAAAATGCACCAGCCAAATCTCAGTGCAACTTTGGGACAGTTCCGAATGTGCTTTTCAAGGCAGCTGGAAAAGGCCCCAGAACTGGTAATGCGAGCCAGAAGCCCTCATCTCGATTCTTAGTTTAATGTAATGTTAACTTCAGCACGAGACTACAGTTGGAGCTGGCTAGTACTCCCAGCATGTGTTATGCTTGTCTTTAAGCAGTGTCATATTTTTGACCAAGCTAGGACATGAAGACTCCAGCTGTTGCCAGTAATAACCAGCGGTGTGGATTGTTGGAAGAGGCGATTTGTTTGGAGATGGACCTCTTAGCCTCCTGTATATGTCCATTAAAATGTTCTTCATCAGACAATCAGAGACGCCTCCCACCTCCTGCCTGTTCATGGGTAGCAGACAATGTCTCTAAATCTCTATTGGCACTTTTCCACAGCCACCAAGAACTGAGCCGTACCTCGAATTGACGGTTTTCCATGGTATATTATGGGAGCCGTACCTGACCTGTTTCCACGCTGACATGGCCCTGCTTGCTAGCAGGGCCGAAAGCGTGATTAATGCGAGCCAGTTACGTCACCACCATCTGATTGGCTGAAATGCACAGCGATACCGCTGATCTGCGTCCATATGCATAGATTGCCTGAAGGAAAAACAAGGGCATATTCTATATATTATTCATCATTAGTAGCATCACATATCACAATGTACGGATGTATTCCCGTTAACTCAGAACTTGAACATTTGCAACCTCTAAATTAAAAGAGTATTACAGAACAGCTGAACGGAATGGATTTGTAATGGAAATTTATGCAAGTGAATGCTAATTCCGTTAGCGCTACATGTTAACATACAGGCGGATGGTCTTTCTAACTGTCCAAACTTGGTAGGGCTTTACCGAGGCGACCCTTCTGCAGTGGAAAACCGAAGCCAGCTGGAATCGTACTGTAACTAGTCTCTCTTCGTGGTACGGCTCAGGTACGGCTTGGTTTCTGTATGCCAGTAGAAAAGTGCCATATTGTCACAAAGACTTTGTGGGGTCCCTGTTGAAATTGACCCATCTGGGTGTTTCTAGGACTTTTCTTGGGCACTTGAGGAGGACTCATACTCATAGTGGAGCTGGATGGAGTTCCCATGGATAGATGAGGTGCCATGCCCCAGGATTTTGTGGCGTGTTCCTTAAAAGGAACCATGTATTTCAGTGGAAGTTGTGTCTGTGTTCTATGATGCTACCTCAAGTTGTCTTCTATCATTAGCATACTGCTAATAAGTTCCTGCCATCAGTGACTGAATTGTATGGAGGTAAAGTTAGTTACAGTTAGTTACCTGTCCAGTTTGGCAACATAGTCCCCTCCTATGATGTTGCATCTCCAAGAGCGAAAACAGTACTATGCCTTCCTCCGACCTGCCCAGTCGAGGTAAGCCTTCATGGGTAGCTGAAACAGGGGCTGACATCAGCATGGAGACTCAGGTGTTTTCCAGGGCCCTATTCCACAGCTTAGGATAGTCTTAGCGTGAATCGGCCCCTGAGCTGGGCCCCCGGTGCCTGACCAGAGGACCGTCTCTCACACAGGTGGGCAGCATCGGTGATGATGAGGAGTGGAAGGCGCTCTATGAGAAGGAGAATGAGCCAGATGCCCAGGTGCTGGAGATTCCTAACCTGGCCCCGTTCACTCAGTACAGGTGGGTGTTGGGTACATACATCACATGCTACTCTATTGAATGCAGCTTATTAATCGTAAGTGCTTATTTTGTGATGTCAGAAGAATGCAACAGTGTTCGTTTTCATGGATTCTAACCTGAAGCATGATTCATAGCGACATTAGACCGTATCGATACAGGGAGAGAAAACACAATACCATCATGCATGTCAAAAAATTCACATTAGCACATCTCTCTTCAGTGACAGCTTACACACTGATGCAAAACTGTTTGCTCGCAATGATCCATCAGCTGTTTAAATGGAGCAAATGTGATTTTTTTGTGTGTGTTACATGATATTGAGCTTCTGACAAGTTGATTATTTTCAAGCCTGAACCAAAAAGGCTGGTTCTGTATCACACTATTAAATATATCTTAATATTCCAGTTTATAATACATCTCATACTACTGTGATTAATACATCTTATAATTAAAATGTGTATATAGCTTACACAGCTATCAAATGTGTTTTTAACAAAAACTGCTTCATGAAATGGATGATGTGCATGAAACAGCGGGAATGCTTATAATAAAAAGAGAAGCTGCAAAAAGACGATGAAATAGCAAAATTGTGTGAGTTATTAAAGCATCATTAATAGGGAGGAAATGTTGATTGATTTTTTTTAAATAACATTGCAGCCCAAACATAAGTTGCAGTTCCATATGCTGTTAACCTGTCCAGGGTCGAGTATTTCATAACATTCAAAACATATCACTGGCTAATGATAAGGTTAGCCTCTCTGTATGAATTACGGCCCTTCTTACGCCCCTCACCTAAAGAGTAATCCTAAAATTCTGCACTGATGGATGTGTTCCTGCGATCGGGGCCATCAAATTCATTGGCTGGTAAATAACACGTTTAATGCAGAATCTGTTCAGTCTAGCTTGCATCTCTCTTTTTCCAATGCTGGAGATGCTTACAGTACTAATACAAAATAAGGGTCCTGGTGATTATGAGGCTGCTGTCACATTCATCCCAGGCTTACACTGTCACCTTCTGCTGCCTCTTCAGTGAGATTACCGAGGTTTACCGTTAGTCTCAGGTCGCTGTTTATGTGGCCGCTGTCTGCCCTTCCCCCCCACACACACACTTCCCTTCGTCCTCCCAGTCCCACAAAGGCATTAATAACCGCTACAAAATGTGCAGTGGGACGGGCGATTGCTCTGATTTACCATCTGAGCAGCGATGGAAATCTTTAAAAAGAAGGAAAGTCAGCATTTTGTAAAGCTATCGGTCTGATTTGAAGCACCTGATTGGAGGAGGGGAGCTCCATTAGGCTTGCAGTCACTGTGCCAGGCGGGCCTTGTGTGACCCCTGACCCCTGCGCTGACGGACTCCCTCAGCGAAACATAAGTGCATTCATGCATTAATTTCATTCGCTGACTTTAGGTTCAGGTGGCCTTAGACTTAGATAACTTAGATGAATTATAAAACTAAAGCAGCTGGCTCACATCTGTCTTTTATAATGATATCATTTGCATAATACATATTATTAGATGAGGTTTTTCTTCCGTGGTTTGTCTGGAGTACATTTTCCAGGTCGGTAGCTTTTAATGGTGAGACTCCATGCACTTTTCATGCTTTGTGTCGTCAGCAGCTCCGCTTTGGAGGGAATCGTGGTTTTTCCCAGTCAAAATTGGATCCTCAGCTTCCCTTCGTCCGTTTATTCATTATGGCTCTGTGTCGAACCGGGCCGTCTGGGAAGCGCTCATGTGGTGGTTGCTTCCGGGCCCAGGCTGGGAAGGTGGCTTTCTGTACGTGCCGCGGGTCACATGGTGTGCCGTCGATGATGGCGGGCCAGCGGTCCTCCCCGCTGGCAGCCTGCACCTCATGATGGGCGCTTAAGAGGCACTGCTATAGAGCGACGGGGAGCCGGGACACGGTGGCCAGCTCTTATGGGGGAGGGATGTCTGTCAGGAGGGGCTGAACAGGATGGGCCCTGAGCACAATAGGCTGATGTTACATCCCCCAGTGACAGGCTGTAGGGCTTGTGTGTCGGAGCTCGCTGAGCAGTGTCGCTTGCTCCTGGCATGTTATTTCTACACATGTAGTAACTGTATTGCTTCCAGTATACTGGATAAAACTCCTTTGGTGACTTTATGTGTGTGTATATGTGTGTGTGTGTGTGTGTGTGTGTGTGTGGTCCTAGTTTACCTTACATTGTGTGGAATAATTGTGATAACCTGTTATTTTGATATTGTTTGGACCATTTTTTCAGGGCAAATTCAATTTTATAAAAATCTGTGACTGTAATAAAAAAACTAAAAATGCCAAAAGACTAGTGTTTTCTTTAGTTACTTATGGTTAAGGTTAGGGCTGGGTAGGGGTTAAGGTTGTCATAGTTGGGATTAGGATTATGCCTGGAGAAATGGAAGGAGAGTCCCCATAAAGACATGAGTACAGTGTGTGTGTGTGTCTGTGTCTGTGTCTGTGCCTGTGTGCGCACAGGGGTACTCTGTCCAAATCCCAGAGTGATGTCACTGTTGGGCCCCTGTGCGAGGTCCTTGTCCCCCAGTTGCCTCAGGCACTGGCTGACTGTGCTTTCTCAAAATGTCCATTTTTTTCTTTTTTTTGATAAAAGCGGCTACTGCAGTAATGTAATTCGGTGTTGTTGTTGTGATCTCGCAGATTCCGCATGAGGCAGGTAAATATCGTGGGCTCCAGCCCCGCCAGCCAGCCCTCCCGCATAATCCAGACCCTGCAGGCCCCCCCAGACGTGGCTCCCAGCAGTGTGACGGTGCGGACAGCCAGCGAGACCAGCCTGTGGCTGCGGTGGGTGGTAAGGAGGCTGGCGTCGCCCGGGCAACCCTGTCTTGTTTCCGGAGGGAAGGGCCCCATCCACGAAGATGAGACAGAGGACGAGCCAGATGTGGGACATGCGAGCGGCTGTGCTTTCTGGCGCTTATTTTAAGGGTGTTATTTGTCTCACCGATGTGTCTTTCCCACCTGCACCATGCAGGGAGCATGTAGGGACCTGCACAGTGCTCTCTGAACAAAATAAGCATGACAAAGAGCATTTTCAGTTCGGGAGGCACAAAAGAAAGTCGTTATCTCCGTGCAAAGATAGTCACCATTGCGTTCTTCTGCCACCTGCGTGGTAATGAAGCGCTTCGCAGATGCCCGCTCAGTCCGCTCCTGCTCAGCTGGGTTCTGCAGAATCATTCCGGCCATCCTGTGATACCATTGTCACTGTAGAAGATGGCGCATTTATGCAAACAGCCCAAACTCCAAGATCTGCACATAACAAACAAAAATCAGTCCTCGTTATCATTCTGAGGGTGGTGTTTAGCTTTGTGGTTTAGGGATCTCTGCCCATGTTCGGAAGGTCATGGGTTCAAATGCCCTGACTGATGGAGTAATTATATTGCTGTTGAGCCATTGAGCAAGGCCCTTAACCCTAGCTGCTCTAGGCTGACTCTGCTCTCTGACCCAAAGGTCTCCTCATGTGTATGTCGCTTTGGACAAAAGCATCTGTTAAATAAATGTAGCTGGCAATCTTGCTATGATGCATGCCTTCCCGTGAATGTCAGGCCTTTTAATATTCCCGTTGATTTCCACCTGAAATAATGACAGGTGATGTGCACCTTGTCAATCCTGAAATTGAATTTCTCCACTTCATGATGTTTACTGATGAATTTTAAAAAAAGAAACCTCAGTGTATGTTGATACATCCTGTAGTCTGACATCTTTCTTATACTCACAGCTGCTCCTGCATTTCTGAGCCGATGTCAGAATTTTTCAATTAAATTTTGACAGCTGTGAGATGATGAACAAATAAATTTGTTGCGTGTGTGTGCTGCTGAAGGATAACATTATTTGACGGGTCAAAAAAAAGTGCAAAATAATTCCAAGGTACTGCTTCAGGCTCTCTTTTCTAGAACAGAAAATTTGGTTGCGCCTTTGAGTTTCTGTATTAAAAGTTATCTGACTGTTAATTCATGTGCCTGTCACCCCACTACTGCCCCACCAGCCATTACCAGATTCGGAGTACAATGGTAACCCAGAGACAGTGGGATACCGCGTGAAGCTGTGGCGAGTCGACCAGCAGGGGGAGACACGGAGCCAGGTCGTAAATGACCGCCTTGAGAGGGAGCTCACCCTGGAAGGTCTGGAGGAATGGGCCGAGTACTGGCTGCAGATCCAGGCTTTCAACTCTATTGGCCCCGGGCCCTGGAGCGAACCCGTCAGGGGCCGAACGCGGGAATCAGGTAATGATGGCACTGGCGCTACAGGGGCATTAAAATTAAAGACAAACTTTATTCATCCCAGGGGGAAAATTCTTGAACTGTACTGCTGGGATTCAAACCCAGGACCTTCTGTTTATTACATAGGCACATTAACCGACTAAGCCAGAGTGCCACTTCCCAGGACAATGTGGCCATGGTGCCACTTAAAGTAACCTGCGCAACTCTGCTTTCGTAACACCATGAAATGGATTGTTTTGAAAGAGACCTAAGCAGAATGCAGAGTCATCCATGTTAGCTCCCCTATCCCCCTTTAAACAACTGAGTGAAATAAAACCTTTTTGCGTGAGTGATGTGGGGCTTCGGCAATAGGAATGAGCTTTAAAAACCTCATGGGTTGTCATCTAAAATTCACTTATGTGATAAGTGCTGCTGGTACACATATGCATACTGTGGCTGTGGTAGTTTGACATCATTATTAGTGTTTATTTTATGTTTGTTATTACAGTGGCTTGTTTATATATAGTAGCTTTTTTTCGATATGCAGATCGTAAAATATGCCTTGTGATTTATACTTTTATGTTACTTCAGAAGTGGACCACTGGAGTCCGTCACTTATACAATTAATCATAAAGGATGCACCAGACGTTTTCATTTTATTGGTAAAATGAAGTTTGTGCATGACCATCCATTTTTGCATGTTCACACGTCCACACACATGCATAATGCCATAATCATACATATATATTGACCTTAGAAGGAGGGGCACCTTGACATTTCTTCCTGGGAAGATGTGAACACATCCTTGCGAGCTCATTATTGGGGGGACATGTCTATGTTCACTGTGTCCTATTTATTTTGGCATATTAACGCTGTGTCAGTTGTGGCATCCAGCTGAGCTCTTCCTGATACTCTGTTAGTGTCCATTTGCAGTATTTCTTTACCAGTTTTTAAGTTTTTAAAAAGCTTGGCTGGGTACTTGGATTTAAGTGGGATGCGCAGATTAAACATGCATTTGCTTGGAGTCTGCATGAAAGTTTGATGGAATACTTTAAATAGCTGTTCAGAATAAACTTTCCATTCTTCTTAAAAACGTGTCTTTGCAAGCGGGGATCCTAATGGTGAATCAGGGTTCGGTTCAGCCTGTGTTGTACTCAGGACCCTTAACTGTCCTCCAAGAAGAGATGGTCTAAGCCCGTTTCCTGGAGACGTTTCTGTGCTCTAATGAAAGACCATTGACTGGTTTTCCAGGCTTTAGTTGTACTTTTCAAAGGGCACCCAAGCTGGATATTTTATGTCTGACTGGTCAGGCTGTTTATTTTAGGGTTCTGAATAAATGCGTGCCATTAAGTTTAAAAATATTACCTTAATTTGCAGTTGGCAAGTTAAAAATCTCCCGCAGCCACTGGCACCGCTTCTTATTCTGTATAAATGCATTTCTTTAGCGAGGAATCCCAAAGTCATTTTCATCATTTCTCGTACGGTCACAGCCGGCTAGTGATCGCTCACCTCCCTACCCAGCAGGTCATTGCTCTTATTTCCCCCGTCCGCCACTTCCCAGCGGCTTGGCCTGCTCCGTGGCTGCCAGCGGACACCAGACGCACGGAAGCAACACTCTCAGCCCTTGCCACTTTAGCAAATCTACCTTTAATGGGCCATTGAAAGCATGCGGGTCGTTGGTCGGAAATCAGGCACTGAAGCCCGTTTGATTGCCAGGTGATTCGCTAATGTGGATGGCATTTGTCTGGGATGGTGGCGTTGTTCAGTAATCATATGCAATCCCGAGTGCATGATTTCGCTGTGGGGGAGGGGGGCACTGATGAAGCCGGGCGGTGTTCGAGTATTTTTCTCCATCTGAGAGGTCTGCGAGAAATGCGTCAGTCTGTGGCACTGTGAGAAAGATAACACTCCTGCCCCAATAGATATTATTTACTGCGTATTGACATTTCTTGGACTGAACCTGAGACTCATTATGATTAAAGTCCATTCAGCTTCAATTAGTGCCGAGTTCTGACAGGCCCGACCTGAGGTGATGGTGACACCCATACTGTGTTTCTGCAGTGCCGTCTGGCTCCCCCGAGAACGTGACGGCAGAGGCCATGAGCTCCACAAGAATCCTGGTCAACTGGGGGCCAGTTCCAGACAAGGAGAAGAACGGATACATACTTGGGTACAAGGTACGGGGAGAGGGGTCAACGTTATCCCCACTGGCCAAACTTTGCTCTGGTTATGGGGAAAAGTAATAGAAAACTAGCTGAGGGGAAGGGTGGTCAACATTGTTTCAGCTTATTTTTTGTTTTACCTTTTATTTTGGAGGGAAAAACCAGGAAGTCGTGTTAGCTATAACTGGATAAGGCCAATCCCATTCTCATAAGGTTTGTAAACATACCATATTAGCTCTCTGACTGAATAATCATATAATGTGAAAGTGATATATAAAAATAGAAATGCCAGATAAATAAAATATACATGAAACGCTAGTCCACCTTTTCTTCCCCCCTGAACTAGAATGAGTTGAAGTTTCACAGAGATGGATGTGGCACATATGATGTAACATCATGCAAGCCTGAGTACTGATGCTTCATTCCTCTACAAGAAAAGGTTTTATAAATAGACCCCAGTCTTTAAATACACTAAACATCTGTGCTAAGCATATTTGGGGAAAGTCGTTCTCAGCCGCATATATCAAAAATATAGGGTATCTGTAGACAGTGTAAGCTCTTTTAAACAGACTGTCTCTTATGAACTACTTGGAACATGCCCTACTACGCTTGCTAGTGTTGCTAGGGCTATTTGTAGGGCTAATTGCGAGCTCTGGGATCTCGTGTCGTGCCAGACTGGGATGCTTTAACACGGCCTTTGTTGGCAAGCCCTGAAACGCAGTTAAGTTTGTAACATACTGCCTTTGACTTTTAACCTTCTGTGCTGTTCCAGCTGAAGGGGTTTGGATACGTTACCCGATTTCTGTTTATGGATGCCGTGCTTTAACTTTTAATCTTAATCCTGGCTTTTTGTTACCATGCAAGTCAAAGTTCTGAGTTTATGGCAACCAACTGCACAACATGGCAGGTATGAATATTTAATATCGGTGCGCCGTTTCTGTCACTCAAATTAGATATTAGCAGATCACAACTGTAGAAGATAGGAGCTCTCAAACACTCGCTTAACGGGAGCTGTGTTACACATGTAGCTTGAGGGTGATTGCTGATTTCTGTGGGCTATTTTTGGGAGTTTTTAGACGCCCCGTAGCATAAAAATTTATGCCACAAACGGAGCACTTGTACTTTTTGGTTTCAAAATTGTGAGATGGGTAGCAATGGGTTTGGTGGGAGCAAGCAAGAGATGTTTAATTTATCGACTCGCTCCAGTCGCATTGTTGAGACAGAACCCCAGGACGTCCGCATCATTTGATGTTTTATGTTTTCTCGTTGACGTTTAATATGCGTTTCAGCGCCGTCAGCAAAAGAACAGAAAAAAAGGGAGCGATGTGCAATCTCCGCCGGCCTGGCGCAGAATTATGTTGTTATATTTCTCCTCTAACGTATTGATAACTTTGTTTATTGAGCACATAAATATCACTGTCAATCACGTAGCTGCAGTGCTGGGTCGCAGGAAAGGCTGCAGGCGTTGCATGGGCTTTGTAGGGTCCCTTTTGGAGGGAAAACATAGTTACAGCCTTCCCAGCTGGCATTTAGAGATGCTTCTGGTCTAAATCATCCTGACGTGTCCCGTCCCTAATCCTAAGCCTCCATATATCACATCAGACATCATATCCAGCCAGGTATGCGATTAATCGCCGAGCGATTGGCTGCTTTTAAAGACGGTAAATAGCTCGGCCTTGAGCATTGTCAGCCTGGTGCTGTCACGGTTCAGCTGGCTGGTTAAATGTCAGGCAGATTGGCTCCTCTTGTTAATTGTGTGTGTGTGTGTGTGTGTCCATCCCCATAGGTGCTGTACAAGGAGCAGGACTCGAGCGTGGAGCCGCAGGTTCTCGTAGTGAAGGGGAACCTGACACGATCTGCTCTGCTCAGGAACCTGCGCAAGTTTGTCACCTATGAGATTCAGGTTTTGGCCTTCACCCGCATCGGGGACGGCAAGCCCAGCAGCCCCCCAGTGTTGGAGAGGTCCAAAGATGATGGTACGGAACCTCCCAACTCAGCCTGCCGTTGCAATCTTACTGGGTCCCTCTTTACTGGCCAAGGATCAGGCTGGGCTGAACCAGTCCAGGGTGGCTAGCTCATTCAAGCCGCCCACATTATTTTTGACAGTGTATTTCCGTTTTCCCATCCCCGGCATCGATTCCCGTGAGCGGAGCACAGATCGGCATCGGATGAAGGACGTTTCTCAATCGACACTTCCGTCATCCTGCAGTCATTCTCAGCATGATCGTGACAGTTCGATAAATGTAATCTTTGGACTCGTCACATGGATTCATTTAAGTCATTTGTAGATGCAGGAAATTCTCTTCTAAAGAAAAACGTTAATTACCAACAAAACAAAAAAGTGTGCAGGACCTGATCAGCTCATGAGTTTGAGGTTGCAGTATTGTTTTGATCCACTGCATAACCCCACCTCTGCATTGCAGTTCTGATGGGTGCTTTTAATGGCGGGGGGGGGGGGGGTCTGCTGAAATTCTGCCCGAGCGCGGTGATTAAACGTCTCGCCTCGGATGAATGGACAACGTGGGAGGAGGGTGTGTGCGTGTTGGTCGCGGGCCTCCTTTCATCCCGTAGCCTATCGGGGGGAAACGGCTGCTACTGGCCCAGCTGTGCGGGGTCTTAAACACTCGGTCGAAGTTGGGGGATGATCCGCAGCAGGAGGTAGGCCTAACGAGGGGGCGGGGAGAGGGCATTTTTATGACACTACAGGGATTTTATGGTACTGCTGCCGTAACGAGATCCCACTGTAGTGAAGAGATTTGTGCACCCTGGTGAAGTATTCGGGCTGTTTCCCCTTTTCCCATTTTTTCCAGAGATATTCAGCTGGTGTGCAGCACATCTGATAGTCATAGATCAGTCTTTTTGTTTTCTGTTATTCTGGAAAGGCCATTTTGTTAATGTTACCACCTGCATGGACACGCAGGAGCTCACTTTAGCTGGAAAGAACTTGTCTGGTTTGCCCTGGCACTGCTGAGGTTTGGCGAAGACTTTTGTCATTATGCATTCATGACATTCATGACATGACATCATAAGCCAAAGTATTATCTTTGAGAGGAAACGAACCTTCTGTAGTTGAAGCACCATTTGAGATGATCAGAAATGTAATAGCAGTATAATACGAATAATATGAAACTTATTGGAAGAATTTTAAATTTCTATTGTTTTTCAACCATCCCAAGCTTTTGGAATGGCTTCTGCTACCTCTTCTAATGCATTAAAACATCTGCAGGGCCAGTATTTGTTTTAGAAATGATTGTGAAGCTTAGCTGTGTTGTGCTTGAAGAGGATTATATTTTTATTGATCTGTTTGTGGAAAAATGTCACCTCAATATGGAATACTCTGAACATTACATACGTTATATTAGAGAGTATAGATGTATATGTATAGGGTACAAGGTAGGGTTCCACCCTGGATGAGATGCCAGTAATATATATATGACATAAGAATAATAAGAAAAATGTAGTTTATTGTACAAAAATTATTGTACAGAGAAGAACAGCATAATACATACATGATGTATATATTGTACATTTCCATTTCTTCTCCTGCTCAGAACGTGTTGGTGATGTTGAAAGTTCTCCAGTTCACTTTGCATGTTGGGCTGAGAAGGTTATTGGTTCAAAACCCGCGGCCAGCAGAGTGACGTTACCATTGGGCCCCCGAACAAGACTCTTAACACCAATTGCTCTTTGAGCCTCCCTTGTATGTCACTTCGAACAAAAGCCACCCGCTACATAAAATGTACGTTGCAGACGTTGCACCAAGGGTTATTTACAGAGATTATGGTGAGTTGTGTGCCCCATGGTATTGAGGAAACAGCAGACACTATTTAGCATGCTCACCACAGCCCACAGGACAGTCTGTTTCTCCCAGGATCAGCCTGTAAATTCACCCCCTAGGAGATTTATCACTACAGCGCCACCTGAGGCCCGTTTCCCCTCTGTGGGCAGACAGGGACATGCAACATTTGTTTGTGCCCAAATATATTTAATAAAATTCCAGTACATTGTGGTCAGTGTAATTGCAGAAGTTAATTGCGTTCTTAGAACCATATTTAAAAATGGCAATAAGTGAGAAGTGACCTTCTTGCCATCTTGGTGAAGAATGCAAGGCCGGTGGACCAGATCTCACACCCACACCGTATTTGGGAAGGAGGGCAACTCTCCTCTTTAACTGGGCCCTTCATCAGCATCAGAAAAATGCTCACTGATCTGGGGACCTGCAATTTCCCAGCCCCAAGGTTTATCTGAATCTTTTTGTTTGTTTTTGATGAAAATAAAATATAACTCAGAGCTGACGCTGGTACTGGGTGATGCAGCCACGTGGAGCGCCTCTCTGCCGGCCCCTCCGCTCCACCATGGCTAAGTGAGAAGCTAAATTAAAAAACGCAAGGCAGGGAGTCGCTCAGGTGCCAGACGAGGCCTCTTTTAATTAAACCAACGCCATCGGATCTGTCTGTCTGGGCCTCCGCCTTTCAGGCCTGTCTCTCCCCATCCAAGGAGCGGTAGAAGATTCTGGATGTGTGGGAAGCGAGGGGTGCATAAACAGACACCTTACTGGGGAACGTGAGCGAGATTTTATAATAACTCTCCATGAAAAGTTTTCCAACTAATAGTAATAATAGCATCTGGTAGCTACTGACTGAAAAGTTACGATTTAAAATAAAGGGATCTCTCAGGGGCCCCGTGTGCCTGTCTGTCTGCACGCATCCTTATCCGGGACAGGCCTGACAGCCCATCGCAGAGCATTCCTGCAAGGAAGAAAAATAAACAAATCAAGTGATGATGATTCTGTTGCCCTGTCTGTTGCTGGTGAAGAGGTGAACAAGGCTTAAAGCCTGAGAGATAAAAACAGCCTGTGTGCACAAGTGGCCATTACTGAAAGGTGACCCTTGCCAGTAATTGATAGGATAACGGGACAAAGAGGAGAAGGTGTGGAGCTTCCCATCCCTCTGGAAACACATTGGGAGATGTGCTCCTGCAGAGCTGCTGGTTTACATATAAATTGTAACATGGCTCGCAGAAGGCCGGAGTGCTTTTGTGTTTTTTTTCCTGTAAAGGAGACGACAATGTCATTGCTTTGCTGCCAGATTTTTGTGGGTCGCTGGGCCTTTTACCACAAGCAGTGGTCTCTCTCCCTGGTAAGACTGGGAGCACCCCGGAGTGTCATAGGTTGAGGTGGGGGTACCCAAAAGAAGAGCCCCCCTCACCATAACCTCATGCACCTATTTTTATCCATAGTGGCAGATTTTGCATTCCCCCCCCCCGCCTCCCCCGAGGGAAGGACACTGTATTACTTGCATCTTTTCCAGTGTCAAATGATCACCACAGCGAGTTGGCCCCAAAGCGCTCGCAGGTCCGGCCACTCTGGGGCAAAACGGGAGGATGTGTGGTCGCCATGGCGATGTTAGATGGATGGATACCCCATGGGGACAGCTCAGTGGGGGTGGGGGGGGGGGGGGGTTGCGGGGAGGAGTGAACCGGCAGACAGCACAGATCAGAGACAATGGAGTCACATGTGCTTTTTGGTTCTGTGGCCCCCTCCCTACCAACCTCCGCTTTTCTTATTACCAGAGTAGGAATGTGACTACATGTCAGGTCTACCAAGAGAAGCCTGCTCAAGCCAACACCCCCTCTGGGCGGCAGGTATGAGGACTCCAGGCTGGACATGGAGATCTGTGGGGAGTTAGGCTGCCATATGAGGACCCCTGTGTGTTTGCAGTATGAATCCACATGGGAATTACACACCGGCAGAATGCTGAGGGGAACCGTGAAAATATCCTCTGTTCCCCGAACCCTCAGCTCTCCTGAAAACGGTATCAAGCCAGCCAGTGCTCAGGCCTTTTCTGTCACGTTTAAAGCTAGGCAAGGAAGCTGAACTTTGCCTAAGAGCTGGAGACTGGGCTGTTTATTTCCCACCATGCCAATGGGATTGATGGGCCGTTGTGGCTTCGGTCAGGACCGGGTCAGATCGAGATGATCCACAGTACAGCGGGTGTCAGTCACCGACCCGCGGAAAGAGGCAGAGCTGCTTAGCTCCCGGAGTTCATGACCTGTCCATCCCCAAAGTCAACAAAACAGAGAGAGCCCGCTGATCCACGTGTTATTTGTAAGTGCCCCACGTCGCCCCCGGGGAGCGCTCTGCCCGGAACCAGCGATCGATGTATCTCATTTTTGCAAAGCCACAGCGAGGAATCGGTGTGGAGGGCCTGATCGCCGGCGACCCAGTGCTCCTGCGGGGGGCCTCCTGTCAAGGCCACTCTGAGATGATGGAGACTTCACTGGCCCGTGGGTCGGAACCCCTTTTGTGGGTTATGGGCCTATGTTGAGCTGTGTGGGACTTGTCATCTTATCTCTGCAATGGCTCCCTAATGGGCATGTTTACAGTCTTAAGCCCAGCTGGTTGCGAACACCATATTGTGACACTGTGAAATCACTCTTTGAGGTGGGGGGGGGCAGTGGATAGGTAGTGTATTTCCTGTCTCAACACGCTCTCCTGGCTTCGCTCCCTCCCCCCAGTTCCCGGCCCACCTGTGAGGCTGGTTTTCCCAGAAGTGCGGCTGACGTCCGTGAGGGTGGTGTGGCAGCCTCCAACCGAGCCCAACGGCATCATCCTTGGTGAGTCCCTGTGACCCCGTGCCTGACCTACACTGACTTTTAGGCTGGCAGGAAATGAAAGCTGCACGAGGTGACAACAGTGCAGTTGTCAAATACGAGGCAACGTGTCTGAATGGCAAACAAAGAAGTTTGCTTATTGGTTATTGAAGTTAGCAAGATTACAGCTTCCTGCTGAGTGGTGGTTGGACACATCCTTGATGGATCGCCACTTCCGTCACGTAAACCCCACGTTAGGTCTTGCGTCTGGCACCAAAGACGAGTGCAAGATGCACAGGGTGCTGCGCTATTCCGACATTTCGACGGCTGATCTTGTTATAGTTGGCGGATGTTAAGTGGTGAAAAGACTTGAATAGGTTGAACTCTTATTGCAAGGCCTCCCTGACACAGTTATGCAGAAATACTTTGGACAGTTGTCAATGTTTGTGTTTTGTCTTCAATTAACGGAGAAGATCGGATGGGGGGTTGGGGGGTTCCTGTCATTCCGCACTTGAGATAAATTGTACATTTAGTGGCGGGGGTGGGGGCAGGGGGTAAGAGCTTAGGTGTGAACTGATTAAAATGTCTGGAACCTTCTTTCGGATGAAATCACTGGGGAAGAGCTTGTGGCTAGAAGAATGTTCTAGGGCAGAGGTACATATAAACGCTGGATCAGATAATATTCTTTACAGCACATTAGAAGCCAAAAGAGCAGGCAATATGTTTTTACGCCTTTTTTGTTTGGATTTCAGTCTTTATTGTTAAGTGAAGCAGGTACTGTATAACAGCTGGTTATTGATATGTTTGCTGACATTCACTAAACATTTAAACGTATACCAAAGAGTCCTGCAGTTGTGTGGTCTGTCGTAGGATGTGAGCGAATCTCAATAATTCATACAGTAAAAACACAACTGGAGGTTTACTGGTACAGCCACTTTCATATCCAGTTGACAGTGGTGTCAGTTGTTTTAAAAACTGCATGTACATCGATTTCTAATCTCCAGCCCGCACCCATAAAAGTATGAGTGTCTTTGATTTTGAGCTTTATGGTCTGACTTCAGGCAAGCACAGCATGCCTCACTGTATCGGTAACTCACCTGCGGCTTCCAGGATCCTCTCCCAGTATGGCAAACAGGTGCACTGCCACGCGTGGCTGGACTGAGGAAGAGCCTTGACGTACGTGGAGATTATGTCCGTAGCTGAGCTGGAACGGAAGGGCTTAGGTTATTTCCTAGACTGTCTGTCTCACAAGGAGACACCATCTCCTGCGAGTGTGCACTCCCCACCACTGAGGTGTCAGACTAAAGGTTATGTGCACATCTTTGCTTTATTCCCTAGTTTAATATTCCCAAGTTTTTCCCTACTTGATTTCCTCATAAAACATAGCCTAGCACCAGCATTTATTTTTAAGTCGGGTAAGCCTATTTTGTTCCTAGTGGGCTGAGTTAATCCTGCCTCCAGAACCATTGAAACTGGTTTATCTCCCTCCTGATGCGTCCGATTCTGGTAAATGTTGACTGTTAATATCACGGGGAATGGCCTTGCTCTTGAATTTGCCACTGAGCGATTTCACTTGAATCTTCCTGAAAACTCGGCTTTGCCGATCAGCAAAGGTCACGAGCGCAGGAGATGGGAGTGAGCCGAAGACCAAGCTTCCTCTGCAGGGGTGTATACTGGGGTGGGACTGTATGGGCACTGGCCCCAGCTGAAAGCTGATTGGCCGGCTCCTCTATCACTCACCAATTCAAAACATAGCATAGGCTAATGATAAGGTTGACCCCTCTGTAAGAATTATAGCCCCCTCTTGTGCCCCACCTTAAAAAGATCCTAGAATACGGAGCCTGAACATATGAGAGTGCTCGACACATTGTACCTGTAAGTCGTCTTCTCTTTTGAACTTGATGGGCTAAACAAAAGCAACTCTCAGTTTTACTTTGTAGTGTGGGCAAAGCAAAGAGTCAGACAGACTGAGGCTTTTTGGTTATTTATTTCCGGTGCTTTGACAAAGAAATAAAGCAGAAAAAGCTCACAATCTGATTAAGGAAAATGCCTGCAGTGACAGGATTAGACTTTTCTGAAGCCGATCAGTTGAATGTATTAATGCACGCCTGTCTAATACAATCAGAAGCCTTTGATCTGTGATGATGCCGTATCCCTTTGACAATAGCAGCTTAGCTGCGCAACTAGATGCTGTTAAGTGATGCAGCCGTCTCTTCTGTGAGGATAATAAGTATGAATATTTACGCAGTTGTATGTGCCGCCTTTTTGCCTTTTTACACACCTACTTTACTTTTTATTGATTTATCCTTAATTTATTAATAGTTTTTCTAACCCGTTCCATCCGGATAGGTCAAATGCCTCTTATAAAATCCGAATCTCAGCATGATTTTTTTTTGTTTTTGCAGCCTGATAGTTCAGGATTATCTCTCTCTCTCTCTCTCTCTCTCTGTCACACACGCACACACATTCTGTATATATACATACAGGGTTGCCTTTTCAAAGAGGCAGGCTGGGCGTTAGCTTCACAACATATTGGTTTTCTGATTAAAGACAGCCCAAATTGTTGTCTTCTTTCTACATGTTGAGCTGCAATCATCCTCATCGCCTTCCGCTTCCCACTAACCTGCTTGCCTTTAGACGCTAAAGGCTAACAGTCTCCTCCCCCTCCCTGGTCATTGGGCGTGGCCTCCCCAGGCCAAGCCCCTCAGAGGGGGGTGCTCTGGTGCCACTGCCTGGCATGTCAAGGATCACTGGTCGCCCGGCAATGAATTGAGGAAATAAAACTCCAGGAGTGTAGAGGTGGCGATCTAGCCAATTACACGGGCTGCTGCGCACGCCGAGGAGGGCCTTTCCAGAAGTTTCCCTGGAAATCATGTCATGAGTCACAGTACTGCAAGAACAACAACGGCAAAAAATGTAATAGTCCATCAGTTTCTTTACTTTTTTGTTTTTGGAGAAAAGCTTTACAAACACTGCAGGCTTTGGGAGCTGCTGTTTAGCTTGGTCCTGCTTGTTTATTGCAGAAGCCTTTTTTTAAATGAAATCCCCGGCTTGTGGTGGGAGATGATGCAGGGGATACGGAGGGGACGGCCTGCTTTGTGTTTGTGCAGCTAAAAGGCCAATACAGCGAGAAAGCCGCCATTAAATAATGGTTTGCAGCGGGGCGGGCGGCCCACAGATAAACAGAGCGTTCCACCGAGGCGTGTTAATTCACTCGCATCCACTGTGACAGCGTTGTCGGACATGTAATTCCCAGCTGGGAAGATAAAGGGTTTACCGACTGGACAAGCTGTCCGCATCTCATATTTATTAGCCCCCTAACCTTCACTCAATTCCTCCACGCCGGCCTGTCGCGGACGGCGCCCCACAACAGCCAAATGTCATCAGCCTGTGACAAGGCCTGAGCGGGCCGTATAACAGGACACAGCCGAGGATGAAGTTCTCCAAGCGATGACTGGAGGGGCCTCGATTGAGCGTGTGAGTGTGTGGCTGGTGGTTGTCTTTCGAGGAAGGCATCGCCAAAGAACTGCATGGCTCAATTGATATAGACGGACCTGGGTTCAAGCCTGAGGTTAACTAAATCTGTTCTTATGGAGCGGTTTGTGGCTCTGTGGGTTAGGACTCTATGCCCGTGATTGGAAGGTTGCAGGTTCAAATGCCAGAATCAGTGGAATGATGCCACGGTTGAGCCCTTGAGTTGAAAGGGCTGGCTGAACCTGCCATCTCAATTGGATAAAAGTGATGTAATGCTACATCAGAAGTGTTTTTAGAGTCACCTTAATCTCGCTTTACTTTATAGGACATCCGTTACTTTAGGTGGTGACAGCTTCAGAGGAAATTGGTAAATTGAATTATAATAAGATAGCAAGGCAGCAGAAGTGATATGTCTCTTCTTCTTAGAGTTAATTTTGAAAAACACAGTGGAGACTAGGTAGGAGAAAGTGCCTTCATTTATAAAATATTCCCTAAGTTTTCAGGAACAGAAGGGTGAGTTTGATACTTCAGGAATGTTCTAAATGACCCCGAAAGCGTGTTTGTGCTGCAGGCATGCCGCTCTTGTAACTCTCACCCTCCACTCTGCCTTCCTCCAGGTTACCAGATAGCCTATCGGCTGGACGCCAGTGACCCCAACAAGTTTACCACGGTGGAGGTGGGCTCCAATGCCCGGCAGTTCACGGTGACGGGGCTGTCCCCCGAGTCTGCCTACGTCTTCCGGATCTCTGCCAAGACTCAGCAGGGCTGGGGTCAGCCGGAGGAGGCAGTGGTCATTACCACAGAAAGACGAGGTGAGGTCCCCAGGGCCGTGCCTGCTCACCAGCGCCACCCCTGTCACTCAGAAACACTGCAGTTATGGCTTTTTTCAATACTCTTTTTGTCATTACAGACTGTGTTCCAGGAATGATGCCAACAAGTTGTGCTTGTTGGAGCATCCATTGTAAATCGTTAGAGTTTTATTCTGATATCTTAGCTTTATTTTTTTCTTATTATGGTGCATTTTGGTTTATTCTGCACCTCATGCACAGACTGCTGCATTAGCAGTAGATTAGTAGAAACTTGGGGGAAAAGGAATATGTTATAATGGACAGTAAGAGAAGGTGAAATGAGCCTTTCTACTGATCTGGAAACGGTTCACACTGTGCGGCAGCTACATTATGCACAGTGTCGAGAGTTTTGGTTGGCTGCACTGTGTTGTCACGGAAATATGGGTGAGCATGGTGTCGCGTCACTGGAGGATGGGGCCCTGTTACTCAGACCAGCATCGCTCTAACGAGGAAGGTCAATAAAAGTGAAATACACGGCTCGGAAATTCTTTGGCGTTGTAGAAATAAAGGCTAATTAATCAGGCTATTTTGCTCGTGAAAGACAGGTCACCCACTGACAGCCTGTCCAATCGATGGCTGTTTTATTACACGGCCTGCATGTTTCAGCCAGTCGATAATAGCTACCTTTAAAATTAAACAATTATGCTTCTCTATATTGAGTCTTGATTTTGTAATGGATGGTGGCCTGTGTGGTGGTGTTAGGGGCTGGCGGTGTGCGGGATGGGCGCACTGCAACTCCCCCGTGTGCTTATTTACACCATCGATTAATCAATGGGCTGCCGCCTGGTGTCATGGCTGCTCCCGCTGTGCTTGTCACGTGACCCAAGGCTGTTGCCTTTCTCCCCCTGCAGACCGGCCCCAGCCTCCAAAGGAGCTGAGCATCCCGCAGAAGGAGGTGGACTCACGTCGGCTGCTCCTGTGCTGGGTGCCAGGAGGCGACGGCTCATCGCCCGTGCGTTACTTCACCCTGCAAACACGCGAGCTGCCCGCCGGTGACTGGCGCACACACTCGGCCGCCATCAGCCACAACAGTACCTGCTGGGAGGTGGACCGGTGAGCCCTCTCCTGCCTGGTCACATGGTTCCTCATGCAAATAGAAGGGCACCGTCTGGTCACATAATCCACAGGAGTGACCCCAGATGACACAGGAATTGGCAGCTTGCAAATACAGTCAGTACTGCTACAACGCGACCAATGCATTCCAGAAAAACCTCACTAAAATCACGTACTAAAATCCACATATCCAATGGTAAAGATAGGGTTAAGGGAATGGGACTGCAAAACTTAGTAACTTATGCCAAACGAAATTAGTTAAATAATAAAACAGTAACACCAGTGGCCATTAATGTAATTATATGCATTTTAAATAATAAATAATAATAATTCATTAATAAAGTACATCATAAACTTCTCAATGGGTCGTATGTGTGTCAGGAGAGTTCACTAGTAACCACTTCAACCAAACGTGCCAAACTCACGCACTTGTCGACTATTGAGAGTTGGGAGTAGTGATGGCCAAAACAACGCTTCATGAACCATTTACTGATCACCATCTAGCTGGGTCAGAAAACACAGCAAATGGTTCTTGAACAGGTCCAGTTCTAGACTGTATTAAATGGGGGGGGCAATTAGAAATGTTGGTGGGCCGCATCTATGGCTTTAGTGGGGCATGCGGGGCATTTGGTGGGGCATTGCCCCCCCGTGCCCCTGCCTAGAACCGGCCCTGTTCTTGAAGTGTTGTGCTGGCCATCATGAGTAGGGAGCAGAGCACGTGAGCAGAGCGGAGCGATGAGACTTTCCACTCGTCGCTCACGAAGCTGTACTCTCCCCCGCTCCCCCGCTCCCAGCCACTGCGGGGCGCTCTGCTCATTATCGTTCCCCGCTCCAGTCAATGTGCACCCCGCTCCGATGAAATCGCTGTCCGCTTGCTCCAAAAAGCTCTTAACGCATGGGTGTGGCTCTGGCTCTGGCTCAACAATTAGCCTCACAATATGGATGCATTCTGGGTCAGTCATGCTTCAGACGCACGGTGTGAGCGGGTCCGGTACCGGAGACTGTTCCGGGAAATTCAGCTCCCCCTCGTGTTCCCCCTGAGTTGAATTCATGACGTCACCCGCTACTTAGATGGTCTCCATCATTTTAATGGCTGTCTGTGAAAGAGTTGAGACAAACAAGCCATATATGCTAAACGTCTAATGCCTTTTCGATGTTTCTGTGTTCATAAAGATAATTAAAATGATTTAAAACACTTATAATAGATGTTTGCTGGGAGAATACAGAGAACAGTAGTATGGCTTGCAGGACTTCACTTATATTATGCGTGACGATCGATGTGAGATCTTTTACTCTAATTATACCTTAGCTGTGGCAACTTCTTACATTTATCAACTACTGTTGACAACGTATGTATTTGTAAACATTCAGACATCATCCATTTCTATTAAAACATCATGATGCATGGTTTCCTAAGCTAACACACAGAAACAGAAATTACAGGACACCAAATTGGTGATACAAATCTTTTTACATGGAAATGTGTAGCTGAATCACTTTTTCAGTCATTAGTAATATGTTATAATATGTGCATAGATATGAAGGGGGAACATTTTTATCTTAAGCCTAAAATATATATATAAATTCTCCCTGCTAAAATAGACACACAGCAACTCTGGACCTTAATACTAATAACACTAATTTATGCATGTATAAATATGTTTCTGGATGATTTTCAGCCATCTCACATACTTACCTAAATGTGAGGGGGAAACATTATTTTCTGAAATCCATAATAACATAATGATAATAACGGTAAGGATCTGTCTGTCCAGTTCACTGTTAATCTGAGCTTCGGAGAGCTGGAGAACTTGTCAGAGACACTGTAGCATCCTAGCTATACTTGCGATTATGCAGCATTTAATGAATCTAATGAGCCTTTTAGCTGTGTGGTTTTGGCCCCATTCTCTCTGAATGGTCTCTCTCTCCTGTCATGTCATTGTTTTCCCGAAGGGACGGGGCCTCGTTTTCCAGGTAGGCAGCACTGTTCCTGTGGGTCTCAATGCCTTTCCCTTTGGACAGCTTGTAGGATCAGTGGTTCTCGGAGTGGATGGGGAGACACGTGAGCCATTTCAGGCAAATCGAAGATAATTACCTGTACCCTTGCCCAATTCCGTAATTTAGCCTTGTCTCCTTTGGAACTTAATGTGCACCCCCCATCTCCGGAGTGACGGGTCAGCGGGGTGTCACTCCTGCCTTCCGCGTGGACAGCCGCCGGCGGGTGATTGGGTTCTGAAACCCCTCTCCGGCGGGCCCTGATTAGCGGATGGGCTGATTGCTCAATCAGAGCTTGTCACCGAGTCAGACTGCCGAGCCGTCTGGGCATCCGGGAGCCGTGCGCTTCCGTCAGCCTCCAATCAGCCTCACCTGTGTGAAGACATGGGAAGTTTCCCGGTATGAGAAGCGGTCTCCCTCGATTCGCCTCGCGGTTAGGCCCAGAGAAGATGAATAGCTGGGTCATAAAAATAACTCCTGTAGACAGTAAAGCCAGCTAAACAATTGTTGTTTCAAATCAATACACTTCTGTCTTTTTTCGTCGCTGATGTTTTCTGCCGTCTCCAGTCAAAGCAGCTTAGTGCTCCATACAGCCAGTGGATCCTTGTCTTTTACGGTAACCTGGCTATTTCTGTGTCCGTTCATAGCTCTGAGGCTCTAATGCAGTTGTTTTTAATCCAAATTTAACCTGCTTTCCTGCTTCCCTTCCCTGTCCTCCTAGTCACAGCTAAATAAAATCCTTTACTGCCTGCCGTGCCTGTTGCCTTTTGTTATGTGCCTGCCGTTTATTTCGAGTAGATGCTCGGGTCGGTGTCTCCTCCTGCATCCTGTTATTTTTACATCTTTAGCTAATGCCTTTGTCCAAAACCACATACTAGTGGGGAAAGCTTGGGGTCCAAGGGCAGGGTCGGACTGGGTTGCTGGAGCAGTTGCGGTTAAGAGCTTTGTATAAAGACCCAAGGGTGATGTAATTGCTTTACCAAACATGGGATTTGAACTCATAACCTTACATACATGAGTACTGATCCCTCACCTGCTGAGCTGCACACCATCTTTGATTAGTGACTGCATCTTGAATGAAAAGGCAGTGAATCCTTTGCGTAATGCAGGAGCAGGGGATTTACGCTAATGTAATGTGTAATGCCCCCCCCCCCTCCAAAAGGCTGAAGCCCTTCACGTCGTACCGGCTGAGAATGATGGCGACGAATGATGTCGGCGACAGCGCTTACAGCAAGGAGACGCACGCCATCACGACGCTGCAAGACGGTGAGCGGCTCTGTGGGTGTCCGGCCTGGGGCCACCCGGCACAGGATCGATATCCGACATTTGTTTTACGGCTGTGTAGTAAGCGGCCGGTGAAATATGATCATCTTTTCAGTGAGTGTAGCACCTTTCAATTAAAAGGAAACCCTCTGGATCTCAGTAGGCTGATAAAAAGCAAACAGGTATTACTCTTAAGCCGTATCGAAGGCCCTGCTTTCCTCAGCCTGCAGGTTTTGCGCGCCCCCAAAGATCATCTGGGTGGCCGTTAAAATCAATCCTGTTTCTTTGACCTGATGTGTTTAATTGCCAGCTTATGTGAACTGTACAGGCACGGGTGTGAGGGAGGTAAAAGAGCAGTTTCCTGTGAATAACAGTGGCTTGGGACAGGCCCACACCATGGCGGCTGTTTATTAACATCAGAGCGGCTGGCTAGAGCTGCGATTAGCCCCAGATGCAGCTCGCTCGACTCTTTCTACCTGTATGACATTACTGTGCTGGGTAATATTACTCTCCCTGCATAGTAAATGGAGATGGAAATGTCACCAGGCACCAGGAAAGCAGAGCTTATAAACAGAATGAAGTCCGTGTTTCAATCTTTCTGTCATACCTTCCTAATTGCATGTATCCCTCTCTGTTTTCACTTTTAAGAAGCTTTTTATGTCAGAAATGTGTGTTATACAAGACGCGGAGATGTGCAGGGCTGTCGTCCTTCTCTTTATTGGAGAGGTTTATTAGGACAGAGCTTTTGAAGCGTGTCCACTTGAGGTAATTGAATCCTTGTGTGTTTTCTGTTTCATTGCAGTTCCTGACGAGCCACCTGTTATTCTGGCCGTAAAGCCGTCCACTACGACCTCTGTTCTTGTCCAGTGGCAGGTTTGCATTATAAACCCTATATTTTGTATGTATGTTTCAGCCAGCTTGGTTCCAGCATCCTTTATCAACACGTGACCGGACCGGGGGGGAGGGGGGCAGCAAAGAAACATGGGTTTTAATCATGTGACCCTGTAGCTTGACCTCAGTCAAAATCATATCTGCAGTCATAAGTCACTTGACTTTACATTTTCCCAAAAGAGCAGAAGCTTTTCAGAAGCCTCCCCACCTAATGATGGTACCTTTGTCACTTATCTGTCTGACATTTTATGGATTTAATTGCAACCTTTAGAAAACGCCTGAGTTCTAGCTAGTTGAATGTAATTAAATAATTGCTATGCCTCCTGTGTGGTTAGGGTACACAGTTAAGGGATCTTGGCAAGCTTTTCTTTATTTAACACTTTCACAAAAACATATATATATGGTGTATTTTCACCCATTTAGGAGCAGAGCACCAAAGAGATGCATTAATTAGCATTAGAAATCTTTATTCTGAGTCTTGGATAATGTCCCTGAAATGTGACTGTGTCCATCGATACGACTCGCTCCTCGAATGGACTTTTCTAATGAGCTAATCATTGGAAGCTCCAGTTCTCATTTTTATTTATTACTCATTCGCTATCGAATGAGGCTGATGTGTGGGAGTGCCGGACGTACTGCTGAAAGGAAATCTGTACCAGGACCTGTGCTGGTATAGATTGTGCTTTTCTGTGTGATGTTTTCTGTCTTTTCCTTTTTTTTCCTTGGATTGAGAAAGAAAGAGAGTAAGATGAAGAAATTAGGCACTGGTGAACTTTAATGTTATCTGGCGTGTTCCAGCCGCCTAGGGCAGAGAGTGTGAATGGCATCCTGGTGGGATACCGGCTCTACTACCGCGAGCTGCAGTATGACACCGGTCCGCCGGAGTCCAAGGCAGCAGGAAACCATTCTGCTTCCCGGTCGGAAATCACAGGTGGGAAACCTGTTGCTTGTTCCCGGCCTCGCCTCTCGTTCATCTATTCCCATACCCTTTGTGGTGGCTTGGCCGTTTCAACACATTTGTAGGTTTTTAAAATTTGTTTAAACAATCAGTTAATTCACAGGGACTTTATACGACTGCCGAGCCTCTGTGGGCAGCCATCACCTTAAAATATGTTAAATTGCCCATTGTTCTTTATATTGTAAGCAAAGGTTTCTGCTGGATGCCTTTGCTTTTTGAAATAAAGTCATTAAATCCTACACCTAGAATGACACAACGCTCATCTCCATAACAATGGGCGGCATATTGAGCTGGCTCTCATTACTGACAGCGCGCTACGTACGCGTGTGTGCGTGCATGATCCCGTTAACGTGCTGCCTTTGTACCAGAAAGAGAAACAATATTCCTCTAGCTCTTACACATTTATCCCATGTGAAGTCAATGTGCACTGATTGGCAACGCTTTTTGTATGGTTTTAAGAAGTTGTGATGGAAATGAACAATATTAAGGCAGCACTCCAGTGTGATTGAAAAGAGTCGGGTATCATTTCAAGTAAATGTCTTAGCATATCAGACATTTTTCCAATGCAGTTAGTCTGTGTCACCATGGTAATTTATACTTTAAAGGCATAAAAAGGGCATATTTCTGAAGACTCCATTGGAAATGCATAGAATATTTACAGGAGAGTGAAGAATATATTATTTTGTCTTTCATTCAGCATAACAGTTGATAATTTGCAAATACTGTTTAGTTTTAATAGTTAACCTCAAGATACCCTGTAGATGATATTAAGAATGAGCCGTTATCCAACAATGGAAATGTAACATTAGCTATCTAAAAAATAAAATATGCTTACTCAAAAAGTTTGTGCGGATGTTTTGCCTGTGATATATTTTGAGCTATAAGCTCGTCTGAAATTTAACACTGTCCGTTTCTCTTTGTTTATGTCAAACAGCCAAAAGCACTTTCAAGACTGTAAGCAATGCTTTGTTGACAGAATTTGAGTTAACACGTAAGTTTCCCTTAATTTCCAATCTATTTGAGTTTGCTGTACTTTGAAGTTTCGAACAAAATATTCATGCTTCCTCTGGCAAAACTGCGTAATCCCAGGCGTGCACCTCTTCTGTTTTAACTTGAGCTTCCTCTAATTTAAGTATTTTGTCGCAGAACACAGGAACAATTTAGCCTCCAGATTGCCAGGACTGTTAGTCATAATCCCTAGAGTGCTGATCAGTCTCAGCAGTCAGTAGTTTTTAAAAATGTTTCTGTTCTGTAAGATGTCCCATTTTCCTCCATATGCACATTAGGTAGGGTAAAATGCAAATGTTATTATAAAATTATGCAGTGCAGGCATTCAGTATAAGATCATTCTTTGAAGTGACATGTTTGGAGATGTGCAGTTAACTGTAAATCATTGTGTAATCAAATTGTAAAGGATCTTGTAGTAATAATAACTAGGTAACTAGTGACCTGGCTACATGCCTTCAGCAATGTCGTACAGGGGAGTTTGGACAATTCCAAGGACTTTTGAGTGACAGGGGCCCTAAAAAATTTGGAACAAAATTGTATTGGTCTGGGTTGGGGGCCCAATATGACATGCTTTCATGCAGCCCAAAATCTCTAACGGCGCCTCTGTCACTGATAGCTAAGATCATTAGTATAGGACATCTCTATATATCAAATCCAGTCCTAGAGGGCCAGTCCGCACTCATCTCCACCTACTAAACCTGGCAAATGGTTGGTGGAAAGGCCTCATGAGCCACTTCCCAGAAGAGTCAAAACCCCCAGGGAGCCAATGGGGTCAGGCCTGTTGGTGATCGGAACTGGTGTGGTGTCGAGACATCACCCACTCCACAGCAGCACTCGGGCCCTAATTTGAGGCGGCCCATCTGAGTAGGCATGTGGTGTATCTTGTCTGGGACTGGAACCCATGTCGGCCTGGGGGGTTTCGTCGTGTGGTGGGCGTGGCAATACGCTGTATTAGTTCATGCTCCCCAGCACCTTTCTGGTATATTAAAAATTAATTACTGTTGATAAAAAAATAGTACCTAATTTTTAGCTGAATCTTTTTTTTCTTTTTTTATAAACCTTACAGACACATTACGTAGCTTATTTGTAAAGTAACATTTCTCCTATATCCCTTCCCCAACAGAGCTCAGTAAGTACAAGCGGTATGAGATTGTGATAACAGCCTACAACGTCATTGGGGAGAGCCCCCCCAGTGCTCCGGTGGAGGTGTTTGTGGGAGAAGCAGGTAAGGACGTCGTTCAGTTATATTGACTGGGTTTATCCAATACATACGGCCAGTGGTGGACCTGAAGCATTCTTGCTACTGATCAACTGGTTAAAAATTGTACTAGCCCACAATGTGCCATGTAATTCTTAGCATAAATAGCAAACAAAGGTCGTTACATCTTACCGTAATAAATTACCATGTAAAATATTTTTTTTAAATATATCATTTATTAATTTCCATAAACAATTTACCCATTCACTCATTGTGTATCAATTTGTACTAGTCATTGAGTCAATGAATTAATGTTGTTACAAGCACAGCAGAGATGAATACGCCATGTAATGTGGTTTTTTATTGTAGTCCGACGTGCGATTTTTTTATTAGTTAGCAGGCCAGTGTTCAGTGTTTTGTACCCACCTTTCATCAAAATTACTCGCCTCAGGCCGATGGGTGAGCTTAATTTCCAGCCCTGCATACAGCATTTTTGTATGTAGATACGGAAAAAAAATCATTTTTGTTAATAAAAAAAGCAGAAAACCTTAATTCGAACATTGCGGGAACTGAGTCACTTGCCTGAAAGGTAAGTACATGAACATCATTGTGTGAATATTGGTGTCTAGTTTGTTCACGCTTACGCAAAAGCTTATAATTTAAAAAAGTCCACTTTTCAGTATAATTAATGTTAATCTCAGAAACTACTCACTTACACTCATTATAACTCAAAGCTTAGTTTCCAGTAAAAGAAAAAAAGTCTGAGAGAGACGAGTAAACAGCTCTGACCTCTGACGACCTGAATTGGATTTCTACTCAACCATATGAGGTAGCTGGTTAAACCTCATTAAAGTGTCAATGGGGAAAGTGTATTCTTCAGGTAAAAATGAGTAATTCCCCTGTGATTCTTTGAACTCCCTACACTAAAATGTGTTGAAGTAGGTTAAAATATGAATGACTGTTTTTTTTTTTTTAGATAAGCCCTCTATAGTACACCTTTAGACTCAAGCTGATTGACGTCTAAGTCTCTGTGAGGTACATTGTGCTCCTAGAGAAAAGACTTCTCCAAGCTGGGTGTACAGAAAAGCAAATAATATTAACAAATCAGTTCATATTATCTTTTCAGATAATTATCTTTTGACCAGAGGCAAACAAAGGTCTGAACTATGATCTTAGTTACGCCTCATAAAGGTTTTATTGCAAAGAAAGGCTATATTAATTCATTTATAATTAATTAGGAAGCCAAGCTTACAGTGTCAGTGTATTAACTTGCATCCATCTAGATATATTTTTGAGTTTGACCATAAGAGAAAAACTGCAGGACTGTTCACTCTGTAAGTAATCATTTCTACATCCTAAATTGTGCAGTACACTGTCAGAAAAAAATACCAATTACTTCTCACTGGGGCTGTACACTCATATATCTCCCAATTGTACCCTAGTTGTAGGTAAATGTACTTTTTAGTCTAATTTAAGGTACAGAAATGGACTCTGAGGAACAATTTTGCACCATTGGGGGTACATCAATGTTGTTTTTACCTTGAGGAACAAAACTGTAGCAGGGCTGTACCCTTTTCTTCTGACAGAGCAGATGGTTTGGGGTGTTTATGAAGGGATTAAGGTCTTATTGAGTGTGACTGAGCTCCTTTTAGAATGAGTTTGGTATCATGTGCCTGTTCTGGGAAACGACACGATGTAGGTGACAGAGGAAGGGGATGATACTTACCAGGCATTCTAAAATGGTGAAGAACAGAATAGCAAGAGCCAGAGTATGTACTGAATGACAGGGCATGAGGCCAATTAGCCCACAAGAATAATGCATTTTTTTATGGAAGAAGCAAATTGGAGTTCGGAGTTGTTATCATGTCTGACTGTGTGCTATTCATTCTCTCAGTTAGGGTAAGTGATATTACCATTTTGTGCTATTATTTTCAGATTTCAAATAGCGTGATCTTCCCCACATATACTGAATCATTGCCAAAAAAAATTACAGAAAATTTCAAATAAATTTAAAGCTAAAGAGACAGTATGTCCATGTCAAATAAGATCAGCGGCAGGCCCATGTGTCAGGCTGTGCTAATGACCTGAGAGAGGAAGGAGCCATTTGATAAGCTGAGACAAAGCTCAGATCCTGGGCTGAGGAGCCCGTGATGCAGAGATACATGTCAGTCCAGGCACCTGATTAAGCAGCGGCACGGCCCTGTGGCTGTGGATGAAGTATTTGGGGAAGAGAAATCCCTCCCCCACTTCGCAGAGTGAGGCAATGACCATCACAGAGTGCCTGGTCCTTACTCATCCCATCTGCCCCTGGTCCATCACCTCCGCACTCATCCCATCTGCCCCTGGTCCGTCACCCCCACACTCATCCCGCCTACCCCTGGTCCGTCACCTCCACATTCATCCCACCTGCCCCCGGTCCATCACCTCCCCACTCATCCCATCTGCCCCTGGTCCATCACCTCCGCACTCATCCCATCTGCCCCTGGTCCGTCACCTCCGCACTCATACCGCCTGGCCCTGGTCCGTCACCTTCGCACTCATCCCGCCTGGCCCTGGTCCGTCACCTTTGCACTCATCCCGCTGGCCCCGGGTACGTCACCTCCGCACTCATCCCGCCTGCCCCTGGTCCGTCACCTCCGCACTCATCCCGCCTGCCCCTGGTCTGTCACCTCCGCACTCATCCCACCCGGCCCTGGTCCGTCACCGTCGCACTCATTCTGTCCTTGCAGTCGGCCTCAGCTTCAAGTGCTTTTTCAGCTCCTGACGTCAAAGAACCTTACACAGGCTGAACTGGGTTCATGTGGAATGGTGTGTGAGGATGTCTCAGGCATGTACCACCTAGTGCGGGGACGTGACAACCAACCAGTTTTTGTGTACATTTTCCTCTTTTCATTGACTGCCGAAATTAGGCCAGGAATGGTACAATTACATTAATAGGGTTGGGGGAAAATTGTATTTACATGGCCCCAGTACAGGAGGCAGCCTGTTTGTTTGAATAAACAGAATGGGCCAAGTTATACCAAACTCAACGGTGAGCTCTCCTACCTGTACTTTTTGAGATGGCCCCATTCTTATAGTCACTGATTTTGAATATAAATGGGGTAGTCCAGTGTTTCTGATCCCGGTCCTTGGGGACCTCCAGACAGTCCTACCAGGAGCTGAGAGGGAGCAAAAACATGGACTGGTAGGGGTCCCTGAGGACCTGGTTGTGAAACACTGAGCTAGTTGAACTCACACACAACATAAGCCTTTGCCTGCTTGAGTAGTTATGCACCTAGTTTAATATCCAGTGTAGATTAATTTCAGATGGATGCCCTGACTTTTCGTCAATACTGCAATTAGGAACGTGATAACATTAAGTGCGTAAATGAAGAAGGACCCCTTTGCGAGCGAGTACGTCCCGGAGATGACTGTTGAATTGTTTCAAGGGTCCATGTTTATCTCATGCCTTTGCCTTTTCTGTTATGCACCCACAGTTAGTATTAACCCCCAGCCATGAGAAATGGCATCAGCATCAAGGGAGTTCATCTGTTGGCTGCTCAAACATATTGCTGTGATGATTGTATGGCTTCACACTCCACCAAGCAGCCCCTGCTCCGAATTACCTCCTGCTACAGTGATAAAAGTTAAAAGTTTAAAAGTTTAGCTGGAGTTCTGATAGCCCCTAAAGTTTTAAGCCTGTTGTTGTTTTTCTGTTTTTTTTTTTTGACAAATGGGGTTGTGCTTGGCCAATATCTATTTGGCTTTTTTTCAGAGTACTTCTAATAGATTGGTGAATTGGTGGCGTCTGTCTGCTGTCAGATGGATAATAAGCGTAGTCTCATCTCGCACCGTGACCTTCTGTTCCAGCAGGGCAGATTTCTCATTTCAGCCCGGTCTGACGCTAGTCTAATATTCACCCAGTCATTTACGGGAAGGGCACCCTGTCATCGACAGCTCTCTGATTTTTCTCACCCGGCAATTTACAGATGTCGGCTTTGCAGTGTGGACTGATGATGTCCTCTGGATGGCCGTATGTCTAAAGTGAGAACAAACGTGTTAGATAATGCCAGTGTCTGTTCTAAAGATCTAACTGGCCATAGGGACCGTCTGCCTGGACTCGTCATGTAAGCTGCAGGGTAATGTGCTAATATGAGCGTTGGTCTGCATTCTCGTGACCTCGGTCCGGCGCAGTGACTAAATGCAGTCTATCCGGAGAGTGATACACAGGACCGGATTAAACCTGGGTGAATGGTAACAGAAACAGATGGGTCAAGTGCCCAGTGCTAACATAGATACAGTGTGAGGGTGTGGGTACATGTTAGCATAAAGATGAGGAGTTTGATATTCAGAAATGCAACAAAACCGAAATGTGGGTGTGCTTGTAATATCTCTGCCTGTGGGTTACTTTCCAGAAAGGAAACTGGGATGTTGGGGAAAGAGAATGGTGGTCTAGTTTCTGCTCTTGGTGTTCGGGGAAGACTGTACGTTTACTTTTAATTAGCTATGCCTTGGGGACAAACATTTGCCAGTCATTCTTTTCTAGCTACTGTGTTTTTAGTCATCGCTTTACTGTGGTGTTTAAATACCAGAGCCATGGCACATTTGCATTAATTTCTTCTTTCTAATTGTGTTTTACGGTAAAGGTTGTGCGAGTACTTTGCCCAAATCCCTGTTCCTCTCCACAGTTCCTCTGCCGTTTTAGGCTTCCGGATGAGTTTCGATACATCTGCCTCTGTGGTTGGGCTGTAGCAGGGCCTTGATGGTTTCCACCCAAAGGGGGGATGGGATGGCACGTTAGCAGAAGTATGCCTCAACGGTCCGGAAAACTGAAATCGGATTACTAAAGCCAATTAAAAGCATCAAAGCCAAGAAAGGGTGCAGAGTTGGCAAATTCATCATATAAAATATAAATGCAGTAATAAGAAATCATAATTGTGACCTATACTTCAAAATCTTCATGTTTTCAAGTATCATGGCCCACAGCGTAAATGCAACCAAGCACAATCAAGTGCCCTTCATCGCTATTACAGCGTAAATAGTCCTGCTTCTGACTCAGCTAGCCAATCGCAGCTAGCTCTCATCACATGACCTCTTTCCCAATCTGGTGAATGTGCTTATTATGTGGTACCTTTCCACATTTTAAGAGAAAAACGGTGGCAAAATGTAAACTGTCACTTTGACTGCCGCGTCGTTTTAACGCACTCCTGCAAAGGTGAAACACAATCGATAAGTGACTGCGGACTGTTATGTGTAATGTAGGTCGGCCGTCTCATAAAAGGTGACAAACTGATTTCACTTAGAGTCCGTTCTGATTTCTAGTTTCCGGCTCTAACTAGACTGGTCAGGGGTTTAATGGAGCAGTAAATATGAACCTCCTACCATGAACCTGAACAGCTGGCAGAGCAACCTGGCTGAGGTCATTAGCATCATCATTAAGAAGGATCTGTCTGCCCGATTACTCTGAGGAGGTGCAAGAACTACAGCCAGACGACTGGATTTATTGAGTACCGGTGAGTCCCGATGCTGGGAGCTTACTGTGTGAAAACTGTGCTCAGTCACTGGACACAGCCCTCACTTTGACAGATTCCTGTCTGTTAGGCTAGTGCTTCTCAGACATTCCACAATTTTGGAGTTGGGAGGGAGCAAAGACCTGGACTGCTTGGGGTGTCCCCAAGGACCTGGTTGAGAAACACAGTGTTAGGCTGTGCGGACTTCTCCGTGCTGGGTCAGCATGCCATATAGGGTCTCACACTATAACCTTGCAGGCATTTTCTTACTCACCTGGGAACTCACAGGATGTACTGTATGTCATTTGTATTCATGAGACGCTACAATTGGTCTCAAAGCTATTTTTTGCCCCTGTCAAAGTCTGTTGTCTGATTTGTTAGTAGCAACATCACACATGAAGTGAGAGACACATTACAAACAGTTTTCATGGCCTCCAGTTAGCCTGCTATACCATGGCGTGCTTCACCTAAATACTACTCCTGTAGCACATCTCTTAATTACTCTAAGGAAAATATACGTAGGAGCCTTTGTGAGGTATTGAGCTCATTGCTTGCCTAGCTGTATCGAGCCTTTATGATCGAAGATTGCTTGTTTTCAAAAGCCCCTGCTTATGGATTGCGATTTCGATTTTGGTAAAAATATTACACTAGATTGTTGTAGGTCTGCGCCAGACACGGGTTTCATGAATCACGCTTTGTGCCTGTTCTGAATTTCGATTCATTAAACCGCAGCGATGCATTTGGGTCTCCGATCTCTATCATTACAGACAAGGCCATCAGGATACACAGATTCCTAAGAATAGCATTCCCATCGGAGCAATCAGTGTTATACTGAAAATCATGCAATATATACAATATATAGTATGCTTTTGCAGAATCCAAAAAGTCAATTCTCCATCTTAAAGACCAAATGTCCCTTTGCATTTTAAGGATTTTTGGAATTCCTAAATTAAAAGTCAAGTTACATTTTTCTGGCTCATGTTTACACAGATTAAACAAGCGAATGAGTTAGGGGCAGCTGATGTTCAGCCCCGTAAACATATTGCAGTGTTTACAGTCGGCCCCTGCTCCCTTTCTCTTTTTGGTATGATTGCCCGTGCGTGAAGGCCTTCCATCCTGCCCTCTCGCTTGTTGTGCTTGCTGTGCCTGGCTGGGGAATTCTGTGCGCTTGCCCTGACTTTGTCTCTCCCCTCAGCTCCATCGCTGGCTCCGCAGAACATCCAAATCAACGCTTTGTCCTCCACGCAGCTGGAGGTGGTGTGGGAGCCCCCCCCAGTGGAGACACAGAACGGCAACATCCAGGGCTACAAGGTAAGGGCACCGTGATCTACCCCCCCCCCCGATCCCGCCGGACCCCGACGGCAGTAGGCACTGGCGGAGGCAGGAGGTAGCCATAATTGATGTGCCGATTTACTTTTGGTGTTGGGCTTATTTTACAACAAAAGCTTCAATCACTTGTACATCCTGGCTACTGTTGAGGTGCTCAAGGTTAATTATGCATCGCGGCAAATGGCAGTGTTGACACAAGCTGTAAATCCACAGGAGCCAGACATTGGCGCACACCTGTTCTTAATGTGAGTTTGCTCTGGGAACATGCAGAATCCCTGATAAGATTTGTCCTCTCGTCCAACTTCTGCTTTAAACTTTACTCGAGGTTCTCATCGGAATTCTGCCGCAGCGCTCTGCCGCAGCGCTCTGCCTCCACTCGGATCATAGTAGTGAGTTTCATTGTGTTTGCTCCACACAGTTGGTCACAACAGACTCTGTTTCCAGTGTGGCTGGTAAGCTTGTGTATAGCAGAATAGCAGAGTGAATCCTATTTCTTTTGAACGTGAGCTCTAAAGCAATGAATAATTGTTTTTTTTCTAAATTGGGTGGCTTTGAGTTCATTTAAAAGTGACAGACTGTAGTAAATTATATTTATCTTAATATTATACTAGAGTGCAGCATTAATTTCTTAGTGGTACTTTTATTTCGGCTTATTTGACTTTCTTAATATATGAATTAATTTCAAACTGTTGAATGGTATTTAAACTTCTGTCATTCTGTTATATACTGGTGCAGGAAGAAGGGCTGAATTGGGTTGCAAAAATGAGTATGTGCACAGTTTCATATTTGGCTACACTACTGACTTCAACAAATCAAAATTTATCACCTCTGTTGTTCAAAAAAATCGCCATGTCAGCACAGATACCTGGTAATAAATATTAGATCCCTCGATTTACAGTAACCAGCTATATAACTGTATCTCTTGTTCCTAATAAATAACAACAAGTCAACCAGTTGCAGACAACAAGCAGCTTCAACCTTTTTTCTAACCGGTATCCTTGGATACGGCCAGGAATACCCCAATGTAATGCGGCAATCCAAGTTTCTGCCTGACTTGAGTTCTGCCAGTTGAACAGGCCTGTTTTTCTGCAATGGCACAGTAAAGTCTATACAGAGGAATCTAATAAGGCTATAAGACTATACATATTCATCATGTACTGTTTGGTACATTATTTTCAGTTTGGTACGCACAACGAAATGAATGAATAGATTTATTGACACTGGCGAAACCTAAATTCACAAGTAGATGTTCAACACAGAAAAGGCTAATTGTGGCTG
>JAAGVU020000092.1:22122172-22139155 GCA_011763525.2 Mormyrus iriodes | reverse complement strand
CGGAACTCGGATATGCTGCTGGGAACACATCCAGCCTGCTACCTCATTTAAAACGATACCATCCGAGTGTGTGTACTACCAGAGCAAGGGAGTCTCCCTGTGGAATTTAAAGGTACATTTCCGAGGAAATTGAGACAATGATTAATTTCAAAACATACTGAAATTGCAATGAACTCTGCAGCCAAAACCAAGCTTTGTACCAATCTGAAAGTCTTACGTACTAACATTCTCATAGTGTACCCACGGTAGCTTTTAGAAATGCTAACTTTTGCAGTAACTGATGCCTTTCTTTTTACATTTGAACCAGATCTATTACTGGGAGAAGGACTACCAGAACGAAACAGAGAAGGTGAAAGTCCTGTTTGTCCCAGAAACGGCCATGAGGCTGAAGAACCTTACCAGCTACACCTCTTATGTGGTCAGGCTGTCAGCCTTCAACGCTGCGGGGGATGGCCCTATGAGCGAACCCAGAAGGGGACGCACTCTTCAAGCAGGTGAGGACTCACTTATGGAGTGGCTTTCACCATTGACTTTGTAGCAGTTTGCCTTGAAGCAGAACAGGAGTAGGGCACCATAGAAGGTATGATATACAACAGCTCCTGGTGTATCACCGCACTTATTGCTCGAGTCTCTCCCAGGCTCAGGAAAGGCTCACAGGAGTATTAATTAATTTGCTGTTATGTTGTTCTGCTGTTTGCACCTCGTCCTCTTCATTAATGGGCCTCAATTCATTTTAGTAATGTAATTGAGCGCGGGGTACATGTTGACCGCGAGGGGCATGATTGAAAGTCATACAATGAGGCTAGTCCATAGCGCCCTCCCACCTCGCCTCATCGGATATATTTAGGTAGGAGCTGGCATTATTAACGGCCCTGTTGCTATGCAGCCCCAGTGTTTGCTGTTAATAATCTGTCCGTCTCCGTTAAACGCAAAGCGAGGGTAAATGAGACCGGAGTGCTCGTAAAAAGGCTGCCAGCCAGTGTGATGGGGAGGTGCTAATGCACAATTACGGTTATAATCCTCATCTTCAAATTTGTTGTGTAAAACAAATGTAACATCAAGCTACCGCTACTGTTAAATAAGTACAGAGCGACAGATATGTCAGATATGGAGACAGTGTAAATAAGATCTTAGCCTTATGATTACCCAGTGTTTCGATACCTCCCCACCCCAAGCCCCAAGTGTTCCCAGCTTCATCACCTTCTCCGAGGTCACCACAACCACTCTCAACGTGTCCTGGGGGGTCCCCCTGTCTCCTAATGGCGTGGTGGAAGGATACAGGGTTGTATATGAACCCTTGGCGCCCATACATGGTAAGTGACGTGTTCCTTCTCCTATTCACGGGTGAGAGCATTCTTTGGTGAGCGGTTAGGAAAATTGGACAATCAAGAAAAGGTTTTAAGCCTAGCAAAGAAACTCCTTTTTCATTTAACCTGATTTCTTTCATTGAATTGAAAAATGGTGAGATTTATCAATGATTTCAGTCAAAAAAAGGTATTGTGTTGTAAAAACATGTCACATGCACTTAGCCAGAGATGAGGCACTGAAGTCATTTCAACTGTGCAAAGATGCATTTAACAAAAGACCTTTTCACATCTGATGGCTTTAAATGTCAGCCCTGCAGTTTATGAGCACTTGAATCATAGGAAAAAAATGTGCATTAGCCTTTGGAAATCTGTCTTGTTAAGATGCTGTAAGATGGCCTTAATGTAATGGTAACATCCCATTAATCGCTAATTTAATCCTTGTATAATACAGTGACAGTACAGCCATCCTTTGTGCTTTTAGGGTGTGGTCTAGATAATGTAACGTTTATTTTGGGGAAATGATTACTGTGTCAGCTGTGTATTCTAGAATGGACACATATATAATATACATGGGGTGGACAAAATAATGGAAATCACAGAGACTGATAACAGTGAGTCATGCTAGGCTGTTTGCCAGCCAGCAGCATGTGTCAGCTCTGGAATAGATCTGACAGTCAGCTCTTTAATATGCGAGACTTCAAAGCAACATAGCGCAAATAACAATGTTCTAAAGGGGCCAGAGTCTGAATCACAGGTACATCAGTCACAAAGCTGCGAAATTATAATGTCTCGAGGGTAATGGTCATAAAAATGATGACCGTAGATGCCAGACACCAAGATGAACACTGATCATGAGTCCAAGCTGCCCAGAGGGGAAGAACAGACACTTAGCAGGTTAATCGCTAAACACCACTAAAATCTGACCTCGAAGATTCTCACTGACACGAATCAGCACATTTGTGACCCAGTCTCAACAAAAACTGTATGCCGTGACCTTCACAATGTTGGAATTTATGGCAGGACAGCTGTTGGGGAACCGCTCACGTCCAAGACCAGTGAACAAAGATGTATAACCTGTTTTAAGTAGCAGCAAAACCAGACCCCTGAGGGGGAAAAGTGGGAATGGAGAAAAAGTAGTGTGGTCTGATGAGATATATGATTAGGTAGGGCTGGGCGATATTTCGATAAAATATCGTATCGTGGTTACAAACAGCAGTTTGAATATCATACGTATCGTGATGTAACCTAAACACTTGCTCTCTTACATAAATAACAGTTATAATCATCATCATACCAGTCACATGCTCCATAACTGTTAGTAAAAAAATGCAGTTATCATAATCAGAAACTCAAAGGCACCTGTCATATTTTACTGATTTCTACATAGGAATATCAGAATATTGTGATAAATATCGATATTGTGAAAATCTCTGAGAATATTGTGATATAATTTTTAGGGCATATTGCCCAACCCTTCCCTTAGGGTTTACGTTTGGATGCTGTCACCCGCGGTCAACGGCACAGGCAGCCTTCTCGATGGGGGCATTAAATCCGATGATTGTTCTGCATGGTTATATAATAGCTGAGGAAAATGAAGCTATATTACAGGACCAGGTGCATCCTATGGTGCAAACACTGTTTCCTCATAATGTTCCCATATTTCGAGATGATAATGCCCCTATTCACACTGGAAAACAAGTTCAGGAGTGGTTTTAGTTCACCAGGGTATAGCCCACCGCCTTCCATGGGGTTCCCAAACACCAGGCCAAAGCTACAGAAATTTTATGGAAAGTCCTGAAGCACAGTATGCAAGGTAGATTTTCATCTCTCTCATCCCTCAAAGAGCTGGAACTCTTTCTGTATGAAGAATGGTCCAATATCTCACTACAAGTAGCTCCGGATGGCATGACATCATTCCTAAATAATATGCATGCATATATATATATATATATATATACATACACACACACATATATATGTGTGTTTGTGTATACAGTTTGTTAAATATTAATTGATTTTGTAAATGCTACAAATAGTAGGGCAAAGATCATTTCCTTATGTCGAAACTGGATGAAAATGGAGACACACTCCCCGCCCCCCTCCAGCAGGTCTTCCCTTTGGTTTCTTACATTGTGAGTGCTATGGATGCAGAGCTTTAAAATACCAAAGAGCAAGATTAGTGGCACCTCCAGTAACAAACCACCCACGGTGTTGTTATTCCTTGTTTACCTCAGATGAAAGAGGTGACGTTATTTAAATTGAAAGTCATCCAAATGTCATTTTTATTATGTGAGAATATTTATACTAAAATTATGTATAAACAGGGGGATTTGCATTTGCAACCGAAATCCGGGATGCAGGAATAAATATACTGTGTGACCTCGGAATGCGTTTCGTCCTGTATAGGCTGCTGACTGAAGGTTGGGATCTCCTCTGTTTGTGTTCGGCAGGTGTGAGTAAGGTGGTGACCGTAGACATCAAGGGCAACTGGCAGCGCTGGCTGAAGGTGCGAGACCTGACCAAGGGCGTGACCTATTGGTTCAGAGTGCAAGCCAAGACCATCAGCTATGGACCTGAGCTAGAGGCCAACATCACCGCAGGACCAGTAGAAGGTGAGAGCTACAAAGTTTGGTGTAAACGCAGACATTGCATCTGCTGCACAGGAAGGATCTGCCCGGTGAAGTTTATGGATTGTCATGATCCAGCACAGCACATCAGGGATTCACAGCAGAAAAGCACTTCATCAAGTATGGATCGATAGTTCGCAGGCCTGTGGTTGAGCAAAGAGGTAGCACCACAAACTTTCATTGATTTAAGTCATTAAACAGCAAGCTATTTGGGGTTTGCTTTAACTGCTCTCCTTGTTAGCTACTGGGTGGTCTGTCCATATTTGTCTCGGCTGTCTTCCTCATCGAGAGACCGCTAAGGAATGCTGAGCGCATTCAGTGCAGGTATCCTTTTGTCATCCTGTGCTAAAGCACTCTCATCAAAAAGTGTACATCTTTGGTTTGACCATGGGCCATTGACCGATGGCTGTTGTCCGCTTGCCGATGACGTCACTGTAGAGACCGATCCAGTAGCTTATGATGCAGATGCAGTAGCTTAACAGTTTCTTCCTTCACGCCCACAGGATCCCCTGGCTCTCCCACAAAGATGTCAATCGCAAAGTCTTCCTCCTCGGTGACGATTCACTGGTCCCCAGGAGATAAAGGGGCGGGGCCTATCACAGGTTATGTCATTGAGGCACGTCCTTCAGGTGAGGACAAGTTTTACATCCGGCGTTGCTTACATTTTCAAATCACAGTTAACAGTTAATAGTAGACTTGCTGCAGTTGATTGGCAAATGTAGTGGCAGCTGGGCCAGTTGAAAAATGACTCAAAATAACCTGAATCAAAACAGTTCCTTCTAAAATGGAAGTGTCTCTTGGAAGTCTTGACATCTCAGCTGCTAGAAATACCTTGTTAAGACATCAATATGTAGTATTTCCAAGTAACTGATGAAAATTTAAAGATTTATTTGAGCACTACAGTGGAGATATATAGCGTGTATCGCCACTCTCAGTGAATGCTTTTTTCTTAATTTTCTTGGAAAAAAAACTTATCTCTGAAAGCAGAAGATTTCATGGCAGAGAAGTAGGTTCACACAGAAATGTGCGGGAAGCTTCTCTTCTCGGTGACATTTACATTGCGAGTGACGTTCCCCCTGCTGTGTTTGCAGACGAAGGCTTGTGGGATACCTTTGTGAAGCACTTGTCCCCCAGCAGTACGTCTCACTCAGTCAGCCTGGATCGCCTCAGGCAGGGGGTGAGCTATGAGTTCAGGGTAATCGCAGTCAATCACTTTGGCTACGGTGAGCCCAGCATGCCCTCTGCTGCCCTGTCAGGTAATTACAGTTTTTAGAACTCCGCCGATGTTTATCATCAGAAAGGACAGGATATCAGTCATTGTGTTTCTTTGTTTTTTTTTGTTTTGCTTTCTTCTTTTATCAGAAAAAGTGAATTGATGTTGCCTTAGACAAGGGCCGGCTGAAAAGTTAAGGCAGTTCAAATCAAGACAGCGTTAATTATTACAATTGGTGGTGCGTCCGTTGTGGTGAAATTTTTGTAGTAATTGACAGCGACCTTGCTTTGCGTTAATGATTTTCGGTTCATTTACAATGCAAATGGAATTAATGAAAAGGGCAAACATGCAATACCATTTGCATTTAAAGAAAATTTAAGCTACTAAGTATTTTATTTCTCAAAATCCATTGCTTAATAAGAAAAACATTGATTGCTGTTAGAGGACATTTGAGATGTTTGCATTTCTAAAGGGAATATCAGCGTAATTAAACAGTGAGGCAGATTAGAGGGCATAATGAAACAACACACTCAGAACACACTAAAGATTAGAGAAGTGTCATTAGATTACATTAAAAAACGAGACTCTCTTTGAAGTTGTTTTGCTCATTTTTTATTGTTTTTTTACCCATTCATTTCATCTTCCCTTTCATTCAGGTACTGCTTTATGCTGCTTGTAATACTGCTTTAAAAGCAGAGCGTGCTGTATGGTGTAATCAAGCCAATTCGCATTCTTACCGTAATTTTCAGCCAGCTTTGGAAAAACTTGGCCTAAATAGCGCCCTCTTGAGGTCGACATATGGTCTGCCCCTCAGTAGGACAGCATATACTGACAAGGGAATCCTTTTTGGTGACCATTTTTAATCCACTGTTCATTATTATGAGGATCATGAAGGACATGCTGTTTTATTTCCCAGAAAATAAATCACAATACCTGGATATATTCATGATTGTAACAGAGTTTTCTGCAATTAAAAAATTCATGTGTGACTCAAAGGGGAGACATTGCCACTAGTTCAAGTGGAGCTTTTCATTTATACCAAACGCTGAAACAGAATCAAGAGAGCATGTCTGCCGTGAGGCCAGGCTGCTCTCTGAAGAGTGTGAGGAATGCAGCTTAATCTCTGGCACCCCCTGCTGGGACAGGGTGCTAGCATGTCTTCCCACAGCGTTCCTCCGCATTAACATAGTCGTGCATCTGACCATCTTTGTACTCGCATAGCCCAGTCCGAGACCCCTTTCTACGACGAGTGGTGGTTCCTCGTCGTCATGGCGTTGTGTGGCCTCATCCTAATTCTGCTGCTGGTGTTCGGCCTGCTGCTCTACGGCCAGAACAGGAAGTACAAGAGCTGCAGCCCTGGTGAGTGGACCCCTGGGCCAGCTGTCGCGGGCCCTTCACACGCTCGTGAGCACTGCCATAACAGGCATCGCCTCCCTGCAGAAGAGCACTTCAGGAGCTTCTAGCCCACACTACAGACGGGGGTCATCTGACCTTATACTTCCTCCCTTTCACCACTATGCCCAGCTAAACACTGAGTCTACAGAGATGTGATCTTGACAACTAAACAAGTATAATGTTATTCCATTATTATATCCGTCTGGTTCACTTTTGTGATTTAAAACCGGCTTTTTCTGCTCCGACGCAGGAAAACATATCTCCACCGTGGAGGAGGCTGTCACACTCGATAACGGAGGCTTCACCGCACTCGAGCTGAACAACCGACATCTGAACGCTAAGAGTTCCTTCCTGAAGAAGAATGGGACAAGGTAAGAGATGATTCTGGACTTGAGCTGAAGGAGTCTTTCGGTACATCAAGAACTCCAGGTATACTGCAGAAAGTTTGTTTCCCGAACACGGGCAGTTAGATAAAAGGTTTGCAAAATGACAAATGGCATCATCCTGGTCCGAAAGGGAGCTAATAAAATCAGTGTGCAGTTTGTGAGCAATGGCCTCTCCAGTAGAGAGGTTGCCCTGAGTGGATGTGGATGGGAAAGGCCCCTGAAGCGATGATTGCAGGTGACGTGAGGTGCTGAGGCAGCAGGTCCTGCTTGAGGGCCTCGCAGACCCGGGGCCACATCCTACATGGTGTCTCCTTCTCTTAGAGCTCCATAAATGGTATTACAGGGGCCTGCCCTTGTGATCTGCCGTCGGGGTCTTCTGGAAACCTAATTTTCAAAGGTCCCCCATACCGCCATGCAACAAAGTGCAGCTACATAAACGCTCATCTTTAATTAATACTTTAGAAAAAGTTTTACAGTTTGTGACTCATAGAAGACGTTAATGACGGTGTTTGTAAATGTTTACATGGTCAGGACCCTGGGGCCTAACCCAGGCAACAGCACAGTGTTGGGGTATACCCTAGGCTAGGATGCCTGATGTCTGTGATTATGCTCACTTTCAGCAGTGTTTCCCAACCCAATCCTTGGGAACCCCCATACGGTCCACATTTTTGCTCCCTCTGAGCTCCCGGACCAAAGATATGGACTATCTGGCAGGGAGCTGAGAAAGAGCAAAAACGTGGACCGTCTGGGGGTCCCCCGGACTGGATTGGGAAACACCAAGCTATAGTATGCATGTCTGGGACCGATGAGTGTCAGTGACTCTGTGGATCTCCTGCTGCGTGTCCCCTGGCACCCAGGTCCCCCCCACGGCCCAGCCCCGGAGGCCTGCATTACTCCGACGAGGACTTGTGCAACAACTACAATGGAGCCATCCTGACAGAGAGCACCACTCTCACCGAGAAGCCCGCTGAGGTTTCGGAATCAGAGGTAGCCGCAAGCTCCCGCACAGCAGTTTCTCTGCTGACAGCAAGGCTTTCCTCAGCATTCCCCACCCCCCTCTCCAGCAGCACGGTGGTAAATCCCAGCTATATAAGTGCCCTGTAACAGCAGGAAGGTGATTGACTGAAGAGCAGCAGCCTCAGACTTGTGAGCAGGCACACAGCCAGCTACCAGCAGGTCTTCTGATTACTAAATTACACATGCTATTCTGAGTTCTGGATCCATGAATTAGGAGTCTGTGCTGATGTCCGGAAGGTCACCGGTTCAAATCCTGGGGCCAGCAGAACAATAGCATCACCTCTCTCGTTTTCTCATAACTAAATTACACATGCCTTTCTGGGTTCCTAATCCTTCTGGATTCTGAAACGGAGAGGGAGGAGTCTGGCATCCCCGAATTAGGAGTCTGTGCCGACGTCCAGAAGGTCACCAGGTTTGAATCCCGAGGCCAGCAGAGCAATAGCATCGCTGCTGGGCCCAAAAACTGCTCCAGGGGCTCTGGATAAATGGCTGACCCTGTGTTCTGACTTCAAGCCTCACTCCCAAATCTATATGTGTGCTTCATAAAAGAGCGAGATGGGATATGCGGAAATCAAATTCCTGTGTGCCTGTAAATATAGAAATGGCAAATGAAACAATCTATGTAAACTATCTTGCCTGTTTTATTTAAGTGTCTTAGAAGGATTCCTTGCTTATTATGCAAACACACGTTTCATCCCTCTGATGGCTGGTTGAGAGAAACTGCAGGATGAACACTTCTCCCTGCACAGTGAGCCAGTCGCTAATCTCCCCTGTTCCCTCTTCCCACCCGCAAGGCCACGGACAGCGACTACGAGGACGAGCGGCCCAAGCACTCCTTTGTGAACCACTACATGAGCGACCCCACCTACTATAACTCCTGGAAACGACAGCAGAAGGGGCTGAAGCCAGCACCCACCTACTCCTATGAGGAGTGCGCCGGAGGGGACGGAGAGTCCTACTACCAGACGGTGGTGACCCAGCACAGTGTGGGAGGGGCCTACACAGCAGCAGGACAGCCCGCCCCCGGCTCTCGGACTCCCGTCACCGGCTTCTCTTCGTTCGTGTGACAAAGGACGGGCTCCATCGGGCGTCCACCTTTGGCCATAAGCAGGAGAAAGAGACTCTCCTTTCAGTCTGTAATTATTTCTCAGTGCTGACAGGTAACAGTTGTCATTTGCAAAGATCGCATCTGGAAAAAAAAGATTTACTGTTTGCACAATATTGTAACCCCATGTAAGAGAGACCCTGCACTCCTGACAGCAAAGCTCTGCTCTGGGGAAATGAAAGAATGTTCCACATAAACTATTCAATCTGTTCCGTTTGTCCGAAACTGAGTAGAAAACCCCTCGTGAAAGACGTTACCTAGCGAGGCTGTTCCGGCATTTCGGTTTTGTGGATTCTTCAAACAATACATACCTTTCATTCTTCCTGTGCTGCGTGAGCATAAGTTTATGGACTGTTGCGAAAATAGGCTCCTCGAGGTCCCATCTTCCCGGTGTTCATCAGAACAAGGCAGCAAACCGATTCTTTCGGCCGCTTGCGTGTAGAAAACAATATTGTGATTTATGGATGGATGGTGTTAATTCAAAGTATTCTCTGACAATGACATTTACAATCCTGTAATCACGTGACTCTCAGTCAAATGAATCATTTTACCCACAATTCACCGCTGAAGCTGAAAGCGATATTGCACTTGGTGGGGTGGGAGGGGGGTCGATTGCGGACACGCCGATGACTGAACTTCACCAAAACTGCATTAAAATAAAAATGGATCATCGGGCAGCAGAACGGAAATCCCCGTCATCTGCTGTGGCAAGAGGAGAGCGGATCCAAATGACTTAAGTGACCACAAGTTAAAGGTAGTTAAAAAAAAAAAACTATCTGTCCTTGTCCCAAGTTAACTGTCTGCGTTACATCATACAGAAATGGAAGGTTGGTCATATGCTATAGTTTTTGTGAACTAATCTGCTTTTCAATTCCCATCAGTCTTGTCATAAAGGCCCCTACTGGTGTGAAAAATTATGTTCACTTGAAGATTTGTTGCTTTGATTTCTTTGTATGAATGTAATTTTATTTGTTTACTTTGAAGTACGATAAAACACCGCCTTTGCACACACTGACTGCACTCGTAAGCCATACAGAATTTGCTTTAAAAGGAAGGTGCATTTGTTGTTTTTTTTGCTAGTTCTGTTCTTTGTTTTTACTTTTTACAAGCAAAAACATAAACATTGTTCCTTTGTTCTTTTTTTTAGGTTAGCAATATGTACTGTATATGTGTATTTTTAGGATAAATTTTGTACAGATAAATTTTTACTGTAGTGTTCTTGCCAAGGTGGTGTAGTTCTGTAGTGATGCATTACACCCATCCATTTTTGCAACGTGATAGTATATGGAAATCAATAAAGAGAATGAGTTTTAAAATAAAAAATATGCCTGGTAAAATGGAAAGGTCTATGATCCCATAGAGTAATAGCACTGAAAAATTCAATATATTTTTGTCAGCAGATTGAAATCCGAGATAATTCCTGACCAAACATCCTTTCTTTTACCCACGGCATATAAACTCACTTTTCATGGACTGAAACAATTTCCTCACTGCCCCTCAAACTCTAATGAATTGCTCATTGTAGATCCTGGTCACTCTGTGACCTTATACTGTAAGTCCTCTTTATTTCAGATTCTGCTTGTGCTGTTCTGCCAAAGAACAATTAAGGGCGTTTCCTCACCAAGATGGCGATGTATGGAGATGCGATGGATCTTAAATCATCTCTTATCATGTCCTTCATATTCACAAGAACTCTCTTCGCTTCTTTCAGTTGTTCTTCTCGGTGATACCACAGAGCATGTGCTGGAAAATGATGGCTGTGCCACACAAACACAAAGCCCTTCACGATCACATGTCAATGCAAATAGTTGCAATTACGTTTGCCGTCCATATGCCAGGGCACGTCGCCGGGCCGGGCAGCCTGGAACATCAAGGCTCTCTGGAAAGCAGCCTACAGCTCCTGGAGCTCACATCAGGATGGTTCAGCCAAGTGTGACATGGTCCTGAAACAAAAGCCAAGCAGCTACACAAGCCGAGATTAAGTTATCCAGATGTTGAACCAGATGTGATGCTTTTATTGCAGCTGAAGTATAAAGAAGTCTCTAATATATTGTTAACACATAGAAGTAACCTGAAAATATTTCTTTCACATTTCATGAATATTAGGCCATAGGATACATATTACTCAAAATTCTTAATATGTAGGTGGGTAGACAATGTTCCTCTTCTTATTTATACTGTTAATGAACGCTTTTATGCAGAGTAACTTAACACTCTCTTAATAATTCCTTAATTTTCTTGAAATAAAATGGCATTATAAAGCTTCGTGATGCTGTGCAGAATAAGACTTTTTGTGATACAGTACCACCTTGTCTTTCGTCGTCAGGATTTCCTACAGCGTCTGAAAACCCGCATGGTCTCCCTCTGAATGGTTTGCTAATCCTCTGAGAATCGGAGGTGAGTCGAAGCTGCTTCCAGGTGGCTGAGCCTGGTCATGTCTAACCGTGGCTCAGCTCTGCTCCATGCCAGAAGCAGCGAAGCCTCACGACGGGGAGGAGGCTTTAAGCTGGTTACCACCTCGGCAGGCCGCTGTCCACCAGCAGCAGGACCTGTGCTGCTCTCTAATTCCATGTTATCCCTCCTTAGTGTAAAAGAGAGCCAGAGTCGTGGTAGGAAAGGCTTCAGGACTGGGCTTTAACTTTGGAAGTATGAAATATTTCTTTAGTATGAAACTGAGAAACTTGGTTTATTTATGTGACAGTTTTTTAAAAACATATAAATAAAAAGCCATGGTTGTATGTTGTGACTTCCCGCTACCTTACATTTCCTGGTTGTAACATGTAGAGCGCACATTTCAAACTACATTGCAATTTTTTACTGGTTTACATTACATTGACTTCTCGTTTTACTTGATGCTCACTTAATGATTTAATGATTCATAGTCCTCCCATTTCTAAACAATTACACTCAAATCAATTGCATGATTAATTTTCTACATTTCTATTCATAATTATATGACTGTTGTCTATCATGCAATGTTTTCCAACCCAGTCCTCGGGGACCCACAGCGGTCCACGTTTTTGCTCCTTCCCAGCTCCCTACCAGACATTATAATTATAACTTTACTCTTATTTATTTTTTAACTGAACTTGTAACATTTAATTCTCTGCATAGTCTGAAATGGTACAGGATGCATTTCACTTCATGTTGTACATGTATGACTATGCATGTGACAAATAAAGAATCTTGAATATTGAATCTTGACAGTCCACATTTTTGCTCCCTCCCAGCTCCCTACCAGACAGTCCATGTTTTTGTTCCCTCCCAGCTCCCTGCTAGACAGTCCACATTTTCGCTCACTCCCAGCTTCCTGCCAGACAGTCCACATTTTCGCTCACTCCCAGCTCCCTGCCAGACAGTCCATGTTTTTGCTCCCTTCTAGTTTCCTGCCAGACAGTCCACATCTTTGCTCCCTCCCAGCTCCAAGTACAATAACGTGGTCTGTCTGCAAGTCCCTGAGGCCCAGGTTGGGAAACATTGCTGTAATGTTACAGAATGTCTGTAATGCTGTTTATGACCTGTCCTTGTAAGCAGGATTTACTGGCGAAAAAAATTATGTTTTGGTTCTTTTCATTTTCTCATTATAAATGGTTATACTTGTTCATTTAGTTTTACTCCTCTGTATAATTGGTACTTGTCTCACTTGTGTTTAGCCTCCATAGAGGTGTTGACAGTAACAAGTGAGTAATGATATTCACTCAATCTGTGCTGTTCCCAGCTTGTCAGGGCAAAAAAAACCTATTGTAGTCAAGTAGTAAAAATAGAGTATAACCAGATTTGCGAATCTTGATATTCACGGTTTCAGTTATTCGTGAGTTCGGCGTGAACAATTAAATGGGAATATTTCTGGATGATGCGTAAGCCAAAAATATATAAACAATACTGAAAATAAGTTGGAGTACATCTTTATTATTAAAAGTTCCTTTTGGTAAAAAAAAAGAAAATGAGCGGTGGGATCTACGCACCATGGCTTGGGTATGCCTCACACCTTTGTGTGTATTATTCACAAATGTTCACGTTTGCCTGAATCGTCCGCCACTAACCCTCACAAATGTGAAGGGGTTACTGTACCTCTTGTTTATTGTGACTTTCATGTGGCTAACCAGACTGTGTGATTTAATCCAACCGCTACAGCACATATTTTTTTCATTATCAATCTGCTGTGTTCAGATATTTACAAAGACCTAAATTTCAGGCAAAAGATGTACAGTAAAAAATTGTACTTGCAGTTGTTCAGCTGAGGGCCACTGAAAGCTTTGACTTCTTATGGCAAACTTATTTCAAGTTTGATCTAGTTCATGCATAGTTATCATGCCCATACGTTCCCTATAGTGCCTCCGTCTTTTCTCAGCCTTATCGCTTAACTCTGCACATGGTGAACTTTGACAATGTACACAAACTGATTATAAAGTGCCAAAATTTCCATTTATGAGCTTTCTTCTTTCTGCAATTATACTACAATTATGGATCTGCCTTCCATAGCTGCTTCCCCACCCTAAGGATGTAAGGACCCTGGGGCCTCTTTTGGGAAGAGATTCACGGGACACTGCAAAAGGGATGACAGAAGTTAATTACAGGACACACTAACAAAGTCACACCCTAAGGGTAATATAGAGATTGATCCAGAAAAATGGCATATCTTTGGACTTTGGGATGAACCAGAACACGTAGTGGAAATCCACACCAACACAAGGAGGATAGGCTCACTTGCACGTACAGGTCTGGGGTAAGATTGGAGCCACTACCCTGAGATGTAAAGTCACTGAACTGACAAGTAACTATCCAGTATGGCTGACAGCTAACAAGTGACATTCAGTTTTTGTTATACTGAGGTGGTCTTAGATGGCAACGTATTCTAAAAGCAATACGGAACTTAACTTTCCGGGCAGCACAGTGGCACAGTGGTTAGCAAACTGAATGTGCTTGTGTGAGTGAATGGTGTGTGGGTGTCCTGCGATGGGTTGGCCCCCCATCCTGGGATGTTCCCTGCCTCGTGCCTGTAGCCTCTGGGATAGGCTTCGGACACCCCGCGACCCTGAATAGGATAAGCAGTTACAGAAAATGGGTGGATGGTTGGAACTTAACTTCTGTTATTCAACCCAAAAATAGTTATTTCCCACAAAAGAATAAGCTGAATGTTTTGCTGTTATGTTTATTAATCCCACCCAGGGTGTACCCCATTCATGTGTCCTATGATGGCTGGACTGGGCTACAGGCACCCTAAACCCCAGACCAGGATAAGCCGTAAGGTGGATGGATGGATGGATGGATGGACGGAATTTAATATATCTTTGATACATAACAGTAATGAAAATATTAAAATTGTTATGGTTATCCCAACCCAGTCCTCAGGGACCCCCAGACAGTCCACATTTTTGCTCCCTCCCAGCCCCCTGCCAGACAGTCTACATTTTTGCTCCCTTCCAGCTCCCTGCCAGACAGTCCATGTTTTTGCTACGGGGAGCTGGGAGGGAGAAAAAACGTGGTCTGTCTGGGAGTCCACAAGGACCAAGTTGGGAAACACTGATCTATATGTCCCATCTGCCTTTTCAGTAGAAAACATAATATAGAGAATATAGGATATCAAGAAATAACACATTTTTGTTTTTACAACCTACAGTTTTATTATTTAAACACATCAAAGATTTTATTTTCTTTCAAGAAATGTAGCAATTCACATTGGACTTTGGGACAGTATATACATTAATAACAAAAATGTTGCCATTTAATTTGTTTCAAGACAGTTTAGTGATGTAATTTCCTGTCAAATTATATAACTAAATGATCCTCTGTGACCACCGGAGCAGAATGTTAGCAGAATATGGTGACTTTAAAACGGATATGATTACAGCGTGTTTGCACTATGTCTGGTTTATTAGTGTGATTTATATTGCAATTATTGGTCCTTTCTGTTGTTATCTAACAATAAAAACATTGTTGCTGTTATTCCTCTTCCTGCTGAGGCTGTTAGCAGTCAGGTACGTGCTGTTTGTCCCATGTAGGCCTCCTTACCGCAGGCAGGATATCAAGCTATGTCAGCCTCAGGTGCCAGTCTTGCTGCTGGTTGGCTGGGTGACAAGCATAAATCTGCCTGTCTTAACAGCCAAATCATGATCTGGTTAATTTCCTGAGACACCAGTCAATCTGTCATATATTCTTTTATGGCCAGACGTTGTACTATTCCTGGCCAAGTGAAGAATTAAGGAAATGGATTGTATAGCAAAAGTAATAAAGAATAAAATGTATGTTTGGTTGTATTAATTTGACATTCAATGAGGTATTAAACTGATTAATATCTATGAATTAATCGTCTTCTCCTGTATGGAGAGATATTTATTATTTGGAAGTATGGAACATTGCAATTAAACTGAGAGTAATGTGGGGGGCAGGGAGAGGGGGGCGACAATTTTGATTACAGAGGTGGAGCCCAGTGCTGATGATTGACACTTTTTAAAATGAAGACACAGAATTGTAAACTTACATAATCCCTGAATCCATTTCATTTTGGTGTGTATTAGTGATTGAGCTCAGGAGGGTAGTCTGTACACCAAAAGGGGAGAAGTATCAGAAATGCTACAGTGTTGCTGTGAAATGTTATTAAGGCAGCATCAGGTTTAATCTTACACTAACACTGTGCTGCATGCTTTCTTAGATTTTAATATCTCAGCTTGTAGCCACTCATTCATCTGAAGTGATTTTAGTCCAAAAAATGACAGGTGCAGGACAAACAGATACGTCTTTAACCCACATTTGAATATTAGGAGAGGTGAGTTTATAAAAAGTCATTTCACTCTTGGGGTAGCATAAATCACCATGACCTTGGACATACATATGTTGTGCAAAATGTTTTCAAACTGGTACAACATGCCAAACAAGGTGGAGTGGTGGGGTGCTGACAATAAAGGTGGGGGGCTGCACGGGAGGGGTAGTGTGCTGTCAGTAAAACTTATCAGCTGGGAGGGGTTTCTCAGATGTGATCACAATGCACAAATGTCATGATGTGTGGTTTGAAAAAATATAGTTTCTTTCTGGAAAGTACCAAATCCCTTCCCTGAACCCATTGCGTTTCTCAGCCTGGTGGAATACTGGCCGTGTAGCAGGGGTTGGGATCCCCTATTGTACTGGGTAAGCCATTAGAAGATTGATGGATGGTAATTAAAGGTCTTTCCCTTTTCCAGGCTGTATGTGCTTCTCTGTTCTGAGGAAATCCATCAAACGGTTAGGTGGCAAAGCATACCATCTGTACAAATTCCGTTGTGACCCTGAACTGCCCAGATCCACAGATACATCCCATTTAAGAGTCTGTGGGATTATTTGACCTGTCAGTCAGCTTGGTTTAACCCAATGGGAGCCAGCAAAGTAACCAGTAGGTTAAACCAGGCAGTGATGCATAATACATAATTATGCAATCCACAAGAGTCCAGCCCTTGGTAAGTTTCCGGGTTCATTAAAAAAAACAGCAAAACAGGATATTCCTCTTATACACAAGTAGGGAATACATAGCATAAACAAACTGCCCCTGGCTATGAATAACTTAATGTATCTGTGAATTTTCCCAAGAATTCACTTTGCTCACACTTACACTGTCCTTTTTGGTGTCAAACGCAAAATAAGTGTTTATTACAGCTCACAGGGGCACAGTAGGGGTATGCATGCCCTGGCAAGTTCAGGGGGGCCAGCACTTTACAGGGGCCCTTAATGCATACAATTATAAAATTATACACTGCTCGAAAAAATAAAGGGAACACAAAAAATAAGACATCCTAGAGCCAAATGAAATATTCTTATTAAATACTTTCTTTACATAGTTGAACGTGCTGACAACAAAATCACACAAAAATTATCAATGGAAATCAAAATTTATCAACCCATGGAGGTCTGGATTTGGAGTCACACTCAAAATTAAAGTGGAAAAACACACTACAGGCTGATC
>JAAGVU020000092.1:22102914-22122072 GCA_011763525.2 Mormyrus iriodes | reverse complement strand
GTTTGATTTCACAGAAGTGTGATTGACTTGGAGTTACATTGTGTTGTTTAAGTGTTCCCTTTATTTTTTTGAGCAGTATATATTGTAAAGGGGGTGGGGGGTTCGCAGCCCTAAAACAGGCTGCTTCAGTTTGGCTACCAGCATATAGTGCTGAGAAAGGAACTAGACTGTAGGACCACCTAGAGAAATGGGGATTTGGGTTATTCTTAATATAATATTGTATAATAATAATAATAATAATAACAATAATAATAATAATAATAATAATAATAATATATTTTTCCATCTTTAACAAGCACATGTCTATAATAACCTCACTGGTGTCCCATGTATTTATTTTAACCGTTTATCATTATTTATTTGTTTCTATATTGATCATTACTGACACCTATTCAAATAGTAGTAATACAATGAAAACTATGCACAGTTATCCCAGAAGACCTGAGTTATTGTGGTCATTAGTTATGTTAAACTGTTAAACATTAGTTATGTTAAAATGTTACACTGAGCAAAAAAGGGACTTATATGCACCTGCTTTCTGAAAAAAAAATGTTTATTTGGAGCATAATTTGCAGCTGTGTGGGCTGACAATGGGATTAACTAGAAGTAATCTTTACCTCTCAATAGGTGGCTAATTACAATTAGTTTTATCTCTCTTGAATGATTTTAATCGCTTTTTAAATAGGATGCTCAATACGTTAATGAGGTAATGTGGGCTCATGGTGGCTTTTGATGGGAGTTGGGTAAGAGCTTCAGCACTACACTGAGATTCTTATTCAAACACTGGCTGTATGCTTTTCTTTGACCTTGGGTTAATTTTGTGAAGTAACTGTACATGAGCTTTGACGCCTTAAAGGACACGTAAAGGACACATAACTGCATCAATGGCTTTTTGATTGCTTTGCCTCTGTAGTTTTGTTGCTAAGCACCTCACTGGGGAAATGGCATCGCTAGTTTGAATGAAGGTACAAGAAGTAGCAGTTGTTTTGATAATGCATGTTTCACTTGTTTCTGACAGAAGAAAACCTTGGCAAGGATTGCACATGTACAAAGAAAATATTGATTGTCACTTCATTAGTTACAGGGCTGATATGTGGATGAACAAGACTGATAAGGTGTATTTTGATTGAATTCATGTTTTGATATTCAAAAATAACTCTTCAAAATCAGCTCTTGTCACATTGTTGTTAATTATTGTTTTTTCATAGCACAGGCCTGCTATCATATTATATGCTATAAAATGAGCATTTTATATTCATACATAACAGTCAATCTTTAAAAAGCTACAGACAAAAAGAATACAATTTGATTTTTGCAAATAATAGCACTCAGTCTTTTGCTTTTGATGGCAGTTTTGTTACAGGTCTTATAATTATTAACTTCAAACCAAAAGGAATTATTTCACATATGAGGAAGATATTTCACTTTCTCATTTTACATTTGTTTTCTTTCTTACGGAGAATTAATATCTGTTTCTAAGAGTGAAATGCTTTAAACTAAACAAACAGGCTTACAATTTAGAAAAGACAGGCATAGCTTCATTTCAAGTTCAAAGTGCCACTTTTTTGGTTCACTTCTGTCGGAAAAGGTTTGTCCCCAAATGAAAAAACTTAAAATATTTGGACTCCTCCAGTTTGTATTTCAAAAAAGAACATTCTTTAATGAACCAGAACGTTAACATATAATTATTAAATAATTTCTTCCCCCTCTTTCTCCCATCAGAGATATATGAGAGTGAAAATCCACAGTGAAGAACGGACCCACAATGCACATTCTATTATTTTTGTATTGTTTCAAGTATAACTGTATTCTTTTTTTTTAAGGTTGACAGAATCCATACATTTCAATTAAATTCTTACAAAATTTATTCATTGTTACATTTGTTTGATAATATGAAATGTATTTTTTTTAAGTGAGATGAGCACCTTCATAATTAAGCTCTATTCCTATTGCCAGTAAATTAGCGAATATATCAAACTTAGCGTTTTGTTATTTAAGCATGCCAGCTAACCACTGGAGATGAAACGTCTGTTAAATTCATTTTAAAATGACATTTGACAGGAACCCCGAAGTAATTACGGTTCTTCAGTAGTACTGCACAAGCAGCATACATAAATCATTGTTTCTCATATTTTCTCATGGTTTTAAGGTAAACTTTGTCCGTACAAACTGAAGGTTATCACGACTTTGATAGTTAAAGAGTTAACGGGAAGGAGTGGATTTTTTTTTTCTGACATAATGAAATTCTGGTTTTTGTATTGTTTCACAATAATATTTGGGGCAAGGGGAAATCTCCATATAAGGTGTATAAATCGGAGTCATTAACATGACACGTTAGAGCGAACAAAGACATGCTGATATACGAAACGGGAAGCAGAGCACATTACGCAATCCGCCTTGTTTGTCGTTGTACTGTAAAGGCTGGCTTAAGGCGGTGAGTAAATCATTAACAGCGCAGCGCAGTATCTTTTCGATAAGGTTTTGTAAAGCCATTGCAGCTATATAGTGCTTGAAAAGTTAAGACTCCTTTTCAGACTGCATTTTTTGAAGCGAAAGAGAAGACTGTACCATGAGCTACGCTTGGTGTTTCTCAGCAGAGACCTGGGCCCTGCTTATATTATTACTCACCTTAGTTGTCGCGTGAGTATTGTCTGTCAGTCTGTATGTGTGTGTATAGATAGATAAATAGATAGATAGATAGATAATATCCATATGTTGAGTTTTGCTATGTTTCAGCTAGTTTATGGCTTCATAAAACAGTATCATAGTATTTGTTATTTACTTTTGTTCATATTCTTTACGTACGTATATATACTGCATTTTGGGTAATTTCATCTGAAAAGTACAGTGAGTATGTTATTTTTGAGTGTAAGTGCTCACAGATTTGTGTAACATGATTAATCAATTCCTCACTTCTTTTGTGTGTACTGTAACCCTTTACTTGTTATTGACAGTTATGGATACTGGCCTTATGGAATATTCAAAAAACTGGGAATTCCAGGGCCAAAGCCCCTCCCATTTTTAGGAACACTTTTGGAATACCGCAAGGTACATTAAAAAAATATATACTTCACCCATGTGAAATGCATTCTGTTGTTTAGAAATGTTAATATTTTTAAAGTATATATTGAAAATGATTATATTGCGCTACTTTTATCATCTTAATGTATCTAGGGCTTCTTCAATTTTGATATGGAGTGTTTCCAAAAATATGGGAAATTATGGGGGTGAGTATTCCATCTTAACCATACAAGTAGATCAACGGATAAAATGTTTGCAATAGAGATTTGTAATACATACATATATATTCGAGACATCGGGACCGTACTGATCCAGCTTCACTTTTTACATTTGTTTCATATTGTAGAATATATGATGGCAGACAACCTGTATTGGCTATTACGGACCCAGGGATGCTCAAAACCATACTAATCAAAGAATGCTACTCCCTCTTTACTAACAGACGAGTAAGGCAATATCACTTAATTCCACTTGAAGCTTATAAATGAAAAAGTACCTGCAAAAGCCCCTGTATGGTGAAAATTGCTTGAAACTCTTTGTTTTATAGAACTTTGGCCTCAATGGCCCCCTGCATGATGCCGTCTCCATCGCGGAGGATGAGAAGTGGAGGAGAATCCGCAGTGTCCTTTCTCCCTCCTTCACCAGCGGCCGTCTCAAGGAGGTGAGTGGAACAGCACTCAGCAAGCTGAGTTCCATGTGAACCTTGATAAATGTCTCAAGATTAGCGATGACTTCATATTGTCATGTCCTGCCCTGTCTGACCCTCCTGTCTCCTCACTGGCATGGCTCTAACAAGCTACGCCTGGCGCTCTTTAAGCCCTACCTCTCGTTCCTGCCCTCACGTTCACTGTTCCCAGCTGCCACTTGTCTGCTCCCTTGTCAGGATTGTATTTTAGTGCCTCCCAGTCCTGTGCTAGTCCGTTGCGTCATTGGTGTCGTGTTGTATGGTTTCTCATGTTGCTAGGCTCTAGTTTTAATCCTCTGTGAACCTTTTGTTTGTCAAATAAATCTTTTGTTTTGTCCTCATGCCCGCTCTCGTGTCCTCTGTTCTGTGCCATTATGACACATATCAGCAGTTATGTAAACTGTAGAACATTACAGTAATGATGGTGTAAGGGTCAATAGGAAAGAACCAAGTACTAATTCAGAAAAGAGAAATTCCTAACATATATAAATGTATATAATGTAAATTAAAATGATATTATTGTATGTGAGATTGGACTTATTAGTTAGATTTATTTGTTGTGTAATAACAGACATTTTAAAATACAGGTATTTTAAAATATACATCTGCAATAATTATTAACGCTAAATTACATAATTCTGCCTCAACGCGCATTTAATACTAAATCCAAGCATTATCATTCAATTAAAGTCATCTGTAGTTCATAGCAGTAATCTTCCAGCGTATGTCTGTTGTCTTTTTTCAGATGTTTATGATTATGAAGAAACATTCTGGTACTTTAGTGAAGAGCCTGAAGAAGAAAGCTGACGAGGATGAATCGGTGGATCTGAAAGAGTGAGTAGCTAATGAGTAGCTGCTGCAGAATGAGGTGTGGCTCACTGATTATACTGTATCATGTGTCGTACACTCACCTTTGCCTAGGTGTGGAGTTACACACTAAAATGTACCCTCCAAGAATTCATTTTTTGTTTCCTCAATTTTTCCTCAGGCTTTTTGGTGCATACAGTATGGATTCTGTGACGAGCACAGCCTTCAGCGTTGACATAGACTCTCTCAACAATCCCAAAGACCCCTTTGTCACCAACATCAAGAAAATGCTAAAATTTGATTTCCTCAATCCGCTTTTCCTCTTTGTCGGTAATAAAAGTTCAATTCCTTTACAGTAATTTTGGTAGACGAAATTTTCTGTACCCACGTCTCACTTTTGAATGTTATTATTTTATTTGCGCAGCATTTTTTCCTTTCATGACTTCGCTGCTGGATAAGCTGGACTTCACCTTCTTTCCTTCCTCTGTGACTGATTTCTTCTACGCCTCTCTTCAGAAAATAAAGGCTCAGCGTCAATCTAAAGTTCACAATGTAAGTTTTTTTTCTTCTTTTTAGTAATGCGTCGGTACAAACTGTATCCATTACCTTACTATTAGTGTCTGAGGGACTTCCCGGAAACATAATTGCTACAACAGAGTGATTAAACTTCTAAAATCTTTAAAAAGAACAGAAACAAAAAAAGAGAGATCCATACCGGGCAAGTCTCCACCTTAGGTGATCCACAATGAAGACGGTCTAGATACTAACATCACGGCCAGATCATTAGTGAAATCTCACTCCTCTACTCAGGATCGAGTGGACTTCTTACAGCTGATGGTGAACTCTCAAATAACAGAAAAGGAATGCAATGAAAATGAAGTAAAAGGTATTGAATATATGTACATTTTTATGATTAATAATTTCAACTTAGAACATCTTTTACTTAATTAATGAAGACTGGTTAATAATATAAGCAATGGAAGGTGGGCCAGTAGATAAGTATATAAGGGTTTAACACTTCTGCTGGGTTTATTTAAATCATTCAAAGCCACAATGAAGCAGGTCATCCAGAAATATAATGAACATTAGATGTGATGCTGTGAATGTTGGCCAGATATAATGTAATGTGAATGTGTTCATGCATCTTCCTCTCTTGTGTATGTTCTGGTCTCTATCTGCAGGACTGACAGACCACGAGATCCTCTCTCAATCCATGATCTTTATCTTCGCTGGTTACGAGACCACCAGCAGCACCATGTCGTTCTTGTCATACAACTTGGCCACAAACCCCGAAGTCATGAAAAAGCTGCAAAACGAGATCGATGAGACCTTTCCCAATAAGGTGACTGCATGACACGGGGATGAGCCAAACAGAGACCAGAGGTCAAAAGGTCCTCCTGTTCAAGGACATCCTATCAAAAAAAGCCAACACTATAGATCAAGTGTTGTCAGTATGAACACAGTTACAGTCATCCATCCATTTTCTGTATCCACCTATTGCATTCAGGGTCATGGGGAGTCCAGAGCTTATCCCAGAGGTGATGGGTGCAAGGCAGGGAACAGCCCAGGATGGGGCACCAGGGCACACACACACACACATACACACACATACACACATACACACACATACACACATACCTGTGGGCAATTTGGCAACTCCAATTAGTCTCAGCATGTCTTTGGACTGTGGGGGGGGAAACTGGAGTACCTAGAGGAAACCTCACGATGACACGGGGAGAACGTGCAAACTCCACACACATGGAACCCTGGCAGAGACATGAATGCTGGTCCCAGAGGTGTGAGGCGACAATGCTAACCACTGCACCACCGTGCCACCCCCAGTTACAGCTATCTATTTATTAATTTTAAAAATAATAATTCTGGCTAGCATGTTTAGTCAAAGCCATTCGATGTAATTTTACTATAGTTATAATGTAAGTAAAGTAATTTTTAAGTACAAAAATTGTCAAACCCGTAGCAAAGCAAGCGGGGGCATTCACCCTTGGCCTGTCACGGAAGGGGGCCACTGCAAAATTTACCAAGGTGAATATGGCCGGCAAATTTCCTGTTTTGATAACAGACGATCACGCAAAATTTGCAATAATTTAACGAGAGCTCCACCCAGAGGGGTTGACAAATATTAGCCCCTGCTGTGAGACCCCTTCGCCATCCGCCCCTTTGTCAAACATTTTATAACCCTTGTGTATTTTACTTCTTCCGTTCTAAATTCTAGAATCTATAGAATTTAACCTCATTTTAAAAATGGACTGTGGTAACTTCCACCCCAAAAATAACACATAGGATAACTGTAATAGCTTCAAGAGTTTAAAAGAATGGGGAGCACAGGCATATTTACTAGGGAAAAAATGTACTAGAAAATAAGTTACCTTAGTTTAAATAAGACTAAATGTATATTAAAGTTATTATTCATAAAATATTTTATTGGTAGTTTAGAAACATCAGCTTTGAACACAAGACACTTGGTCTGCAGTAGATTCATTAGCATGAAAATTTTCAAATGTGTTCACTATAATTAATGGTATATATAGATATTATATATATTTAGGTTCTATTCATGATCCCAGTGTTTTATACACTGACATATTAGCTACATGCATAAGTAATTTGCTTGTTGTCCTTAGGCCCCTGTGACATATGACCAGTTGATGCAGATGGAGTACCTTGACATGGTCTTGAACGAATCTTTGCGAATTTACCCCATCGCAGCCCGTCTCGAGAGGGTTTGCAAAAAGACCATCGAGATTAACGGGGTCACCATTCCCAAGGGAACTGTGGTCATGATCCCAACTTTTGTCCTGCACCGTGATCCTGATATTTGGACTGATCCTGAGGTCTTTGACCCAGAGAGGTTAGTTTTTATGTACATTTTGCTTTAACACATTTACATTTGCAAAGTACATCTTACATTATTCATTAGCTGAATAACAGACTTAATCTCATGATTTGGTTGTTCTTTATATTTCTGATAAATTTGTCATAATTGTTTAAAAATGTTAATTATGCCTTGGTTTCCATCCATGTTTTCTACTTAATAGGTTTAATAAGAAGAACAAAGAGAACATAGACCCATACTTATATTTGCCTTTTGGAGCTGGGCCCCGCAACTGCATTGGAATGAGATTTGCTCTTGTCCTTGTGAAACTGGCAATAGTTGAGATCCTTCAGAATTTCGACATTGTTGTGGGCAAAGAAACACCCGTGAGTAGTGTTGATTCATAATTCTTTAATACATTTTTTGCAATATTCCTGACACTTCCATCACTGTTATGAAGAATCACTACTCAAGCAAACCACTGCAGCAATCTGCGGCTAAATTAGCTACTAAATTTGCCATTTGTCAACTGCCAACAGCCGATTGTTTCTGCTTCCCACACACGTCAGTAGAATTAGTTAATAGTCTTGTTAAAACTTATAGTCGTACATAGTTAATGAAATAATCAAACATATTTTGATTGAAAAGGTCAAGTACATTATCAGAACGTGCAAACTTCTGAAACTGTAAGAAGAGATTAATTAAATATTTAAAAAAAAACCTAAGAATGCAATATCAATACAAGAATACATTTATTCAAATTATTTGGAGTAAAATTTGCAATTTACAGGTTATAACATAACAAGAAATATTGATTAGATTTAGCCAATATGTAGTTTGGAGCTAAAGAAATTTCAAATGTATTTCAGTATTTCGTTGGGAAATTTCAGCTCTTTTTTCATTTATTTTGTTTCAGATACCACTTGTACTGGACATTAAAGGACTGCTTGCACCTAAAACTCCAATAAAACTGAAACTCAGCCCACGCTGATGCTTCCATGATGCCATCAATGAAGAAAAATGAACGCATATAAACATATAAAACCTACGGATATTTTGTCTGTCTGAGACATATTAACTGGTATTTTCCCCCAGTCATTAGCCCAATGTTATAATTGTTATAAAATGTTATAAAATGTAAATAATTATAGCTATACAATGAAAAGACCTTTTCAGTGTAATTTTTTGAAAATGTTTCTTGAAAGTTGGAAGTTTTTTTTTGTTCAACAGTGAGAGCCACGGTGTTCCATGAAATGATTCTTTTACTGCTTTCTAACATTACCTTTGTGTTTATGTACTGTTGGGATATGTTCATCTCTTTGTGTGTCCCTGTGAAGTAAATAATAATAATGCTAATTACATGATTTGAATGTTCAGATTGTAAGAAGAACTGACTCTGAAAGGTAGTATTCAGTCTGTATTTTAAAGGATCTCTTTTAAATTAAATAACCAAATGTTTTTATGGAATGGCTCAAAACAAAGGTTAGTTTTGCAAGTACAGAAGGGCCCTCAATTAATGCATTATCAAGCAGAACTTGAATCAAGAACACAAAAATATGGTGAGATAAAAGCCACACATGAGTGGAGGACAAACATGTGGAAGCATGCATGCATCACTGTACTGATCTGCAATTTCACGCATATTCTGTCATCTTTTATCAATGGATTAATGGAATTTTTGACATTGTTCTATTATTGTAATGTTTATTAGTTCAGAATGATTGCCAAAAGTGCCAATGAATCATGCTGTTCGTATAGAAAGAAAAGTGCAAATTCTGCCAGGTAATCATGCGTAGGCGTCTCCATGGTAACTCCTCACAAACAGTATGCACATTGACACGGGTACTTGGTTCTGAACACACCACATGGTGGTGAATGAGACCAAAATGCATTATGTATCATCTCCTCAGAATATGCTGCCTTTGTTTGTTTGAGAGAACCTCCCATATATATATATACACACAGACAGACAGACAGATAGATAGATACATACTTACATACACACACATATATATCAGGGCCGGTTCTAGGCAGGGGCATGGGGGGGCAATGCCCCACTAAAGCCATAGATGCGGCCCACCAACATCTCTTATTGTCCCCCCATTTGATACAGTCTAGAACCGGGCCTGAGATTTATATATATATATATATATATATATATATATATATATGTAAAAGGAAGAGAAGGCTTCTGGAAATCCAGCTGGGTCGAAAAGAGCATCTGTAGCTGATCTGTAGTCTTCTCCAGGCAGAATAAAGCTGAAGGCTGGGGAGCACACTGATTGGGATGCCTGTCTATCACAAGGCAGATACACACACATACTATGGTCAGCTAGCTTAGACAGGTCAGTCCATCTAAGTGCACATCTTTGGACTAAAGGAGGAAGCTAGAGTACTCAGAGAAAACCAATGCAACACAGGGAGAGCATTCAAACAGCAGAAACGAGGGGGGAGCATATTTTGAACACCTACCCTTCCCCCTCCCCCCCAGCACCGTGCCAGTGTGCCACACCCTCTGCAAATGATCAATTTTAAAAAATGGCCACAAGGTGGCACCAAAATATGGACAAACATATAAGCTGCCTTACAGAATCAACCAGCGAAGATGCATATGGCAAAAAGCTGTGCTACACCCTGGACAGGATGACAGTCCATAACAGCGCACACACAGTAGTACACTAGAGGCAATTTAAAGACACCAATTAGCCTAACTGCAAGAGGAATCCAGAGTAAAACACTACCTTCTAAGCTAGCGGTTAACAATAGTACTTGTTTGCAAAATCAGTTGCAATTCCCATTAATTAATTAATTAATCAGTTGTTTCTGCACATACCAAATATCTTTCAGGAACTCTGATCATTTCAATTTGTTTCGTTGATTTGTCGTTTTACATTCTATAATTCGCACCGTGAAATATTCAAGTTGTACCAAATTCTCTAATCTGGTCAAACTGATGAGAAAACTTTTTTGCTATCCTGTCTCATTAATACCAAATATTAGCTTTTGTATTCATAGGATGACTAGAATGTATTTCTCGGGTCATGGGCTTGTTTCCATTTTCATTTTGATGAAAACGCTCTTATTGCAGCTATATTAAAACAGGTTATGCGAATTTCCACTTTGTCAACAGTGCCCACGCAAAATGCGTGACTTCATTATGACTAAATGCGTGTTTGATATTAAAGAGTTTACGTTAATATTTCATTAAACTTTCAATTTGCGCATGAAAAGGTAACATTTAAAGAGCTGAGTTAGGTTCCTTTATCATTTACCGTGTACATTTCTTAATATTAAACCAATTTAAATGCAGTATTATTTAAAGGTTCAAAATTCAATGAACCAAGACAATTGTGCGTATCAGTTTCAGACAGCAAATAATTTTTTTTATGAAGTAGTTCAACTCAACTTGTTTGTGGCATAAGTGTTGAAGTACTACAGACTAACATTAGACTGAACCAGGATTTTTAACGCTACGAACCGCCTGTAGGAATCTGGGCGAAATTCATTACTTTTCCGCAAGCCGCAAGCAGAGCTGCCAAGGTTGATTCGACACTGACTCCTGCCGGTGCGTTGCGCGGGGGTAACCCAGTCACCCAGTCCTTCTGTGTGATCCATTTTCCGTGCTTTTGGCTTTTCTTGTACCTTTCATGTTTATAAACAGAGCACGGATACCAAGCGCTAACGAACTCCTACTTTTAAACCTTCCCTTTATATTGCCTTGCATGACTTTTTGCGCTTTGCACGGAAAAATATGAAGCTAACATTTCATCATATATTAACTTAAAAAATAAGATTATTCACTTTGAGCTCGCAGTAGTGCCACATGTAACGCACGTGTCTAGTTCCAGGAACTAACAGTTAACCATTTGTGGGAGAGTGACGTCATATGAATTTTGTAGTATAAAATATTCTGTGATCATTCATTTCTGCAAGAGGCTGTTTAGTTGGCAGTTGGTGCATTATGCAAAGACGCGTTTTATAAATTCAGAATCGATTACCTAACGGTAAAATGGTGACTAAATCATGTGTGTCGTGTGACATCTACACAGATTCTTGTGTGAGGCTTAAGTAATAAACACGGTTACTGGAACAAGTAAACATTGTTGATTTATTATGTGGGTATTTCTTATTCATATGTAAAAATGCATACAGTTCATTACAGGTATCTCAAGGAACCGTCCAAATGAAGCCTGTCGTTTCTTTAAGATAGTCGCACTTCCGTCCGATCCAGGTCCGGGGATCCGCTGCGGGTGTTAGAGGGACCCAATCCATGTTGTGCTGCGCTCCCATCAACAAGACTTAGTTTCTCCTAGTGGTGTACCATAAAGTTGGTATTCCTGTGTATCTCAAAAAAACATGTCTGATTTCGCGGATGATACCGGAGCAAGGGCCCTGCTGGCGCTTAAGTCTGCTCCCTGCAGCCCGGTGCGAGTGGCAGTAGCACCCCTGTACTCGCACTCGGCCAGTCCTGCAGGGATTGAACCCGTAGCCCCATCCCCTCCTCGGGCCCTGGCGCGCCTGGAAGGCAGGGACTTTGAGTTCGTAATGCGGCTGCGGATGGTAACCATCGGCCGCAATTCTTCGCACGGATCGGTGGACGTGAACATGGGCCACTCCAGCTTCATCTCCAGGCGGCACCTGCAGATCACTTTTGAGGAGCCGTTTTTCTACTTGCGCTGCCTGGGCAAAAACGGCGTCTTCGTGGACGGCGTTTTCCAAAGAAGAGGCGCCCCTCCGCTCCGGCTACCGAGAGAGTAAGCTCTTTGCATTGCATTTGTCCGATCGGCTTTTAAAATGCACACAGTTTTCCCATGCCGATAGAATTATCATCTCAGTCTGTTATGTAATTGTTATCAAACTCGACTACACCATGATGGATCATTAAGAAGAAACTTGTGGAAAATGTGTAGCGTTTTTTTTTTAAGTCATTACAACTTTTGCAGTTGATGTCATTATAGATTAAAGTATGTTGCATGTATAATTTTTGTAATCATTGGTTAGTTGTTGCTTGACAACTGAAAAACGTAAAAGCTTATAGGTTCTAGTTCATCTTACTAGTTAACGTGTTGGTTTGAAATGTATTAGGTAGAAAATCAATCAGCCATTTTTTTCAGTTAAACCCAAATACTGCAGTTTCGCTCGCTGTCAGCATTGTAGTATTTGGACTTGTCGCAGGGGTTATGTAACGAAGGCAATAAATGACATACTTTTGGCTGAATCTCGCAGACAGAATCAAACTTATGGCCATGTCGTCAAACTAATCAAACCAGATTAAAACAGGAAGTTGTTTTTAAGTCAAACATGCGTTGACAGGCCCATACTTTGCCAACGGGGGGCGCTTTTCTTTGGTCATATTAGCCTGAATTATCTATCTTTAATTTAAGGGACCCAGATGTGGCCGCAGCTGCATGTTTATGTTTTGCAGGCGGATGCGCTCGCTCAACATAAACACGCTACGTCAGACGTCGACCTAGCCAAGCGCGAGGGCCGCGTACGCCTTCGGTCACGTGTTCTGCCGGGAGCGGCCGCCATCTTGAGCGCGGGAGCGTATTGGGAACCCGGCCCCCGCGTCCGGCGGCGCGCCCCCGTTCTCGGGCTCGCGCTTCCAGCCTGCTTCCCGTATACTTTACAACATGGGCTCCGAGTTGTCGGGGTAAAATGTGTATAATGTTACATACATTTCTCTTAAGGTTTTATTTTTGTATGATCTATTAGCAGTCGCAGTACAGCACGTATAGAAGGGAATCACTTTTTAATTATGCTTCTTTTGATGTTTGTAGTATCAGCAGATTTAATTAGTAACGTGAATAACTTTTGATTCTGTTGATAAAATGTTCGGGACCAGACTTATGTTGTTTGTGTATACACATGCGTGATAAGCAAATATTTGTTGATACTTAAAATATACAGCCACCCCCTGAAGCTAAGCACTTTAAAATGTGTTTAATCTGTAAATCTAGTCTGGGAGTTATTTTGTTTTCCTTTACTAAAAGTCAACAGCCTACCGCTGTGTGCATGCCAGTCTTCTTATTTAGTTACAGATTAAAATCTAATCACAATATTCAGTAACACTAGCTAAATTCTTAATTTTTATTGACACTGTGGAGTTTGTGAAGCCAAGTAGATATGGCCATCTTTGTTAGACTGAAAAATCCTATCAATCACCTTGATTAGGATGCATTATGGATTTACAGTGGATGTTTTTTTTTATTATTATTTTGTAGTGTATGCTGCATTTTAAGGTGAAGTGTTGTGTGGCTATGTAGGCTGTAGCATTGTGCACAGAGAAACTGGACATTACAAAATGGCTGACATCAGAAGTGTCGAAGAGCCATTTCTAAAATTGCTTTAGTTGTAAATAGGTGCCGCAATCACCAGACAGATATAAATTATATAACTTTATTTTTTTCTGTGATTATTTTCCATAAGGATAAGAGTACTGTGAATGAGTATTTTGGGCCCTAAGAGATGTTGGCCCTAACATTAAATAATCACAAGGTTTGCACCAATAGATTGTAACACATTTGGCTGAAATATTGCACCTGGTCTCTTGGTGGTGTAGAACATTGTAAATGAATGTTCCTGCTTTCAGTTAAAATTGTAATGGGCTCCTATTCTGTATAAGTCTTCCACAGTCTGTGGTGTTTGTTATTCTGCCAGGAAGTGCTGGGCTGGGTACATGGGCACCTCCCATTCGAGTTGCTTTCACTGCTCTTATTCTCACAGTACAAATCACTTGGCATCTTGCAGAACATCCAAGTGCCAGTCAGAAAAGGCGCTGAGCGTAATAATGGATTCTCTTGTCCGGGGGCCAGTGGAGAGACCCCGTTTGATGTAAACTCGGCCTCCTTTAGGGGAACAATGGAGGCTTGTTCCCCTGCTGCCGGCCTTTCAGCCACGATCGGAAAATGACACGTCCCAAATTTTATCCATGATTTTAAGCTGCAGAGACAGCGATGTTCATCAGTGTGCATGATTATTTATTAGATGGCTTGGTTGAAGGTGTTGCTGCTTGTGTTGCTGGTGTTACAAGCAGACATTGTTGCACATGGAAGCCCAATGAAAGTTTAGCTTGGTGTAATTGCCAGTGTAAGTTTGCTGGAGTCTCCGTTGACGAGCGGCGTGTGATTTGCAGACGCAAGTGCCTGCCTAAAATGTGCCAGACAAAAAAAGGCCAGAAGTCACCGCTGAATTTGGAGGGAAGTTTACTGGGCCGGGCTTTATAAATAGGCCTCTGTGCACCATTTTTTTTTAACACCTGACAGCATGTATCTATAGCTCCGACACTCAGGAAATGGTGCAGTGGAGGGGAATGATCAGGCCTGGGGTGTCATTCTTCATCGTATTTGTGAGTTATGTTTGTGTGGCCATAATCCTGAGAATCCCATAGATGCCTGATTCAGTCAGTGGAAAGTTCTGATTCGGTATGTTTCTATGGTCCCTGAGTATATTTGCAACAAAGTGAAGTTGCGTTATCAAAAACCAATTCACTTCTTTTTATAACGCAGGATTTATTATTTGCTGGCACCATTGTCTTACTATAGATGATGGCAAGCTGCCCTGTAGGGAACGTCTGTGAATATCGACAGGGCTCATTTCTGGAAATCCTTGTCACTTGTTTCTTGGGATCTGTTTGACTGTGTTTAATACTGCAACCCTGAGTACACAGCATTACCAAGCAACTGTCAGTGTTTCTATATTTTAACTTCCATATATTTTCGTGGGAGCAACTACAGTGTGCTCGTTGACAGTATGGCTTTTGTATGTTAAACTGAATGCCTTTTCGGGCTTGCTGGGTGCCATTACATACAGTAAACACATTTAATGATCCATTGGTGTGGTTTAAGAAATAACATACAGTTTATTAAAATCAAGTTTCTGATATCTTTCCCTTAAACTGGTAACTTCTTCTCCAGAGGATCACAGCAGTTGTTACAAGTGGATTTTTTTTGCCCGTACAGAAACAAATGCAATGCATTTTTATTCTGCTTGTAGAATTATGTGTTTGTAATGTTATTGCCAAAAAGACTGGTCTTTTCATGTAAACTTCTCTATGTTTTGGCTATCAGCTTTCTTTTTGTCTGTCAAGTGAAATGCTTGTAAGACAGTTTAGATATTGATATAATGCAAAAACTCGCAGGATAAAAAGAAGCCTAACTGATAGTTGACTGGTCTTGCTGTGTGTGCAGATGTAGCATTACTGCAGTGTGTTTCTGGCATATTCAGTCCGAGAGCCCTGTTTCTCTTCCTGGCAATGGGATGTCTCTAATAAAGGTCTGTATGGAAAGAGTTTGCCATCTCCCTAATTGTTTGGATGTGGGCCGGGCTCTCTGTCCACTGTGGGTGGACTGACTGCTGCAGTTGTGTGTGTGTCTGGCTCTCTCTCGCATGCTTGTGTAAACATTTCCTGGGGGAGCCAGCTTGGCTTGCTGCTGGTGGGAGGGGTGAATGGGTTGAGTATTTTTTGGCAGCTATGGATAAGTACCATCTTAGAGACATTTTTTGTTTCTAATATAACTATCCAGTAGTTAGCGGAGCAGAATTGCTGTTAGATTAAGAAAGAAAAGAATCCTTGTTTGATTTTTTTTCCTGTGTAGTGTCTTTAAAAGGAGATGTGTCTTTTTCAGTTTTGTGTGAAATGTTAGTTATTTGTGCAGCTGTACACCTATTTATAATGTGGCTTACACTTTTTTACTAGGATGTTACATTTGGTAACACTTTACTTGACGAGACACAAGTAACTTAGTAACTCAGTTACTACTCAAGTACATGAACAAATATAGTAACTTCATAAAATACATGAACTGTTATGATTGATTAATGATGAACTAATATAGGATCAGTACATAACTAATACTTAGTTTCTGGTTAATAGTGAGAGTGCACCATTACATTATTTGTGCATCCTCTAGCAAAGTGTTACCCAACATTTAAATTTAGAGAATTTAAAAATTTGTCCTATTTAATACCCGAATTCATTTAATCAAACTGATAATTGATTCATTAAACATGGTAAGACATTATGCTGATGTATTTATGTATACGTATATATATGTTACATGCCAGGATACTTCTGGGAATAGTCTGTGGTGCATTTTGGTTCTGCAGTGTCTGGTTAAAAAAAAAAAAGTAAAACCAAAAATGCTTGAGATGCAGAAGGAAATGCTTATTCACACAATCAAGAACAGATCCTTCACCCTTAACTTGGGGGGGGGGGGAAGGAAACTCCCAATTCTTTTCAAGTCTGCGTGTAACTCGATTATACCATAGTAACACCTTCAAGGTTAGTCAACACATATTTTAAACAAATTGCTGTATACTTGGGAATATAGACTCAGTATATAAATAAGGCCTGGTCAATAATTTTCTGTGAAGGGCCAAATCCTAACTTCATCATTTCAGTAAGGGCCAAGTTTTAGTGATTATTTTCCTGTCCCACAAAAGTTACAATATCTGCAAAACCTACGTCTAAGATTTTGTTTCCTTTTTTGAAAGTATCAGGTCAAATCAATAGAAATCAACAGAACCAGTGCATTTTCATTTTGTAATGTTTAACTCTCCATTATTAATTCAAAAAGTTATTTGTGAGCAAACATTTAATCTTTAACATAAAACTTTATGCATTTTTTTAACAATCTCGTGGGCTAGTAAAAATAGCTCTGTGGGTCAGTTTTTGCTCAGGTCTGATATAATTTTTTTGTTTGTTTTTTTTGGTTGGTGCCTTTACCAAAAAGAAAGAAATATTTCTTCCAGTAAAACATCTGGAGCTTTGTTACCTCAAGCCACCTGGCTTGTTTGCATGTTCTTTCTCTGTGTGGCACCTACATGTGCATTGCTTTTCTCTCACAGTACAAAGACATGCAGTCATTGGTGTCTCTAAATTTCCTGTAGTGTTTGCATCCATTTGCCCTGCGATGGACTAGCATCTTGTCCAGGTTGTACCCAAGCCTTGTCTGAGATCTGCTCCAGACCCCCCCACCATGACCAGGATAAAACCCATTTTTGAAGGGCATCTGCAGAAGGCATTGTTAGTCCTTAACTGCCAGAAGGTGCATACTGTGTTTCAATTCAGTTGTATTAAGTAATGCTTTTTAAACAAACATTGAGCAACTGAGTGAAGAATGTCCTCCTTCGCTTAAGCATTGCTTCATTTTTAATTGTCATTTTTGGAATAAATCCTGTTCACTGCCTGTTGGCAGCCAAGCTCTGCTCCATGAAACCATACGTACCGATTATCTGGATCCATGTGCTTTGCTATCATTTGTAAGCTTTTATTAATGTGTAAACAATCACTGTAGGTATGATTAAGAGTCTATGATGTATGTGCACTCCTATATGAAGTAATATTGCTTTTGAGTTTTGATATTATTCCGTTTGACATGAAAATGAACCGCTTTTAATGTAATGCTGTTTTGTTGATGGAAGAAAATAACGTGGCAGCTTGATAAATGTATATTGGAAGTTCCCTGCAAAGGTCTGTTTGATCTCACATCCATAACCCTGATAAAACGCTGTGTGTTTCTAACTTGTAAATTTAATATATTAATTTTGAGGATTTGTTTATATTCAACCCAAGAGGTTACATGGAAATATGAGCAAATGAACTGAATTGTACTAAGGCCTCTTCATGCTCTAAGGAATTTTGTTTGCCAATATAAGTTTAAATGTCACTTCTATAATGCGGGAATTGTCCATATATTCAGTTTTTTTCTTAAATTTAATTTTTCTTAAATTTCAGGTGCACATTCCGGTTCCCTAGCACAGTCATAAAAATCCAGTTCACAGCACTGTGCCACCAGGAAGCAGTGAAGGAAAACGCACCCCTGTCCCCAGTAAGACCGCTCTGTCCCCAGATGTCCCCGCTGAAAATCAACATTCCCGACAATGACTTCAGAAGCATCATGAGTCCGCTGGCCTCACCTACAGGAACCATCAGGTCTGTGCCCTTTCCAGTCGCTCGGTTTTGTTAGTGGCCATTAGTCCGCTCCCTCTTCAGCTCATTAATATGTAGACGCTGGGGGTTTGAATGCAGCTGCGCATACTGCTGTCGCAGTGATGTCTTTTTTTTTTTGCACCGTGAGCCTGTTTTTCGTGTTTGGGCTCCCTGGGGGGCAAACTACTGTAAAGCTACCCATGCAAACCTCTAGAAAACTGCAGACCCCAGTTGTCATGCTACTCGTGTGTTGGGGTGTGATGATCATTACGCTTGTTCGAGGTGACAGAAATCACTGATGTTAAGTTTTTGATGTGTGTGTGTGTGTGTATATGTGTGTGTGTAAACCCTAGAAATCTGTTCAAAATATGTTGATGGCTGTTTGCTACTGAAATACTACGTAGCCTTTAAGGATGTTGCAGGTCATCTTAAGATTGTGAAAGAGCTGGTCAGCATCTTGGTGCAATGTGGGTCTTAATTCTCAGCCCTGTGCAGATAAAACTCTATAGTTTTGCCACTTAAGAATGAAGAGTGATAGAGCAGCATTTTTACAATTGTTTAGGATTTTGCAACATTGGCAAGAATTATGTCCATCGATATTGTGCGAGTGTTTGTTTTGCAAATGTATGTGTGTGAAAAATGTAAGTTACAAAGTCATTCACCCTAAACGTAAGGTTTTCAGACAGCTGCCCTGAGTTTAACAGTTTATAAGCCAGTGGCTCTTCACATTCAGGTCATAAACAGACAGCCGGACACTGCCCTGTGGAGCTCTCTAGTACCAAGCATGATTCATGATTCCCTCCGAAGACAGAAAGCCATCCAGGTCCTGATGCTGCACTAACTGTCTGTATGAGCTTCATACTGTGAAATAGAAGTTCT
>JAAGVU020000092.1:22068271-22096263 GCA_011763525.2 Mormyrus iriodes | reverse complement strand
CTTATAAACTGTTAAACTCAGGGCAGCTGTCTGAAAACCTTACGTTTAGGGTGAATGACTTTGTAACTTACATTTTTTACACACACACACACACACACATATATATACATGTGTGTATAATTTGGATAAGCCTCTATTCATTGGTTTACTGTCATGAAAATGGCTGTGAAATGTTTCTGAAGCAGGTAGAAATCGCTTGGAGGTGAGGGGAAAAAGGTGTGTTCATCTGCTGTGTCTTCCTCTTCATAGTGTCCCTAACTCCTGTCCCGCAAGTCCGCGTGGGGCCGGGTCGTCGGGCTACCGATTTGGACGCAACATTACCTCGGACCTGCAGCTGGCGGCTGAGTTTGCAGCAAAGGCAGTATCGGAGCAGCGGGCGGACAGTTCAGGAGGTGACAGCCCCAAGGTGACCATGCCTAATTTTGGCTGTATTCACAATTACCCTTTTTGTTTTTCCTCCCCGTTTGCTGCTTTGTTTTGGATTACCTTTCTCACACTGTCACCCTGATTTAATGGAACTGATCGTTTACTGTGCATGTAATGATAGTATAACGTCACAAGGGGGCGCAGTGGACCTCTCCTGGTTTTACATGCATTATTTTTTCTTTCCCCCATTTCACAAATAAGTCACATAAAAATAATTTCTTTTAATATCTTGTGCTAGCAATAAAAACAAAAATAGGTGTAGCGTCTATCATATTAACCTACTGGAATGGTCAAGTGTGTGACTGTCATGTACTGCATGTCTGTTTCCCTGGTGTGCTGCCCTAACCCAATGTGTTTGTCCCCAGGATGAGTCGAAGCCTCCATACTCATATGCACAGCTCATCGTCCAGGCTATTTCCTCAGCGCTTGACCGGCAGCTTACGCTAAGTGGCATATATGCCCACATCACCAAACACTATCCTTACTACAGAACCGCAGACAAGGGCTGGCAGGTGAGCTCTGCACATTTCCGGCACATCTCACCCGCCACCTGAACCCATATCAGACAAGGCCGTCAGAAGCCGTCCCAAGGTCATTTCTCTGAGCTACCATTAGTACACTAACCTGCCCATTTTATGTGGTTTTTTGGCTCCCCCTTGTGGTAGAACTCCATCCGACACAACCTGTCCCTGAACCGCTACTTCATCAAAGTGCCCCGATCCCAGGAGGAGCCAGGAAAAGGTTCTTTCTGGAGGATCGACCCCTCATCGGAGCCCAAGCTGGTGGAACAGGCCTTCCGCAAGCGCCGGCAACGAGGCGTGTCCTGTTTCCGCGCTCCGTTCGGCCCTCTGTCCTCCAGGTAGGGGGCGCTGTCGATGTTGTTCAGAGTTGTCATAGAATAGAGGCTGAAAAGGCTAAAACTTTTGTCTTTGTCAGAAGTGCCTGAAGTCAGCCTCCTTAGCAGTCTCTCTTCTTTCTCTTTGCCATCGAATTCCTGGCCAAAATAAATTGTGTCATCTGAGCTAAGTCAACGTCCCCATTCTCTGCCTAATAAAAACAGAAAGTCTAACAGAAGAATTGAACTTGTGAAAGTGGGTGGCTTGTCAGTCTGCCCCACCAGTGACACTGCGTCTGAGCCCTTTACCGCTGCTTACGTCCTGGTTACACATGTGCATGTATGTATATGTGTGAGTATTTTTGACCGCACCTGCGATTCTCCACTGAGCCCACATGTCGCCCCCTGGGACACAGGAGCGCCCCTGCCTCTCCGACGCACCCTGGCCTTCTCTCACCCCACTCGAGTGACCTGCAGACCCCAGAGTGTCTGTCTAGGGAGGGGTCCCCCATCCCCCACGATCATGAATTTGGCTCCAAGCTCGCCTCCGTGCCTGAGTACCGCTACACACAGAGTGCTCCGGGTAAGCCTCAAATTTACCTCAAAAGTTCAGCATGGTGTCCCACTTCTTATAACAGGAACTGGGCTGTTTGCTGTTGGGTCTGCACCAGCCATGCTCACTACTCACCCCCATTCACACACTGAGCATATTCCGGCCTCCCTTCTCTTTCCTGCTCAGGTTCTCCGGTGAGCTCCCAGCCAGTCATCGTCACTGTGCCCCCCCAGCCTCCCTCCATGACAGCCAAGCCGCTGACCTACACACCGGTGTCCCTTAACCCCCCGGGTCACGCTCTCCAGGTGGTGCAACAGACTCCAGCCGTCACTATGGTGCGGGTCATGACCACCTCTGCTGGTTCCTCCAATGGGTACATCCTAGGCCAGGCCAAGCCGCCCGGGAGCAAAGAGGTAGCGGGGGAGCCCTATAATCAAGGTACTTCATTACTGACACACCCTCCTTATCTCCTAAAGGAGATGAGGATCATTGCCGGATTTACTTATATCCCTGACCCATAATCCTTTGACTCCACAGTTGGTAAACATGACCGTATGGGCAAAGTTCAAGAGCCAACTGAGAAATGGGGCTTCACAATGGTCCTGCTGGGCCTGCATCGTGTTCCCCCACAGGTGCTGTGGATGAGCAGCCGGCCCTGAGCTACGCGTCGGTGTCCGCGCCCAGCCGGGTCATCCAGGCGGTCAGTGGCAGCCAGCCGACTTTCACTGTGGTCCAGCAGGCTCCCGTCTGCCTGGGCCAGCACCAGCTACCCGTCAGGCCCGTCACACAGAACGGGAAGCACGCTGTCCCGGTCACCAGCATCCCTAGCTCCGTCTACGGTATCAGTCCATCTTCGCCTCAGTCCTCCTTCTTTCATTGGCTATCTATGTGTATTGTAAAGTGAACTGACTTGATGGTAAAGTATATGCAAATTTTTAATATTTCTTCTTTTTCTGTGTTACTAGCCATCACCAATCCTCTGCAGATCCTGGCAGCCCAGGCCTCTAGCTCCTCCCCGGTTGTGGTTAACAGACCACCGAGCGTCGAGGCCGAAAAGCCGGCCCCGGCCCCGGGCGAGCCTGAGGCTAAGCGGCCTAAGCGAGAGGATGACAGCACAGCTCCACCCCCTCAGCCCGTTATTGTAGCAGTGACCCCCCAGCCCCAGGACCCCAGTGAATAACGCAGTGTGGGGTAACAGCAGCAACAAAAAGACACATGCTGGAGGATTTGTTTTTCCAGTATGTTTCACAGTATCATAAACCCGACGTGCCAAACGGTGTAGAGAAAGTGCATCCTATTGTGAACTTACCATAAAGTAAAGAGCAGTTCCGAAACTGATATTTCTCCTTGAAGTGACTATATCGTTGCCCTCAATTTTGATTGCCATTTCAATGGAAAGACATCCTTAATACAGGGAGAGGAAGACCATACTGATACTTTGTTGAAATTTACAGCACTAATTGTTGATTCCCTTTGGGCTCCCTTAAAGTGGTATTATCAACTGGGTCAGGGTGGGACCAAAACATACATTATATTTTCGCAGATATCTGTAGTCTCCTGCATGAAGCATTAAGCATTGAGAAGAGAACCCAGTGGCATCTTAAAGTCTCAATTTCGTAAAAATAAACAATTTGTTTTTTTCAGGAATACTTTATTAGCATTCTGAAAAGTGGATTGTTACACGTGTGATTTAAAAAGCTGCTCTTTTCTGAAATGGAAGCTATATGATACAAAAGTAAGTATTTTGCTATTATAGAGCATTATCATATGATTAAAAGATTAAAATGTATTTTTACCGGCACAGTTTGTGATTTAACTTGTAATGGGAAAACTCAGTTGAATGTAAAGGGCTTTTTTTGATAGCTCGGTTTCAGACAGTTATTTGCGGTCCTGTCCACACTGTAGAATAATATGCCAGTGGAATTCATGACCAGTCACAGGAAATGTGGGCTGTAGCAGTCCTCAGATTCTCCTTTTGAATGAGCGACCCACGTTCAACATTGGCTTTTATGCTGACTAGCTAGCCAGCTGCCGGAGAGATCATGGTTTCTGGCTAGTTAGCTGTATAAAAATGCAAATCTCCAGCTAAACTATACATTAGATGGGCCAACCATGACATTTGTCTGCAGGTTAGACTCTTGAACTGGTCACTTTATGATAACGGAAATATATATTCTGAGTTTGCAGCTTTATGGTTTTCATACAACAGCCGCCTCAGTTGTCCTGGTTCGTCATTCTGTAGCCTCTGTACTGGGAAGATGTTAAATCGTCAGATAGCTTTATCCAGACGTGCGTTTCCATGAACATGTTGGACTGGCTGATACCCAAGGACTGGGAAATGGCTGTCTCAGCCATACTGAAGAACTGCTCTTTGTCATCACTCTATCTGTACTGTTTCTTGACACATTTGACACATTTGGGCCAATTACTTTCTAATTCTTGCACCACCTTTGGTTTTGCTAGAGCAACGAAAGCTCTTAACGAGTTAGTCACTACTGATAAATACAAGAAATTTTTTCAAATATCATTGGACTTTTAATTCATGAAAAGGGAATGTATTACTTATGCGTTGTATGCGTTTGGTCAAAACTGATCATAACTTTCAATTATGCAGTGTATAGTTTGCCGACTGGCTGGTTACGGCAGCCCCACCACAAGATCGGACATTACAGGAGATAGTTTGTGTTTAAAAGACAAGTTTCAACTGGAAAAATCTCAGGCAGCTTCCGCACATGCAGACATAAGATCTCTGACATTTTCAGCTATAACATGCTTAATTCTCCCCCTCGTTAAGGGGGTTATTTTTGCCATTTGTGAAATAGTGTAGCATCTTCCAGACTGTGTAGTAAACATTTGGGGTAGCTAACCTAACCAGTAGGCTGGTTACTGGCTCTAGCTGTTCCATTAGAAACCTCCCTAATGACCCAAAAGTCACCTGAGCTTTTAGCTTTGATAAAACTCCTCTGTTTGGGCAAAACAAATGTCTCCCCACTGAGGAAGTCCTGTCTCGTCATTGAATAAAGATAACTAATGGGTGATTTGAAATAGCCAGATTTATGGATGTATTTTGTAATAAATATTTAAACAACACTGCCAGGTTTTGACCGTAGTGGTAATCTGAAGAGATGAATTACAACTGAAAGCAAAAAATCATTTTCCCAGGCCGTAAAACGTAAAGAATTTTTTATGATTATAGCCTAGTTCTGTGTAATGGCACTTTCCTCACGCTTTATTCCCTCCTAGACATGTCAGCATTAATGACTAATGTGTCCGTGAAAAGGAGACCATGCAGTCAGTGTGATGACATCAGAGAACGAGTGGAATGTATGTTGAACGTGAACATAGGTTGTCTGGTTTAACTCCCACAGAAGAGATGTTCTGTCCTTCAGCTGAAGTGCCTTAAATCACTAATTTAAGAATGTAATAAGCGTTTATATAAACTAGTGCAGACCATATTTTACAGAATATTTTTGGGACTTTGAGAAATAAGTGACCCTTTTTAATAGTAAGAGATATCAAATACTTTAAATTACATATTTTATGAACCAGATCCCCCCTCCCAAAAAAATTTAAAAATAAAACTTGCACTGTAGTATGTCTGTCCGCTCTAACACTTTATTAAGCTGTTGATATTATTTATACCTGTTGTCATTGAGAAAAAGACTAGTCTTTTAAGACAAGCATAATATTTGTAATACATATTAAATTTTTTAATAGTGCTATCATAAGACATGCAGTTTTTGTCTTAAGCAATTTTGATTCACTAAAATAATGATGCAGATCTTGTTTTACAGTTATTCCCCACCGTGACACGTGTCATAAGCTCTTCCCCTCTGTGAAAGATCCCGTCTCAGGCTGACCTGGCACTCTGTCCATATCGGATTCTGGTCTCTCGCTGGGCTAAACTTTCTGTTTGCGCCCCCGGCAGCTGACCACGCAGACATGATTGTGATGGATTCATTTTCCTCATCATTGCTCCTTTCCGCTGGTATCTCTCTGGCTTTTCAAAGGTGTCTCTTTGCAATGTGTTGAGTCCAGATCATTCCTCCACCTTTTGAATCTGTTGCACCTCATGTTGTAAGGAGTCGTGCTACGAATGTATTCATATGTCTGTCTCTGTAAACATTTCTAAATTTATACTGACTTTTTTTTTTTTTAAGAAGTGAGAGCACAGGTTTGAATTTCATTAATTCTCGGAATATTCTCTGTCTTTGAGTGTGTGTCAAAACCAGTAGTAAAAAAAAAAAAAAAAGAAAAAAAGTTTAAATCGTTTTTTTTATTTACAGATGAAACTTGGCGTTTATCACTTATTGGATTTCAATATGAGTATAGTTTAGTAGTAAAAGTAATACAAAAGAATCTTGTCTGCATCACGTGTGTTTGTTAGAAATAATGCTGTTTGTGTGTTTGGCTCAGTAATATGAAATTTGAATGTACTTCCCTTATAAATTTCAGATGTCTGGTTTAACTGGATTAATTACCAGCAGGTGATCGACATTTGGTTACTGGGTTAATAAGGTTTAACCAACCTGCTCATACATGCCTTCGGTATGTAAGCCTGTCCTCTTCTTTCTATTATTTGCAGACACTATATATAAAACGGAGAATGTTCTTTCAAGAGACTCCGCTGTGAATTTGCCCTCCTTGTTTTCTGTGGAAAATAATGAATTTGTTTGCTTAATTCATTTATTGTACAGACAGCATGAGACATGTATGATGACTATACTGCTTTGTACTTCTAAGGAACGTTCAGATGTAAAAGGTTCTTACTGTTAGGGATGGACATTGACAGGAGCCAAAGGACTTCGCTTATAGCCCCTTACAAGATGTGACCTGGTTGCAGCATTGGCTCCATCCTTTGTGGCTCTAACCCTATTTTCTTACAGATTAATATTTCCTTGGATGCTCTCTTTCAGATAGAGTATTTCAAATATTGATCCAGTTAAAATGGAGCAGATTAACATTATTTTTCTGGAAATAAACTCGCATTTGTAGCCAGTGTTGAAAATTATGGGATTCAAATGTCTGTACGTAGTATTTGATGTTACATAAACTGTTGGAAACTTTTTTTTAAATGCCATTAAGGTTTTTTCCAAAGGCTGGGTAATGATGCCACTGAAAAATACATATATCAAAACTACTAATGAGGATAGAAAAGTGTAACAGTAAGACAGGGAATATTCAATAAAATGCTTGTTCAAGGGGAAGTTCTTTGTGTCAAACCTCAACTCTGAATCTAAATCTTGTTCCTTAACATCGTAGTGATGTTTTTATTTATTGCCCCTGGCTTTATATTTTTTTAATCTGAAGATATGCTTAATGGACATCTTTTGAATGTCAGTTTAATAGCTCAAAATTTTGACGTGAGCTGTTCTGTTATTAATAGAAATGGGGACTGATAGGAAATGGGCATCGTACCAGAAACAACCTCCAGCAACAAAAGGTTTTTCTTTTGTTCTCAGCATTGATATGTCAGCTAGGCACATTCCCCCCAGCCGTTTGACATTTAAATGTAGCTGAATTCTGACATCAGGCATGTCAATGCCGTCCTTCCGCACAGGACGCCAGTGCCTGATGTGGTTTTGTTGCTACGGCAGTGCAGCTCACCACTGTGTCAGGCTTTTCTGACATCCTGCTTAATCGTGCCGCTCTGAAACTGTTACGTTACACTCGTTAGCATTGCTTACCGAGTGTTGCAGTTAGCTTAGCCATCAGACCACCTTTTAAATTCATCTGATATGCTTTCTTTGTTCTACTTCTTAACCCTATTTCACTTTGATATCATTTGATATCACTTACCCTTCAATGTTGTCCTTTGATAAATCAGGCCACCGCCGTCCTGGATGGTGTCTAATAGCTGCAAATTACAGATCTAGTAGCATTCAGGTGTCACTTGTCTTACATTGACATCAAGGGAAATAATCTGTAAGATATTCATTTTACATTAAAATTAAAACAGACCAAAAAAGTTAAATCTCATGTCATCTGCAGGGAGTAATGTACTTAGTGTTCTGTGAAATTGCAGTGGCATTCCAGGCATTTCAGTGAAAGTGGGCAGCCTTCACTATGGTACAATGGTATTGTGGTAGTATTCTCCAGAATATTCCACCTTAATTATCCCCCTTCAGGGCCTTGCTAGGCAGAGATTGATACGGCTGTATGTTTCGAATTTTGCTGTACAGGTACTATATCTGAACAACTCTGGCTGGCCGGTTAGCATGCTCACTTCTGAGGCGGTGCCGACCCTTATATGATCTTTAACAAGCCGTCGATGCAGTAGCTTGTCATTCAGACTGTCCACGCCAAGCTTCTCTGGGCTTGGTACAACCTTGCAGCTGCATGGCAAGTATAAACCCTACTGAAGGCAGTCAATCGTCCGGTGCCCTTCTCCTCCAACCAAGACCAAAGCTAGATGTCCCACGTTTAGGATTCTGGTCTTCAAAAGGCTGCATGTTGCAGTTTTCACTTACCAGTGACATTTTCATTAAAGAACCGCTAGACCTTATCTGAACCAAGCATGCTTATAAACTCCTCGCAAATAATGTCATTGGGCCAGACCTATTAATGTATGTTGTGATGAATTTGGTCATTGCTCCAGATGAATTTGCTCTGGGGATGAGTCTGGTTCGTGCCTATCCTAATTTTTGATTAAATACAGTGTCCATGCTGGATGAAAAGTGTTTTGGCTCTGACGTCGGCCCTGCCTCAGTTTTTGATTTGCAGGCTAATCGTGCAACAACAGGTCTTGGCTTATGTGCTGCATTCCACCTTGTACCTGGATTGCCCCATGCTTTCATTTCTGTTGCCCAGGCAACAGCCGCTGCAGAAAATGCAACACACAAATGCAGAACAGCGTGAAGGCAGGCATTCTGCGGCGCTGCTTGTATTACCCTCTTGTTTATACACTGTTGTTGGTACACAATGAAATTAAAGTTTTGTGTCCAGTTTCAAACAATCAATATTGGATAGGGATGACCCTGCACTTTTCAAGTTCGGGATGTTCTGAATATTTCATTGGCTGTTGACTTTATTGAATTTGTGCCTTTTTGTTTGGTAATCATCATGAAAGCAGACACCCAGATGTCACATGCAGTGGAATGGAGTATAAACCCAGTATGCTGAGTGTTGAGTCTGAAATGCTGATATGAGGAATGAATGGACCTTCCACTGCGATTGGTTCCTGCTGAGATTTGCCCTTCGCCGGTAAGCTGATGTTCTCTTGATTCTACTTTGATTAAATCTGTCACGGAACAAATTCACCTGTGTTTTCTGCACCTCCCCTGGCAAAAACACAGCGGCACAGTGCAGCTGGCCAGTTGTTCATGGTCATTTAGAGAGAAATATAGACTAATGCTTCAGCTTCTGTGCACAGAATACGATGTCGCTACACTGAACCGATGGGACCTTGCCGACTTCTGCTGTCACATAACCTCGCCTCACTATCAACAGGGAACTGGAGAGATGGTAGATGCTGGGCTGCCTTAATGCCTGTAGCATGACTTCACTGCACCACTTATATTTAAGGTGCTAGGTGACTGTGTGTTTCTCCTTTGCTGTAAAATAACTACAGAATTCCTATTTGTATTTTTCATTAACAGGGCAGTATTTAAGGAATTTTAAACCCTTTTTCTTGACTTTATTGCTTTTTTTTTTATAGCTAGTCACTTTTTTGTCCGATCTACTGTTGGCCACTCATAATATGTAAAGCCTATTTTTCAACTCTATCAATGGGCTTCGGTCCCTCCAGCTATGTTTCCTAGCCATCTGTCCGGTACAGGGTAATGCTTAGTGTGACGCATACCCCAGCAAGCACAGGGCATGTTAAAAAAAGGGACTTGCACTTACAAAGTATAACACCGACAAACTGATTGACCTAACCGCACATCTTTGAAGGAACTGTAAGAGGAAGCTCCACACAGAGCCAGGGTGAGAATTGAACCTCCAGTGTTGGATGTGGGAGGCTGCAGTGCTCTCCACCGTGCCTCCTAGCACTGGCACATTTAAACAAAAATACGTGCACCCTGGAGAGACTGGTGAGAATCACTGGCCGAATTCCATCCATGCCTTCCTGGGTTTTCTTAGCACCCTCTGGTGGTCAGACTGTGTGCAAAACAGTTCCTTTGCTCCATGATCTTATCCTGTACGAAGGAAACTTAACTGGCAATAAATCGAAACTCACCAACTGTCTACATAAACTAATTTATGAAACTGCTATTAACCAATGAAAAAGAAAGGTTACATAGTCTAGGTCTTGCTCTGTTTGACCTAGTTTTCCATGGCAGGGAGCTTGCTGTTGTACGTCTGTGTGCTAAAACAGGGAGACCCGGTTTTAGCTGAATCACTGCTGTCAGCAGCAGTGTGAAGTTTAGCAATGCAGTGTGTGACTGAGGAACCGATTAATCTGAGGCTTTAACCGTTTAGCCTGATCGTCCCACAAGACCGCCAGCAGTGTCTGATGTAGTTCTGCACGTGGTCAACGTAACACTGTATGGCACCTTGATTTTTGATTCCTTAGCTTAAATTATACATCCGACAAAAGTGGATTTTGATATTTTTTTAGATTATACTTCCTGAGAAGCATAAAAAAATTCTGAACAGAACCCGAAAATGATCATACACAAAGAATGATGGCTCAAAAAAAAAAAACACATTTTATACATTTAGTCATTGAATGCAGGTTATTTAACAATTATTGCTTTATTATAAAGCTGAATATTTACTTTACATTTTACTCTATGGAACAATAGAAACAAATCACATTCTAAATTGTCCATTAGCTCTGGACATACATATATGCACCAGTATAGACTGACATATACGCATCTCCCAATGGTTTATAAGGACATATTCATTAAAGTAAACATGATATAAGACCTCAAAGTATAGGAGGAACACAAATCTGCTGCTTCGGAAGCTTTATAAGAAAAGCCGCATCCTCGAATCTGGATTAACGGCAAATCGGCCTGTGTATCAGTCAGTCTTGATTTGTTAGCTCTTCACTTGTCGGCCCCCGAAGGGTCGGAAACTAGCATACGTCAGTTCTTATGCGGCAGGCGTGGGGCAGGGGAAGCCATTTATAAAAGCCAACTCAATGAATCTACATCAGCACATAAAAACATGAATGTGCTTAATACCCCAATGGGCTTTAAACGTTACTAAGCAAAAACGTGACGTGTGTTATTGCAGCACTTTCAGACAGATCTTTTTGGCCTGATCTTTATGGCGGTCGTCAGGAGTTACGTAGGGCCAGCGTGCTCAGCTACAGTGTAACGTCATCCGGGTAAAAAATAAAGCCGTAATTGAAAATTGGCCTCCCTTTTTCACCCCTACGTAAACATGATCACATTAAGTTTATTTCCTGAGTGTAGTAACCGCTTGCATGGTGTGTTAGGAACGGTGTGCACAGATGGTTCGGATATACCTGCACAAACTTTACTATCATTCAGGACTGTTGTACTTCAGAACCTAATGCTGTCGGTAAGGGGACTCGAGGCAAGTGACCTTGCCGTGAGCCGCTGAGCTTCTGTCGCTACTCAGCAGGAAGAGGCGCTGATTTTCTCGGAGACCTCCAGGTCCGACTTTGCGACAAGGAAGCGAAGTCTCCCCCCGCCCAAGCGGATCAGGTCCACCGCGCTGAGGGGGCACAGACGGCCGTCAGAGAATTCTGCCTTAGTTTTGGCAGATGATATTGATTTAGGATGTCTCTCCTTTTTTCCCCCTTACTTCCTATCAAACACTGCAGTCCCTTAGGCCACCTGAGGAAGACTTTCTGAGAGCTCAGGGCCTTATAATGAAGAGCTGACATCACACTGACCTCTGGTAGTCAGCTCCAATGAGGCTGGTCCCGTTTACAGCCAGTATCCGGTCTCCAATTCGGAGTCGCCCGTCGGATGCCGCCGGCCCGTCTGGGATTAGTGTGCGGATGTAGATCCCAGGAGAATTGAGGGGAGTGTGCTGGACAGAGACACGAAGAAAGGACTACCTGCTATGACGTTATTTCACCGTCCCTGTGACCTGTCACATGGCATCACCAATGAATAAGAAGCCAGGCACCAGCCCTTACACGGATGGACCATAGATGACGTGGAGTGGAAATATGCCATTCATTAAAGAGAGGCTTGTTTGGAGATCCTATCATGATTACCCCCATGTTTCCTGTAAACCTGAGATTATCAGTGATTTTCCAGCTTCCAGACTCGCTGCTGGGGTGTGAATATTCAGCCCTTCATGTTATATAGAAACCCTTGTTAACTTTGTTTTGTTTTGACTCATCCAAGATTATTGGCTTTGTTGTGTCTGCCCATATTTTAAAGGTCACAATTCATCATTCTTGTCATTGTTCGGATGAATGCTCGGGACGTCTGTTATTATGCACATCGCACAAAATGCGTGGCAGCATAATTCTGCTGCGCCAGGGCCATGACTGTTTAGAGCAACCGGGCCTCAAAGCAGCCCAGGGCAGGAAATCCTGGACCTGCTAGACAGGAGAAGAAGAAGAAGAAGAAGAAGAAAAAAAAAAACGTTGACTCACCAGTCCGTCGATGAGCCCCATTCCCAGGCCAAAGGGTCCCTTGTCCAGTTCCACTACAAACACGCAACAGAAATCGTCAGCTGCTGAGCTGTGAGTGGAGGGCACTGGGAAAGGAAAGCCAAGCCCACCTATGTTGCCTGCAGGGGGACAGAGAGAGACAGAGCGCTGTGCTGGTCTCCCGCTGGTCTCCCACTGCTCTCCTCCTGCTCTCCTGCTGCTTCCCATCCTCCCCGTGCTCACTGCTAGCGCCCGTTTGCCAATTTGCTCATTCACCTCCATATGTAGCCGACTTTGCTTTAGTGAATAATGAATTTCAACTTTCAATGAGGAATTTTAAAGCATAAATGAGTGGGTAGACAGTGTACATGAATAGATCCCTCTACCAGTCAAGGTTAACAGTTAATTACAATGCGAATGAGAAGAAATGAAAGGAGGAGAGCAGACATGAATGAAGGGTTACTGCTGCCAGAACCCTTGAGTAAAGCCTTTCCTGTGAAACCAGACAGGTGTAACTGGCTTCATTTTCATTCATTAGATTACTGGTGCTGGTTGTTTTAAATGGGGGTCCCTGTAATTTATTTGTCAGGTTTAATTCTTCAGTGTGCTTTCAGTTGAGTGGACAGACTCCTCCACAATTAGTGGTCACAGTTTTTCTAATTGGATACGGCATGCCGATCCTAGGAATAAGGTGAGTCACACAGCTCCCCGTTTCTATAATAAATGTAAGAGTTTAGCGTCTTTCTAAGTAGGGTGAGGGCAGTGAATATACAGAAGGGCTCCCTGGACCGGCCAGAGCCCACCAATCCCCTCTGCTTCCTGATGCTGGAGGCGATGCCAAAGCCCTCAGCTGGGGCACTTTTGGAGGCTAATGTGACCTTCAGCGATTCTGGAGCTGAACAGCCAATGGCCAGAGAGGTTGTTCAGTGCAGGAGGGGAGGGCTTAGACTGAGGGTAGAGGGAGGATTATCAAGCTTCTTTGTTGGCAAAGACTGTTGTGGGCAGAATCTGCCTTCAACACTCTTTTTTAATAGAGCTCAGAGACTACAGATGCATATTAACATAAGGACTTACCTCTGCATCTGTCTTTGTGGATCAGTTACCTGTGTGTGTCTGTTGTGTTTGAGACTTTGCACTTAGTCTCTTAAATTCTTTCCATTCTAGTTGAATTCTGTCAAGTATAGCTGTGCGATTTAAATCCTCGGTGGAGTATCTGACTCCATATGTTATTTCAATTTGATGGCAAAATTATGACACTCATACCTACTAGGAGGAACTGCTCTTGCTTTCCCCATTATCTCATCTTTTCTTTAAATCTGGAAGTTTTAAGTGTAATGGTAGAAGGGGTCACGTGAAGCACCTCATTAACAATATCAGTATGTATGAACAAGTGATGCTCTGGATAAGAGTGTTAGCTGGGCAGTCAAACCGAATGCAGAGAAGGTACATGCTGCCCACCCTGTCTTCAGAATGCAGAAATTCATGCATTATGGGAGGCAGATTTGTGGTTACGCATTCGCCCGCATCTTTCAAATGCTGAATATTTTGTGACAGAAATTAGGATGATACACTAATACAGCAAGCTGAGGATGGGAGGAGCATCGATGGATTGTCAGGTCCAGCTGGATACTGATTTACAGTGGAAAAATGATCGGAGGCACAGCGGGGGACATGGGGGCAGCATCCAGGACATTTTTGTCTCCATGCCAGCGTCACGTTTCCACGGTGCCATGGGAACAGAGGTGACAAAGCCAATGGAAGGTCTCCTTGTCCGTCAAGCCCCGCTTGCTCATCTGGTCCCGGACTGTCGCCCTTAACGAGCCGAAACCAGAGACCTTTCTACATGGGTTGAGCTTTTGAGATTACATGCAGCGGTGTTGCTGGTGCAAGTCAGTAAAGTTGCTTAGTCTTAGGAAAAAAAAATGCAAGCACTGCTGATGCCTGGGGTCCTTTCCGAGCCTCGAAAGCAGTAGATACAACAGTACTACTAGGTTGGTTGGGGCCAGAATGGCCTGCTTGTCTACACTTATAACAGTCATATTTATTTACTTAGCAGAAAATTTTATCCAGAGACACACAAGTGAGGATCAGACAATATCCCCAGAGTTATTGAGGTTGAGGGCTTCAATCAAAGCCCTAACGGCAAAATCGGCCTGCGGACTCTAGGATATGAACCAGCATCCTTCTGATCAAGGGTTTAATCCATAAAGGCACCCACCAGCAATAGCGCTGGTGTGCGGTTAGAAGTGCTTACCTTCCAGGCCGTTTGCAATGAAGCCATTGGCTTTCTTGACGTCCGGGGGGGTCCTGCTGCAACCATTGAGCTGGGAGTGCTCTGGGTAGAGGGGCGTATTGGGGGGGGTGAGCAGGCAGGACGGGTCCAACGTCCGCTGTGGCCCATTCCGTCGCAAGCTGTGGTGCATCTGCTGCAGCTTCTCCCGCAGGCGCTCCTCGGAGAGCACGCTGGGGACAGACACCCCTGACACCTTACCATCCGCCTCCCCCTCCCTACGGGGCCCCGCCGGCCTGGGGCTGCAGTGGGACTGCGGTGGCTCCCTCTGGAGAGACAGGACAGAGAGCATGTCGCCCACATTCCTCAGCTCATATCATCCCAAGCACAGTGGCCCTGTTTACCATCACTCAAACTGCGCATTTGCACTTAGGGCCCCCTGTTGGCTAAAAACAGTCACTACACTCAGGGGAGCAGGGGACCCCAAAGTGATTTTTGAAATGGAGCCCCAGAAACAACAAACTGGGCCCCTGCTCAAGCACTTCTTTTGGGTGAGTAAAAAGCCGTAGGTCTGGAATGATGCCCTAAATATTTTTTATGAACGGGTGCACATAACTGGTACAAAAGTATGCATTCACTTTTACAAGCGAGACGTTCTGCAATTGTAACCGCGCTAATGCGTACGTATTTTATGTGCAATTGCGCGGATATGGCAAGAAACTACCTTTAAATTTAACCTTTATACCGCAAATGAAGTACGAATTAACATATAAAGGTTCAAATGCACGATAATTTGTCATATCAGCGCAAATGCACATAAAATATACGCATTTGCGCTGTTACAACAACCGATTGCCGCACGTGTCGCTTTTAAAGATGAATGCGTACTTGTGTACCAGTTATGCGCATCCCCGTTTATGAAGATATTTTTAGATAGACAACTGCCATCATTGGTGATTTGACCCCTGATTCAATATATTCAGCATGTCTTTTTACGAATTGCAAGTTATGGTAAGCAGAAGATGCCTCATACTGACGAATCGTACATTCAGCGCCGTGTGTCAGCGGAACAATCAAAAAGCGATGCCTATCATTGCAAAATAAACACAGAGCATGTCGGACGACACGTGAGATGCAAGTCAGTAAAAATGACCGCTTAAAAAGGTACAATCCCAGCAGACTGGAGTGCCTAATCAGACCGCTAAAGCCCTTAATAAGATTAGGAATGATTTTCCTGTCTAGCAGTTTGCTGGGGTCCTCTCATCTGCCAGATTATTACTATTACTGTTTAAACGGTTACATCTGTTTCGAGCACATGGACAGAATGATTGCAGCTCAGCTCTGTTTGCCCGAAAGACTGACGGCTGGCGAAACATCGACTAAACTCTCCAAACAGACCTTTAAAGTTATACAGGGATGGTATTTGGAGAAATTGATAATTGATGGCAAATACTAGTTGTATTTGTACCAGGATCCTCAGAATTTCTTCAACATTCATTTGTAGTTCAGTTCTGGATCTGTTATAAATTACTAGAGTTTTCATTAGCTCTATACATACGGCATGCTAAATTTATACTTTCTGATTCCATCTATATATCTTCCAACAGCTTATCCTGGTCAGGATAGCGTGGGGGCCTGGAGCCTTTCCCAGGCAGCTAAGGCTGGGGTGCACCCTGGATGGGATGCCTTCTGTTCCAGTTTTGTACACATGAAACAATGGCTCAGAGGGACATCTCTGCTGACTGCACTCCAAATGAACAGCGCAGAGGATAAGGCCAGCGTTACCTTCAGCTCCTGCCAGTCCGTGCTGCCGTTGGTGGAGGGCGACTTGGTCCTTAGACCCCACAGAAAGTGCCGGACGTACAGCAGCTGCCTGTAAATGTTCTCGTCCACGGCATCGCAGTCCAGGTCCACCCTGAACCCACTGCTGGGCAGAACAATGGGCGGGTGGTTCTCAAAACTTTCCAGCAGGTCCACTAAAAGCCAGCAGGGAAGAATGACCCGGCAATATCAGATTTATTAATATTTTCCCTCAAGCAGATTGCATTTGATTTCCCCCATTCTGTCCACCCGATTCCCAGGAGCCTCCGTCTCTCCAATCCAATTTCCGCCAGCCCTGTGTCAGCAGCATTAAACCACAGCCCTCAGTCCATAAATCGTCTCCAGGTGTGAGAATGAAATTGGACTCTCACCACACCCTACATTCTTAGCCAAAAGTGAAACTTCAAAAGAAAAAAAATAAAATACTGATCTGATGTATATGATGCTTGATTACTGTGTAAATTTGCATCTTTATGTAGTTAGCAGGTACTTTTGTGCAAAGCACTGTACAAGTGAATATGGTCAGAGAACAGGGTCAGCTAGCATTCAGTGCTCCTGGAACAGTTGGGGTTGAGCGCTTTGTTCAATGACCTGATGGTGATATAATTACTCTGCCAGCCGTGGGATTTGAACCCATGATATTCTGGATCTTAACTGACTGAAAAACCACCCCCTAAATAGCCTATATATAACTACAGCCCCCCGAATGAGAGCTGAGTCTGGCTGACGGGGGAAGCAAAGGAGGAATTGCCCCTTACCTGTTCTGTAGATATGCGTCTCCTCATCCGGACCAGGCTGCCATGAGGTCACGGGCCCCGTGCCGGCTGCCAGCTGGTACTGCGTCAGGATGCGGTGCAGCTGAACGGGCTTCAGGGATGGGTGATCCAGAGACAGTGACTTCCAGCTCATCTGCGAACCCATCCAGACAGAAAGGGCGCCACGGGGCCCACGATGAGCTTTGCTTACGCTTTACCTGAAACGCCTGGGCCGACTCCCAGTTTCCCTGGAAACCCACGTCGATATTAAACGGCATCCCATGGGAGGACGTGAACTGGCGCGCAGTAGTGACATGGCCCACGGAGGAATGACTTCCTGGGAGATGATTTATTAGCTGTACTCATGGTTAAATTGGACATTGGACTTCTGAAAATCATTGCAGGCCTAGTCTGATATCTTAATGACGTTCAATTATGCATTCTATCTGCCGAGACATAAATCTGGACCAATTTTCCTGCCAAGGACACGGTGAGATTTTTTTTTTCCATTTTTTAACCCTGATTTAAATGAACTAAGTTCCTGGAGCAGAAATCTCATCTGGTTTCTCTTCACTTTGAGAGACCCCCACATTGTTCCCAGTCCTGTTTGCAGCAGAGTGGCGTAAATTTGGCTTCACATTTGTTGCGATGTAACATGCTGTAGAAACCACAGGATAGGAAGTTCTGCAGTGACCATATGGAGATGGAGGCATTACAGTTCCTGTAGCAGCCTGCAGGGATCAGAGAACCAGACGGCAATGGCTGAGTGGACCGGCTGAAACAGAACCGGGTCCACGGTTTTCTAAGCGTTTTCTATCAGTGGTGAACACTATTCCTGAATCTTGAAGAATCCCGATTTCCTCGGGGAGGGATCATGAAGAAGCAAACTGTACATTTTCTGCAAATGATGTGGCAAATGAACATGGCAGTATGAAAAAAGAAAGGAGAGGAATGGCATACCTGCAGCAGCTGCTGGAGGGGCATGGCCAGGATGCTGATTGCGCTGCGGAATTTGGCCAGGAACTTGTCGGCTAGGTGTGCCAGGCCCATCTTCCTGGCCCAGTCTAGCACCATTCTGAGGCAGGCTTGGACCTGGAGGATCCGGGAGCGCTGGAACCAGCCACGGGCCGGACCTCGGCACAAAAGACACCAGTAACATCAACCACCATTCATTCCTTCCATCCTACGACCTGGTTAGGGGTGTGAGGGTTCTGATGCATATTCTGCACAGGTCTAGCCACAAAGCTGGGGACACCCTGGAAAGAGAGACTTCATTCATCCCTGTGTCTTTTTGGATATCCCATTGTGCTCTAGACACACAGACATACAGGTGAGGCGAAGCCTGGGGGTCCCAGCCCAAGGTCAGCCAGCTTGCAGTGCTGCTCGTCTCTACTCATCCTGAGTTTGTAAGCTTCGCAGTATTAACACAGTTTAATGGTTTGCTATCTCCCAGCATACGCCTTCATGTGTGTGTAGATTCATATCACTTTAATGTTGTTCTATGGGATGGTTCTGCCAATCCATCAGACCCACTCAATCAAGTCAGTCGTGCTAGTAATTGTTACTCTGGTAGGAAACCGGAGTACCAGGAACCCCCCCCCCACACACACACACACACACGCACACACAGGGCAGAGAATGCATTCCAGCAACATCCGTGGGACCCGAATTCCCAGTTGCTCACATCTTTTTTATAGCACGTTACAATGTTAAAATGTTTATTTCATTAAGAAGTTAAAACCAAGTTAAGGAGAATGTCGTATATTCATTTTAAAACCCGACCGTTTTCTCTGACTCTGCTCTTTCCTGGCTACCTTAACACTGAGGAATTTAAGGTGCCAGAATATTCCCCATTACTACATCATGTTACTTTAGAGTTGAAGGAGAAAGCGCAGAATTAATCAGATTTCCTGCAAACCGAGTGAAGATTAGCTTCCTTACAGATTCCACGGTTAGGTGGAGCCTTTGTGAGAATTAGAGAGGTCACGCCCTTGCAGAATCCACCATCATTCCACTTTGCAACTTTAAAGTGTGATTTCACAAGTATTTCTCCGCCGTGGTGTGTGTGCATTCCGACCTATCAGGATTCATACAAGTTGGCGGTGTGACATGAATTTGTAAACGGCACTTTCACATCCAGTATTAACACTGTTAAATGCTTTACTTTTCACTTCCCAGCACACTCATATATCAGATATATGTGCATTAATATCGCGTTAATGCCGTTCTGCAGTATGGAATGTGCTTGCTTGGTGATTTTTTTTACATTTATGAGCAGATTACCTCAGATCTGAGGTATACAATGTACTTGCTAGCAGTGCTTTACATAAAATGCCTCAGTAAAGTGTTACTTTCAGAGTCCACCCGAACACCTACTTAAAATTTCATGCTCAACATATATGAAAGAACAGATCAACTGCTATTGTGCAATTGGAGAGTGCAAAACCACAGAAAAATGATTTGTAAAATTATTTATGTTAAACATAATGCACTTAAGTTATTTTCTTGGAAGATAATCATAGGTGATTAAATGGACAATAATTATACTGGCAAATAAATTATATATGTATGAGTTTAATCTAACAGTACGACCCAGCAGTACCAAAATGCAAATATGCCTTTATGATAATATTCTGTGGGAAAGCAGCAGGGCAACAAAGAATTTTAAATATTCACTGTTTTGTAAGTACAGTAATAGCCCTGTCTCTTTGCACTCATATAACTGAACAATAATAGGATTATCCATTGTCACAAGCAATAATCTCCTCCTAAAGTGGACAGGCTACCAGTGCCCAGACGTGGCTGGCGTCCCATCAGCCCATTCGCCGCATGCTAATAAAACGCATTCCCTCAAGCCCCCACTAGCTAATCGCTATGGCTATGCTAACACGAAGCTCGGCATGAAAGCGGTTGAGAACAATGGGGTCGTGAGAGGGGTCACTTGCTTCCTTTTTATCTGCCCTGGTGTGACTCGATGCATCATTACCCGTCCCGCCGCTGTCCTGCTGGCACCGGTTTCCATGGCTGCCGTTAGTGGCGTGTGTTCTGCGGCGGGGGGCTCGCTTGTGGACGTCAGCCCCAGCCACCCAGACGCCCATGTTTTAGTAATGAGCCCCACTAGAGACACCGCAAAACCAGATCCTACACCGAGTAATGCTGAGACCTGCTGCAGCGCTATCCAATAAGGGGGCGCGCTGGGGGGTCTGGAGTCGTGAGGACGCATAAAGACAACCCCCCCTCATTCGCTCGACTGGCCTCCGTTCACAGGGAGCCTGTTTGCTCGGATGAATCATTCATCTTTAAGGTGCTTTAATGACTTTAAATGATACTGGGAAGTGATAGCTGGTCTGCAGATGGAATTCCAAAGCAAATTACATATCTGAAGATTATATTAGAGTGCATTGCATTTGACGGAGATGTTAAGAAAATGGTGTCTGTGAAGACAGTCTTTAAGGGAAGCACGATATTTAAATTCTATTAAAAGTCACCAGTGTGAGAAATTGATGCCATGTGACCCAGAGGAAGGGATATTGCAGTCTTTAACGCTTTTATAATATTTCATTTGCAATATGCATGTATCAGACAATCTCCATAGGACAGATCTCGTATCTGCTCATTGCAATATTATCTCCATCAATCTAAAAATGTTCTGGCGCAAAATTTAAATCTGCTTAATTTCTGGCATATATTCTCTTGGTAAATGTGTAGATATGACCTGGTTATGTGCAGAACTTCACAGTCAGAACTTCACGTGGAATTCACAAGAAACAAAACCATGTTCCTGTGAAAATATTAGCGATTCCTGTTTAACTCATTAATACTTAATAAGGTAATCAAAGGCTAAAAACAACAGCAGGGCTTGAGAAATAAATTTTTTTCTGTAAATTTGCCTGAACAGTTACGAAATAAAAAAAATTACATATACAATGTCTCGTCAAAATTACAAATGGAAGCAAAATAGCACCCTTGCTCACCTTTGTCTAAGAGCTGGTTAAACAGGGAGACGTTGGAGAAAAAAAACAGGTAGGAAAACATCTGGGACTGAATTTCAGGGTGCACCTCGTACTGCTGCAGCAGGTCCTGTGTGGTCTGCAACACCTGTAGCACCTTGCGCACTGGTTCTGGTGGCAGCACTGACCTCTTCCAGCAGGGGTCAGCGTTCTCCCCTTGAAAAGGGTTACAGTCCAGTATTCCTGGCAGGACCACATACAGGGACTGAAAAAAAGAGAAATGTGTACTTTTACTGAAGATATTGCTCCACATACTCTGAAAGATGAAAGTCTTTCATATTGTTAGCCTAGTCAATCCAAGCTATTACAGTTTTTTTATTGACTTTTATACTGTCACCAGGGGGACCCAGTGAATAACACTGTATGGTTTCTATTATGTTGTATAATGTTTACCCTTATTTTTATACTACGTACGCCTTTGCTTCTATTGTACTCATGTGTGCTTTCATTCAAAATGTTAATGGCACAATGCAGACCCCAGGACGACAGCCCACACACGCACAGAGTTAGCTGCTGTTTACACCACACACCTGATGGGGTGGCATTTCTGCCAAAGTGTTCGTATACATAAATGATACAAAGAAAAAAAAAACTGTATAAATTCTGATTCTCAAAAACTGGCATTGTGAATTTTCATCCACAATTTAAAAAAGAACAATTACAACCAACTGACTTTTATGAATGTCCTTATTCACTGCAGCACTGCTAAGATGACACGGTTTCAAAAACAAAAAACGGATGAGTATGCATAAGTTATACATTTAATCGAATGCATTCAGGATTTACTCATGTTAAAACTCTATTATGTGGCAGTTCTTCATACAGCTGCTAAAATATATACGGTATACGCACAAATATGTTGAGCAGAATAAATGAGCCAAATTGAATTAGATCTAATATTTATTTAAATTACATGATAATTAAAGATGTAGCAGCCAGCTCAGCATTTTTAACAGCGTTATGAAAATGGGTGCATTAATATACAGGGTCCATACACAGTGGGCCTCCTACACCATAGCTGAGAGCAAATCCACCGGCCCTGACAGAGTAAGACACAAGCTTAGGACAAAAACTATAGAGGGGTTATAGAAATGAAAAGACTAAAGTTCCTCCTCCATGAAAACATGAGCTCCTCAGGTCAGGTGACTCGTGACTAATTATCCTGACTTAACTGACGGCAGAGCGGTTGATCCCCGACAGAGAGAACATACCCCTAATAAAGCACCTGCCAGGCCCTGTGGATTACAGGTCAGCGACCATACTGGCTTTGGATCCTCTGCCTAGCGTGGTCCGATACCCGCGTCCGCCGCAAACAGGGACTGCCCCTGGTGCAGCATTGTGGCTCGAATCCAAGCCGGGTGGAACTGCCTGCAAGCAGGTGGTCCCAAAGACTGGAGGTTCCCTTCCATCACAGTCCACAGTCCACACTAAAATCTCCTTGCAGACTGGCAGACCAGTGCACGGACTGTCTACACATGGCAGTGACTGTGCTATTAATGTCCTTCTCAGCAGGTGGTCCAGCAGGCATAAGAGGGCAGATTAGAGGGGTTATATGGTGCCAGAGTGTATTTAAGTGTCACTCTGCGGGCTGGTGACCATCTGCTGCATACCGGACATCGCTAACTGTCTGAGTGGATTCATCACTCTGTAAGGATCACTGCACACAGACTCGCGTATAAAATGCACAAATGCTGTGCTATCCTATAAGAAGGGCAGATGTGCTTGTGTCCATCTGATTCGTTTCTTACGTCTCTCAGGAGGCCTGATCTTTTTCAAGGTACATATCATGCCTGCTAGCTTCCTGTGCTACATTTGCATGGCCATTCCCAAGTGTAATAGGGTTCCCCATTGTCCTCTGTTGCTTTGATTCCTCGTTGCTTATAATCATTGTGATGCAACTCCTGCGGTGCCATCCATCACCCAAGAGATGGATTCGTGGCCCCTTGGCTCGGTGGTTCTGGGCTGTCACGGCAACATGGGCCTGGGGAGGCGAACCACCGGCCGCCGTGTAATCTGGACACATTACAGGATTTCACCACCACCACCCTACAACAGCATTTGTCAACTTTTACTGTCTTGATCGGGAGCCAATGGCACCATCAATCAGACTTGACTGATGATGACACCTGGATAAACTGATTATCAAATTACAGGGAGTGTACAGAGAAGATGAGGATGGTTGCCAAGCGTGGCCCAGACCTTGGTAATGTAGTAGACGCACTGCTGGAACGTGTAGATGATCACCTCCTCCAGGATAGTCATGGCCTCCTCATTGGCTGAGATGGTCGCTGAGAGCAAAGACTCCTTTGAGCCTAAACACAGGAGCATCAATATATATAAGAATATACATAAAAATTTTAATGCTTACAAATAACACAAGGATGTTACATATTGGCAGAAAATGATTAAAACACACACACACATAACAAGGCTGCCAAAGTCCTTCTACCCATTCCAAAGAGATAGTTACATTGTACTTGATGGTTCATTCTTTGAGAGAAAATATGAATGTCAACATACTGAATAGATTTCTTATTGTAAAAGCACACTGTAAGAAAAACTTGGCTGACTTCATATTTTCACACATTTGTTTACATGCAAGCCAGCGTTTTCACATTATCCTGGCGTTTTTACACTAATTTATCATTCATGTAGGAGCAAAGTGCTTGAGAGAACAGTATATATATAACCTTAAATATGCCAATAGATATTTAGTCTGGAGTTCTCTAATGATTCTTTTGTCCAGTAAATTTGGGAAGCCAAACATTTCATGCCTTTCCAACACAACCTTACTAAAAATAAGGATTTGTGGGGAAAGCCATTGTTTGACATTTCTCAGTGCAGTGTATTTATGTTGCACATGACTGCACTTTACAGTGTCAATCTAGGGAATATTTCCATGGAAACAGTTCCTGGTGCTGTAACTCCAATGTGATGGCAATGACATCCTTTCCTGAGCAATCGCGTCAAAGAATTCTCCATGCTCTCCTTTGGTGAGCCCAAACTACCAGTTAGCACTGGTGCAGAGAATCATCTAAATGGGGTCTCAGGTGAAATACATCCAGCTCAATAACCGGGCAGGATTCTAATATGCTTACATGCAACCTTGTTTATATAATATCCTTACATATAAGACTAACACACAATTATCGCATGACAATCGGTTTAATAGGGGCTGAAAATCCGAGCCCAGAATAAAACATAAACAATAGCCTTCTAAATCCTAAGAGCGCTGGGATTCGTGATGGAAATTCTGTTTAGCGTGAATGGCATTTTCTTGATATGCTCTAATCCAGTGCAAACAAAAGATTTTCTGTAGACTTATTTTTGTTAAATATAACACTGAACATAAAAGTGCTTTTTTACCAATTAGTTATGGTGTCAGCTTTTTTATTTTACTGGGATTTGCATTGCAAAAAGTGACATTTACTCAACACTATAATACATACGAGGTATAATACAACATATAGTTATGTAGTTTGAAAAAACCACACAACCTATATAATTCAAAACACACCATGAAATTGTCAGCCAGATATCAATAAACATTTACATTTTATTAATTTAGCAGACGCCATTATTCAAAGCAGTAAACACCTTTTTTTGAGGTAGCCGGGTCAGACAGCTCTTGGGGTTAAGGGCCTTGCTCAGGGGCCCAAAGATGATGTCATTGCCAACTCCAGTATTTGAGCCAACGACCTTCCAATCATGCATAGCATCCTAACCTGCTGAGTCACACACCACTCCCAATAAATACTGAAAGAGTGCAGCATGACAGGCAAAACCCCAGGTATGTGTGATGAGAAGCATCCTCTGGGAGATCCTGACCTCCCCGCTTACATTACTATTCCATGTATTTTGGCTCAGGCTTCAATAATGCAAGTGCTCTCATACACATCCCATCACAAATGCATGCCTTTCGAGGAAAATAATGCTAATCACAGGCTCTGTTTGTTCCAATCTGCAAACGTCTAAAGTTCTTTCTATTACAGAGATGCTTTGAACATGAGGGCAAGTTGTTAACCTTTATTTTTTGAGTTTCAGCGCTTCATTCGATCTATTCTTTTCCCCAGCATCTGTTCCTGTTGACTATAGTGAAAACAGACCAGGAACATGTATGTTTCTTTATAGATGCTAAGAATTCTCATTTAAAAGGAAATCCATGGAAAGAGAATGCATTAAATTAGTTTTGGACTGATTTTGTGTTTGTCTGACGCTACAGCTCAACACAAAGCCAGGAATGGGGTGAACCCCAGATAATCCTGTGGGGGGTAATAGCATTTCCTGGGCTGCTGGCTGTCACTGTTAATTAGCACCTGGTAATTATTTGTCACCGTCCTACGCCAAGCCAATGGTGGCCCGCGAGCCGCTTAACACCCTTCACCTCCAGCTCGCAAATCCTACCCGATTTACGGCGACTGATGTGGACCTCGTGTTTGCTGCCTTTGGTAATTCGCTGCAGAACAACAGATATGTGGTTCAATACTCAACTCGAACGTGATAAAGAATCAGATCACTCTCTTCATTTAATTATTGTTATCTATACTTTAATTTATTACTGTGGCTTTACTGAAATCTGTGTGACAAACGACTCTCGTAAAAATCACTCCCAAAGCACTAAATTAGAGGTTCTTGACATGTTTAAAGCCTGTTGCCACTTTAAAAAGGGAAAACACTGCATGAATCACGCTCCCATCAGCAGTGTGCTTGGGACGCCCTTCCCATTGGGATGCACTGGTTAGCTACAAGAGATTGCGCACCTTTGGAATCCAGTTGCTCGATCCCCTGCATGTAAGCAGGACACTTTTGTTGGATGAAGTAGAGGATCTCAATGGCATTGGACATCCAGAAGAAAATGACCTGCAGGTCAGGGATCAGGTCTGAGATGTTCAGCAGAGATAGGGAGGCTGGGTCCTGGCTGGTGGAGAGAAGCAACGGACTGGTATTTTGATAGCTGATACTGGGAGAACCATTTACAGCATTAGTAGGTAACTACGCAGTCAAACACCTGACATAAGTGAACAACATCAATGTGAAACAAGCTTTTCCGAATGTAATATTAGGAGGTACGAGCCACTTTGAAATCTTACAAAAAACTAAGGTCTATAACAGCTTCCCAGCCTCAGGAGGCTCTCAGCTCTACTGTAACGGCTGGAGATGTTGTAGTGTTTTCCTCTCGGCCTTCAGGGAGACCGATGCTCGCTGTCAGAAGGCGTAATGCAATACTCACTGCTGAGCTTGCTTCTGGGCCAGTTCCTTTGTCTTCTCCTGCGAGACGCATGACACAATTAGGCACTCGTAAAAGTTTAAACACCACAGGAGCAACCGATCCTCACAAGTCTGCATCAAAAATAAATCAGGCATTAACGGCTTCACGCTGGAGACGGAGGACCTTTCTTTCACAGATGTGCGGTGAAGGAAAACTAGAACTGACATATCACAACTGGCATTAAGCGATCAGAGATAACACCGTGAAACTGACCTTAATGATCGATAAAAGTGCTGGACCTCCATGAAGCTGTAGGTCTTGCGGAAACATTCAGACAAGGTTTCTCCAAGGGAGAATTGGCTACTTTAAACACTTGGCAAATTTTTGAACAGCCCAAAAAATGAGAAGAAATGTGGGCAAAGACTCTGGAGAAGCCAAACGGCTCACAGCAGTTCTACATTAATTTAGCAAAAGCTTTTGTCTGAAGCAGAATACAAGCGTGGACCAGAGGGCAGGGTCTGGAGCAGTTAGGGCTAAGGGCCTTGATCAAGGGCCCAACAGCAATATGTTACTCTATTGACCAAGAGATTTAGACCTATGACCTTACAAACATAAGCATACATCCTTAACCAGCTCAGCAACACACTGTGTTCAATACTAGAAAATGAGCTCAGACACTGAGCACTTCTATGGCCTGCTACCACAGGATTCACTGAGATGGAACTTCTGATCTATGTAACAGTCTATGATGCTAAGTGGAAATATATTTCTATGAATTAAGAATTAAAAAACTAAAAGTTTTATACCAAAGGGTAAGGTTGTTTCTGGTCTTTGGCCAATTCAAGTCATTTCTCTAAGATGGTGATACCTATTTTATTTTTAATGGTGCTATAGCAGCAAATATATAAACAAGCAATGCACTTCACAGTGAGGGAAGCAAAATGAGCATTAATAATTTAAGGTGAGCTAACATAAAAGTTCTGTAGGACTGAACATCCAAACGACCAAACTTCTAGTGACTAGCAGGAGGATTATAGCCAGTGTATTTCAGATTCACACGGTTGCCAGCTTTCACGCAACCAGTCGTTATACTCACGCCTTCAGACTCTCACTCAGGCACAAAATCTTACAGAAAATCTATATAATTCCATTATAAACCTCAAATTAGCTAAGTGTTCGGGGAGTTTCCAAGCCCTACAGACTATTTACAAGGTAATAAAACTGTTACATACATGAAAACGTGAATATGTGTGCAGACTTTTTCGAATTGAAAATGTCACCCCAGCCAGTTGACCAAAACTGGCAACCCTCGATTCATCACTCAGAATGAAGCCACAATCATTTTTCAAAAGACCTTTATGCTGTAACTAGCATCATCAGCCCCCACCAAAACCGCCTTACGAGACTAGAGGGAAACTCCCACTTATCTGCTGCGAGTCTGCAGTTAAACATCAGGTGGTGGGGAGCCAGAGGAGCTCTGTGGAATGTAATTATGAACAGCGAATAGCAAGCTATCTGCACATACATATGCAGGGCGACGGGATGTGGTGATTAGGCAGGTAGACAGATCACCCCATTAATATGCAGTGGGCTGACCATCTTCTTTTAATTTGATCGCACTTTTA
>JAAGVU020000092.1:22034456-22059809 GCA_011763525.2 Mormyrus iriodes | reverse complement strand
GTCTAAAGCAGAGGATCACTGATGCCATTGCCACCATTGATGAGGGTTTGCTACAGCCAACATGGCAAGAAATCCAGCACCGTCTCGATGTGCTTCGTGCAACTAATGGTGCCCATATAGAGATGTAGTAAATGAGGCAAAAAAAACTTATATATATACGTCTCATTTTGTAATAATTTTCACTTATCTGTCTTATTTGCTTTTGTAATAAATTTTTGAAATTGTAAAGAGACTTTATGAACACCCTGTATATATATATACATACACATACACACACACACTGTATATACGTATACAGTATAGATACATATATACAAATACATACATTTTTGTCTGAAAAGTAGAGTTATTGTTTAATGTTAATGTTTTTAGATGATCGAGGACAGAAATTGGAAGAATTTGGAGATTACACTTAGATAAGTGGTACATTTGTGAAGTGTTATGCCTTGCTCGCCATGTCTTCCTGACCCTCCTGTCTCTTCCCTCATGTAGCCTGATGGGTCACACCTGATGCTTGTTGCCCTGTGTTAGGCTACATATTAAAGTACCTGTTTGTCTCGTCATCGCTAGTCCAGTCATTGACATCATTCCCTTATGTTGCCTGTGCCCTTCCTTGCTCCATTCCTTCCATTTTGATCCCTTGTGAGCCAGTTTGTTTCCAGTTTATGTTCGTAAGTCCAATAAAATCCCTTTTGTTTTGCCACAACCCCCTTTCCTCTCAAGTCCTACATCCTTCGTGTTGTGTCATGAAGGAGCCGTGGATTTTTGTATTAGGGATAATAATTTGTAACATAATATGATCAGAGCTGTGCATGTAAAATTTGTAATATTTACAGATATTAATATTAATTGTAGGTTTAACTCATCAGAAATGCAAAACATATGCAGGCTCCCTTTATCTGTATGTGGGAAGCTAATTTTAAAGAGGCACATGCAGAGGCCACTTAAACCAAAAGAACAATGGTCCCTGTGCACCTGGCCAAAACAGGCACGCGGCACCTCTGTTCCTCTCATTGTCTCCATAGAAACTAATGACTGATGTCTTTGTGCTGAGACATGGCATCTCGAAAAACCAGGCCCGGGGGAAGAAAATTTATTTATAAAGCAACGTGTTTGCGAAGTGAAAACGCTAAGCTAAGCTATTGCCAACATAAAATGACTCGCAGAGATCAGTTTCTGCTGTTTCCCTTCAGAATATGGATCAAGCTAGACAGTGGAGGGCTCCTCTGGGAACGCTTTCAAGACTGTTTCGCAAACCTAGCCACTTGTTCGGTGTTAACACTTCACGGCAGCAATGAGCACAATGCAGGCAGAATTGCGACAATCAACATTGGCAATTAATCACGGGTGAGCAACTTTCACATTGCCGAGTCATGCATTTTCCCACTAAGCTCAAGAGGGAATAGGCATTGGCAAATTTATATGGTGGGACAAAGTTAATCTGTTCTGTTTTCAAGGTACTAACATAAACATTAAATTATGTATTTATGAAATATGTTCATGTCCTGGCCTCTTAGGACAATTTCTGTAGAAAAAAATAACAGTGGCTCTGCATTAGATGCTAACTAATCCTCCATCCATCCATTATTCTTCTGACTTGTGTACGTTCCCTAAGACGTACCTGCATCCCATCCATGGTGTACCGCTGCCTTGTGCCCTATTGCCCCTTTGATAGACTCCAGGCCCACTGGCCCTTGCTCAAGATAAGTACCTGGAAGATGGATGGCTTCTCAGAATAACATGAATCATACTAATAGGGAATACTATATATTTCTGTATAACACTATATAATCTGAACTGTCCACCTCAATTCCTGTAATTTACAGACTCCCCTGAGATCGTATACCATATCCTTAAATGTGGAGGCTTTCTTTTTGACATAGCTATCAATTGTGATAAAGTTATTTTACTCTGTGGCTTTGTGGAAACTAAGATGTACAATCTATAGATCTCTGCCAACTTTTTTCACCACAATAATATAATCATTCACTAGATGTAATTATCACTAGTAGAATTACTACCTAATTCCTTTCTGCCAAAGTAGTCATTCTCTGGTTGATTATTAATAAAAGTTGATCTGTTACTGCAGACAATGTGTAGGAATAAAACTAGCAGGATGTGCCACCTCAGTAGTTTTATTTCATCAGTCTTTTATAATAATCTGCATTTAAATATCAGTCCTTCTGAAATGATTAATTCATGTTTTCACAGACAACTGCAATATGATGGGAAAACAGGATCTCTATATTAGACTCTTTTGAAAAGGAAAGTAGTCCAAACAAAAACGAAAAACTTGCTACAATGGAATGATTCCTCTTCTTTCCAAAGATTCTCTCAAACTAGACATGCTACAAAACTTCCAGTTTGCAAAGAACAACAGAAAACATAGAACCTCCAGCTAAGCAATATAATATTACAGATAACACTGAAAGGGGAAGCCTGGGTGTTTATCCAATTATGAAAAAGGACCACTGCTTCAGCAACTTATGTATAGTTGATAAATATTACTTGAAATCTTTCATTTTTAAAAACAAAATCAAGATCCCGTTCTTAAGATATTCCCTCTGCAGTGGTTATCAGTCTTGTTCATAATGCAATTAACACATGTATTATCATGCATTATTCCAGACTGGTGTCGCACCTTTCCTTAACATACCCAAAATAGACTCTGTTCGAAAGATGTCCCTTTCTTTACTGTTCTTTGGCTTTTATCCAAGTTTGGGATGTACGTCAACATTTTTATTTTACCTTACAAAGTATTGAAATGTATGCCTCCCTCTTATGTATTCAGCTTTGCATTATTGAGAGAGAACACTGGCTTTGATGGCAGTATAAGGCTGTTCTTATATTTCTTGGCATTAATAAAACAGCTGTAGGCGGTGAAACATTCACTTATAGAGTCCATGCTGTTTGGTGACCAAGGGACGGATTAATACTTGGGCATTTAAGTCTGGACTACCTACTATTTTAATTTATGCCATCCCACTAAGAGCTGCTACTCCAAATGTTCGTATGTACCTCACATATGTGTACCTGTACAGTAACCATCCAGTCTGACACTGCCTTGGAGAGACCTGCATATCTATAGAGCAAGCAATGACTCAGCATGATTTAAACAGCTCAGTACCCAATGGAAGTCCATTCCACTTGGTTTTATTCCTCCCACGCTCTTTCACTTTGCTCCAATTCATTAAAATAAATCATCCCAAACACTCAGAAGCCTAATTCAAGGCCAGTTTAAAATGCTGCTTTGTTTTGTCTTTGTTTCCAGCTTCAACACAATCATTTTGAGAAGAATGTTGTGTAAGAATGGAATGAAAACTTTATTGATTTTAATACAACTATAAGTTACCAAATCTCTCAAATTTTGTTCCTCTTAGGGCACCACAGACTACAGTACTCAGTGCTAATTTCACTGATACGATGCTGCACAATGTCTGTATGAGACCAGAAAAACGAAGGAATCCTTGGGAAATTAAGCAAGATGTTTTGGAAATTGGTCCAGTTCTTTTACTCTGAGATAATTCTTTATCCAGGAATGCCTGGCTGCTTTTACGTCATGTGGGTGGGAGTGTGGCAAGGCCAACTGAAGTACTGGAAATGCAAACTATGGCAAACAGAAGCCGATGTCTAACCCTTCTCAGCTGTTCTCCCCTTTTCAGCCCAGCTGGCTCATTTTAACCCCTGAAAATCTCAGTGTTCAGTCAGACTCAGCTCTACATTTGCCTTGACCTAGTATAATTAATCTCAATGCCCTGATTTATTATAGAAGCTTATTACTCAATAGTAACACAAAATAGTACAATAAAAGCGTACAGTATTACTTTAATTATTATCCAGCTTAAGTTTATGACTTAAAGGTCATTCAACACGTAAAAATTGCTGTGGCGTATAATACCATGTGGCATTTGTATTAAACTATATGTCATAAAATCTAATGGGGTAAACCTTCTTCCATAATAATAAAAATCCAAACAATTTTTTGACATTTATACAAAAATACAAAATAATGTTAAATACGCACCGTTCTGTCATATTAAGAACATTGTGCATCTCTATACATAACACATAGCACTAGGAACTAACACATTACTGGTGCGGTCTCCATGCTGGTGCTGGGCATCCTGTTACAGTGGGGAAGAGTTATGAAGGTAAACACTCACCGGCAGTTACTGTGTCCTTCTCCTTTGCAGCCAGTTCCTCCACATCTGCCCTCTTGCGCAGTTCGAAACGCCGGGCAAAGCCCTCCTTGGGCTTCCACAGGTCCTGGAGCAGCAGAGGCTTCTCATTGTCCCCCAGGGCCCTCAGACACTCCGTCCTCCAGCGCTTCTCTGGCCCCTCCAACTTCCCGATAACATCGCAGAGCACATAGCTTCCAGCTGCACCCTTGTTCAAGGAGTAGCGTTCCAGGGCCTCCTTGATGAGCTCCTTGGCGCTCGAGCGAGGAGTGGCCAGGACGCTTTTGTAGTTGGCCCCTGAGCAGATCTCGTCCCCGAAAATCTTGAGCACCCCGGGGACTGAGGTCTGCGTGGAGAGCTCCGCTGGGTCATCGGGCACCTGCTCGGGCAGGTCCGTGACGGAACGCCGGTCCCGGTAACTCAAGGTGCGGTAGAGCACCTGCGTGAAGGTGCGGCTCTGCCTCTTCAGCTTGCTCTTGGAGGGCAGAGACATGCTGGCGGAGGACCCATAAAACATAACGCTTGGGTTCACACTACAGCGCCCTCTATAAGGAGGTAAGCGACACAGCAAGGGAAAAGTCACTCAGAACTAACGCCTTCAAAAAAATAAGAACACATCATAAAGAAAACGTATGAACTGCAAACAAAACCTAAACCAAGTGAGTCTGACGTCTATCTCAGGAAGCAGATGAACATCCTATACAGGGAACCAATCCAACACATGACACATACACTCATAACTACATACTACCATCAAATCATGTAAAGGTGTTCTTCAACAATGGACAACAACCAGGATAACTGGAAGAAAGCCTCACAAGCATGGGGTTTTAAAACATGCAAACACCCACAGCCAGAGTTGGTATTTGAACCTTTAACCTGGGGGATCTGAGAATACAGTGCTACTTGCTGAGCTGGCACAAACATTACAAATTAATGGAAAAGTCTTGGATCATCAAACACAAAATTGCATCATCTAGTTTTTCCTAGTAAAATCCATCAATGAGTTAAAGAGTTAGTAATGCAATTGGCACCCCACTCCGGGCATGACAATCCATGAAAATCTTACTGAGGTAAACATCTCCAGATATACGAAGAGTATATATAAAGAGGATAAACCTTCTGGCAAAAAACTCCCGGAGTGATCCAGAATAATAAAGATAAGGACAGAACGTGAAATCAATTCTGACCTGCTCCCAGGGAGCTACTATCTACAGGTGTGATACCCCATTTGCTGAAAAAAAAACACCTTCTGCAGTGCAGTGGAGGATCCCAAAGATGGGACAAGGGGCATCAAGACTCAACTCAATCCGTTGAAGACCTACTGATGAATTTCATGTACCCTGGCAGAACACAGAAGCCCATTCTGCCCCCGCACGGGACTGCCATCAATGGGGGACATCGAAGTGCATGGGGAAACGTGTCGTTGTGCAGAAAACCCACAGTGCGTTGCGTTCTTTCTGCAAGGTTGGAGGAGCTATGGCTATGATTCCAGGATGGGATCCAGGAAAGACGAATAAAATAACCTGGTGGCTCTCTGAGACAGCACCTGTCACAAAATTCCGACATCCCTGGATGTTTCACAAGTGGGAGCAGATGCTTTCACCGGGGCGTTTTTTTAAATTATTATTTTTTGTTTGTGTGTCCAGTGTACCCTTGCACAGGCTCCCTCCCGCAGCTTGACGGGTGCTTACCTTGCGGCAGAGCGCCTCGTCCCCTGCATCCAGCCTGCAACGTGCAGAAAAGCGTGTCTCACAGACGCAGAGCTCGGCCTCCTCACAGCCCAGCTTCATTTCAGGCAGCTTCCACCCCGGCTTCAGAAGGACAAGGAGGACAGCTACATCGGCTGATGGCGGGAGTTCCCGAGTATATAGTGACTGAGAAGAATGTGCTGGGTACAAATTTACGCTAATCGCGTCACTTAAATAATTCACATTTTCCACCCAAACACCCTCTATTGTTAGTAGACAGGGGAAGTAAGTCGCACAGGCATGCCTGTCAGTGTGCATCTCCCGAGATTAATCAATTAAGAAGATCCAACGCCCGTTAAATTAGCGTAACTCCCGGATTCGCGGCAAAGAGAGATGCTATTACAAGAAGGATAATAGGCACCTACCACACCTGAAAGAGGCACCTTCTGCAACTTCCATCTCAGACCATGACATTCCAGAAGAGGTGACGGCTATTTAACGTGAAGGCTGACGAAACGGAGCTACCAGGGAGATGCCAAAAGCACTCAAACTCTTAAGATATTGCAAAGTTAACTACCCACTAACAGCAGTTACAGTGCCACAACATGATATTAAATGAGCCTTTTTCTTATTATTCTCGTCCACAGTCTGAAACATCCCAAATTACCTGCTACAGGAGATTCCAAATAACCTGAAAAACCCCATTCTGACATTTAGGACACCATACGCTATATTTCGAAACGTCTAATCGTGACTGCAGTATCGCTAGCCAAAACCATCATCTTCATCATTTATTATTATTATTATTGATTGTTATTATAACAATAAAAATTACAGACATTTTTTTAAAATAGTTAAGTATCATTTGCCTGGCTATATAGTTTTGAAAATAAAAAGTTTAAATATTTTGGTTTTTGGCCATAAATAAATGAATAAGCAGAGTAGGGAGCTTGCGGCTAGCCGAGCTATAGTCCGGACAGTTAGGTCTCCAGTAGCAACAACAAGCCAACATAACACCTGCCAAACATATCGTATAATTCACCCGGAGCTCTCCCCTTAAAAAGTCTCATAAAAAAACGGTAAAAGATGATTACGTTAAAAGCGTTTTCTGAAGGCTTCATTCTTTATTCTGCTAAGCAACTTTCGGGTTTTATATACCTATAACGGCGAAAATTATTAGATTTTTAAATAACGCTTATATACAGGATACAGTCTGAATACAGCGTGACTGATATTATCTAAGGATCTTCTTCATTATGCACTGTGCACAATTTCCCTTTATATATTAAAAAAATATTCTTGATCCATCTTGCTGCCCGCATATGAATACTCACATTGTCTGCAGTGCTTGTACCCATACTGCTAGAATTCTCATGCTCTTTTTCATGCTCCTTCCGTTCATTTTTGGATCCATAAGAGGAAATCGGTCATCCTGAATTGCACAGGGGAACAGTTATTATAACGCCCCTTATGAAACTTAGACGATCCGCCCAGCCTGTGTTGTTCGCGCCTTCCCCTGAATGTACCTCTTCAGTCCGCCGGCTTTTCTATCTGCATTCCCCGGGGCCGAGTCCCGCCGAAGATACGCGATCCCCGGCTAAGCTTGCGGCTCATGATCCGACAGCAGTTAGGGGTTTTTCTAGGGATGCGGTTATCCGCTACAAAGCAGGTCTTGAGTCTCCATCTACTGGCCATATAAAGAACCATTCTCTCGCTATTAAGCTGTAACTAATGCAATGTTCAAATAAAATGTGAAACTGTAAAATAAGATGTAAAAACATAGGCTTTAAAAAAGGTATTTTGGACGAGTGTAATCTCCATTTCGAACTATACGCAATAGGTTTAAAGAAACGATATTCTGTGTCATTCAACACAACTGGACGCTAATGAAATTAACTAAAATGAATTTGTAAAGCCACCGGCATCCTGTTCACGGTATATCCAAGCCTTGTTCCCTGTGCTATATAGGAAAGGTTCCAGTGTTGTATATCAGTATTTAAAATGGCAATGTTTTATATTAAACTGTATCACTATAGACAGGAAATTAGAATATGTACAGCAAACTATAGTGCCAACTACAATAAAATAAAAGCAAAAATATGTTTCTAATATGTAAGCCGTAATACGCAATATCAGTTCACCACACACACGGAGGGATCATTGTTATAAAATGTTATTATTGACAAATACTTACAAACCACAACAATCACCACACAAATAGCAGTTCCTAAGCTGAAATCACACTTGGCAGATTTGCGGACTTCACAATTAAGCCACCAGGTTTACAGCGTTTACACCGCGGGTTGCATTCACATAGTATAACACACGTTTTATTAAAATGTACGCTGAGATATAAAGTCCCCATTCATATGTACATTAGAAAACGTCATTCCAAAAAGGTAAAGGCAGTTTGGCTATGATATTAAAGAACCTGCAGATCGGTCGTCAATGAGACGGCAGTGAAGCAGCTGAGTTCGGGGTTTCATCAGTGCAACATCTGTGGGTTAGCGTCGGTTTGAGGAACACCCCAAAGCTGCCCGACAAGTTCAACTTCAGTAACACTGATTATCTAAAAAGACGGGTTCATAGCATCGTAATTTACAAGCCTCCGGCCACTAGCATAAAAAGATACGCACGCAATTTTTAAAAGAGCACCTTGCGCACCCCATAGACATACACAGCCACACAGGCTTTGTGCGCGTCTCTCGCTCCCTCCCTCTATGTTCGCACCTGGGTTTTTAAAGATGATCCCCCCATCCTAAATTTGTTGGGTACCTCACCTGTGAAATAAATGCATTATGATTGGTCCATTTTCACACCCGCAGTACAACCAGACAAGTTATGACAGAAGATTAACATGTCAAACTTGCATTATAAATGTTATTACAGTGTTTTCAACATAATATCCAAAATTTTGCAAATAAATTTTATATATATATATACATATATATATATATAAATTTCTTACACTCCAGAAAATGTTGCCCACTTGTGTGTACAGCCATCACTTTTGCTGAAAACAGATTAAGGATTGTGGCACTTACACTCTTAAATGCAAAAACAGCACTATACATTCTCAGGTCAACTGAAAACACTGACAAGAATCCAAGAAGGACACACCAGATTGTCTTTGGCGAAACTTCAACATACATAAAAAATGTATCTGTTACCATGACACCAGGATGGTTTTTAACACAATAATAATAATAATAATAATAATAATAATAATATTGACACATCAGGAAAATGTCACCGTAATATTTTTTTACCAATTTAGGTTTTTCATACTTTTCACACATATACCGCAGCTAATATGATGGTAACAGGAATATCACTGCGCTGCTCTTTGCATTTAGATAAACAAGAGAATCATCCACAGACATTCTCTTGATTTATACTCTACAGCCTGCACCAAGGTGTTCATACAAATCATATATATTTTGACTTTATACTGTTACAAAGTTTAAGTACATATTACATTATTTCTATGTTGCACCAAGGAAAACAGGAGTGTAAGTTATCAGTCAAATATATGTGAGTAAGAAATAATATTGATCTGAAGAGCAGTGATTCATTCCCCACCTAATCACCAACAGAGAGCACCCGTGACATTTGACAAAGAAATCTGTTAGAACTTGAAATAACACCATGTCTGGCTCCTCCTTCAATGACCAAAGATGATGCATTTCATTGTAGATTTTTGATTCATATTCCCTCTTAGGATAACAGGATTTACAATGCAGGTCTAACAAAACAAGGAACTGAAGCTGACCTGAAGCACCCAAAATCCAAACCATATTTAGCTATTATGGTTTAGCAAACATCCCTCGGTACTGAGTGTAACCACAATGTCCTTTTCTAGATTCCTGTACATTTGACTAAATTAATTAAAATGTCTAGTCCAAAACAGACAAACACTAAGCTATTCTTATCAAAGCAATGTTTTTCTTGCTTTAAATACATCTCAAAATAAAATCTTAAAGTACTAAAAGCTAATCTGTCAAATACCAAGTCATTACAGGAATAGAATAGCCCACAATAAGTCATACTTTGTACTTTGTATATAACTATAGGACTCTGCAAAACTGACTCAAACTGTGAAGCAAAATTTTTCCACTAGACACAACTTTGGAAAATAAATACAATTTAAGAAACTGCTCATTGTGTACAGTTTTTAGGGTGATAAGTTAATGAGCTAATGAAAAGTTGCACTGCAATGTTTCAAATTAATTAAAAACAGATCCCCCAACCAAAAAATCATTTCACCTTTGGTTTTTACAGTGTATCAATACTTGGTAAATCATAATATTGCACAAAAAAATACAAATTTAAAGAGACCAATTTGTTTATCATCATGTCCAACTATTATAATTACGCAATATAATATTAATCCTTTGAAATAATACTACTTAAGCCAGAAACATGATGATAAAATTGGTATATAAAAGACATAACCTCTCATCAGCCGTTTCCTTATTAAATGAAGAAAAATAAATAAAGCAAAAAACAGCATAACAGACATTGGAAAGGTAAATCAATACTGAAAATACTAATATTAGATTAATATGGGTGATGATAATACTCTGTAAAGACATATATACACCATGGATACTGAAAGGTCAAAAGTTATACTGTAAATATCACTGAAAATGAGCATACATATACAAAACAGAGAGATGATTCCTGATCTGAGACTGGGCACAAAATGCCCAGAATGAACATAGTGCACAGACCTATGGGAATGTATTAGATACGTGTAAAAGGCTGGCACAAGCCAATGTGCCGCCCGACCCAAAGAGGTCTTGGAATGATTTCAAGTCTTCAAAGGATTTTTTCATAATTGTCACAATCTGGCTAATACAGGACATTTTTATGGGCGACTCAGTTTGGCTCCTTAGAACCTAAAATAAATCAGGTCATTCCATTTAAGTTCTTTAACGTTTCATTGTTATGATTACCTCCCTGTCGCTGACTTTTAAAACTACAAAAATCTCATCTCTTTAGCCCTAATTCTTGGCCACTATTTCTCCCCAGTGCGCCAAAAACACATTTGAACAGTGTTGTGGGGAGTTCCAGCAGTTTCAATACAACATTATACATGTGAATAAGTATACTATATGGCCAAACATATGCGAACACCCCTATTAATTAGAAGAATTGGGTAATTAGGCCACAACTATTTGTGACACAGATGTGTGATTAAGCACATGGCTATACAATCTCCAGCAACAAACACTGGCAGTAAAATGGGCTGTCGTACAGAAGAGGTTAATGACTTTCAACTTGGCACCATCAGAGGACACCGTCTTTCTAACAAGTTCGCCAAATTTCTGCCCTGTTAGGGCTGCCCTAGTCAACCACAAGTGAAGTAAGTGATTGTGAAGTGGACCTTGCACCTGCGAGCAAGTTCAGTTACTACACAGAAAGGGACCAGGTCACCTGACATTAATACCCAACCTGAATGGCAGGCAAATCCCACCAATAGCGTTCCAACATCTAGTGAAAAGCCCTCACAGAAAAGCAGAAGCTATTATAGCAAAGAAGGGACGTACCAACATCATATTAATACCCTTGGTTTCATAATGAGATGTTGGACAAACTGGTGTCCACATATTTTGGCCATAAAGCATAATAAAGAAGCATACTTTGCACTTATGGGTAATTGATATTTGTGGTTTAAGCTATCAGAAGCATTAAGTAAAAGCATGGATGTCAGACTCCATGTACTGACAGCAATGTAGCTGGAGTTTTAAAAGAAGCAGAAAGATGTAAGACACCACTCAGAAAAAACACAAATGCACATAAAATTACAGTCCTGGAGTGCAAACAAAACTGATGGTTCAATCAGTGACCCTTTTCAGCCATACAAGCATAATCCCATCTCTGTGCTCATGGTAGGTAAGAAATGTGAGTATTATAGGATTTAGACCCAGAAACCTCACTGAATTCAAGACAATAAAAGTGTATAATGCTAAATAAATATGTGATGTACATAAACAGCAGTGGTACATCTGTCTAAGCTCGATAATTAAGCAATACTTTGATTGGTTAAAGTTATGAAATAATAAAGCTTACAAATTAATTAACTGAAAATCCTACTGGAGTCTCAAACGTGTGAATGTCCAGTACAAAATATATCAGTAAGTATGGAACACCATTCACTGGAGAACTACAGTCATAGCGATAACATTTTCCTTCAATATTCTGCAATATGTCTTTTTCTAACACTATTGAAAAGAATAAATAACAATAATACCAATTTATAAAGCGATGTGCTAAAAAAAAAAAACTTAAAAAGTTCTCTTTGAAAGTGCAAACACTGTTCTATTTGCAGAAATCAAATGAAGACAGTGAGAAACAACGGTTTAAAACCCAAATCAATACATCCCAGAGGCCAATTTTCCCACAGCTAGACAGTGGGTGACACTCAAACACCAGTGATGCATTCCGCTCCGCAGTCACACGCTCTGCGTGTGTCATCTGGAGGTCTTCATCTCGTTGCTCCCTGGCATGTACAGGTACCTCCAGATGGCGTAGTAATGGATGCCAGCTCCGATGGCCACGAACAGGTGCCAGATAGCATGGGCAAAGGGTATGAGGCCGTCGCTTTTGAAGAAGACCATCCCCAGGCAGTAGAACATCCCACCCACTATCAGCTCGAATAAGCCGTCCCTGTCAACCTGGATGAGAGAAAGGGCCACACTCAGCATTAACAGCAAGACCATGCAAACATGCTAAATGGTGTCCCTGCCTGCCATCAACAGTCTACCACTGCCGACATGCATTTTAGCAAAGGTGTTGCTTACAGAACATTTTTTTCAAACTCTTTTATAAAAACCTCAAAACAAAAATAAATAAATAAATAAATAAATAATTCAAACATCATGCACCTGAAAAAACCACTGGTAAGAGTCAACATTTGTTCTTAATATTTTGATTACATTTTTAAAAATCAAGCACATTTTATTGACTTTATTAGGCCTCTTCACACATGCAGTGAATGCAGTTCATGTTCCTCACTGTGATACATTATGATCATCTCCTTACCATTGAGAGGATCACTAGTGCAGGGAAGACACCCATTACTGTATAACATATCAGCTCCACAATCTTGTACCTAGGTGGCAACCAAAAAAAACTGTTATTTCCAGTTACAGAGTTTGCTAAACACTTTTTAAAATACTGAATGATGTTGGTCAGGTGTTTGTTTAATGATAATGATAATTAGTCTGTAATTACTTGTTTCTGCAGCAGGTGGCCACGAAGCATAATAAATTCAATATAATAGTAGAATTAGAATAATAGATTTGATTGTGTATCTATTGTAAAACAGTATTTAAGATCTGAGGTGAACTGAAAATTCATTTAATCATTTTAAATAATTGATGAATATTAGGGGAAAAGATAGTTGGACAGAAAAACTCAACATGCCTGTAAAAATGTGAAACAACTGCATTTCTACAAAGCAATGAAAGGACTATCTTGTATATCTGTTAAGCTTTGTCATTTTTGTCATCTGCTTCCTGTTTTAAGGGAAATATTTCTAAAGGTGACAAGTCTTTAAGAATACATTTATGTTCTTTTTCTTATTGGTAAAAGCATTAAAATTAGGGCTGGGAATCAATTTTCTGTGATTTATTGCAATTAATGCTGATTAATGCTGATGAGGTTGCAAATTTCCCACTTGTGGGACTAATAAAGGATTATCTTATCTTATCTTATCTTATTATCATAAATATTTATACACTGAATCCCCAAATTAATATAGAGTGGAGTTCATGGGTCATTTTCACAAACTCATTACCGTAAATTATTAATTTTCTTTAATTTCTAACATTTCTTTGATGGCAGGCTTAAATGACACAACTTCACTGTCTGAACTGTCAGTTTAAGTTAAGGTAATGTCGACTGTTCTAAACAAAAAACAGACACTTTATTTCACCGAATAATATATATTTTTTTAATTCTCAAGTTCGTGAGTATTGACCTGTTTTTTAAAATTTGTTTAATAGTTTAACTTAAACTTGTTATTTATAAATTATTCAGTTCCAACAAAAATACAACTTGCAAGCAAGTACGAGCTGAATTTCAATGCTTTCAAAAAGGCTCGATAAACAGCAATAACAAAAGAGATGCCGTTGCATTATAAGTAGGGAGATTAAATTATTATTTTTAATCACACACCTTGGTGATTAGTGGCATATTCCACTTGTTTATAAAATCACATGTATTCAACAAGCAGACTGAAACACTATTTAATCCCAATCGCATGACTAATCTAAAATCTGAGACACCAGATGGCTGTAATAAGGGAAGCCTGACAGCCACTGAAAGAACATTTTATAACATGAATCTCTGATCTGAAGATTTTAAGGTATAAGTCTTCAATAGTATAATCACTGAAAATTACAATATTTTTTATCTGATGTATGCCTCCGTCTGGTAGTTATTTAAAGTATAATAAACCAGGTAACATCAGCTTCCCCGTGAGACGCTAACTGAATGTTTTGGCTTTGAATTCTGAGGACCTGTGCATCATGACCCAAAACTCCCACGTTGTTTACAACCAGGAAGGAATATTATAGGTCTATATTCAAATCTGCACTCACACTATTCTCTCATTTGCGTGACAAAATACTGTATGCCTCAACACGATCAAACAAAAAACAACCCGTTATGACCTAAAAATGAACACAGCGCATTAACGCGATAAATTTCCCAGACTTAAATAAAATACGTGTCTGTGTAGACAGAAGGGTTGCCCTTCACCTCGACTCCTCACAACTACACCCATGAAGATTCCCAAGCACATCTATGCTTCACATACCGCTCATGGAAGAAGAATACGTATGCGGTGCCCACGCACGCCATGATCCAGACGATCCAGCGCATGTGAGAGGCCCACGGGCCCAACTCTCTGAGGTTCAACCTAAGGCCAGAAGACAGGTTGCTCAGGCACAGAGAGCAGCAGACCCGGCAAAGTCTCAATAAACCAGCACAAAACATTCACTTAATTATCAATGACAGAGCAGCGGGACTCAGTCCTAAGATGTACTCCTGATGCTGCACTGATCACCTTATCAAGCACCGCTTCAACAACTCAGCCAGTTTTATAGACGTGCTCCTCAGTTTAGCAAATAAACCAGATTTAAAGTTCAAATTTTCAGTTTTATAATCACATGTTCAGAGGAACACAGTAAAATTCTTGTGCCACAGTTGAAGGGGAGGAGACAGGATACATATAGGGGGACAATAGGACAAAGTACAAGCCAGTGTAAACAGTGCAATACAGGCATCTTAGTGTCCCCAAGGGTGTGTGGTAATCCATTACATCATTTATACAGAATTGTACATGAAACGGGGATAAAATAAAACAGAAATAAAGCCAGAAGTCACTGAGTGAGATTTCAAAAATATAGTGAAAGAGGTAAGAACATCATCACCCTGGGACTGCCGCTCTGCCAGATGGATCTGTAAGAGATACAGCACTGGAGACAGCAGTCGCCTGTCAAAATGCGGGACAGTCGGCCCCATGCTCCTCCCTTAACTAAGAGCAAGGCTGGCAGTTGCTAGTGAAGCCTGGGACTCCCACGTGGAGGAGGACCACTAAGCCAGAAGGAGGTTCCCCAAATTGACCAGTGAGAATGTGAGGACCAGGGCTGACAGCAGCCCCAGATCAGGACTGCCCCTGTTCCAGCGAATTCTAAAGGATGTTCTTCTTTCTTACCACAGATGATTCCAGTATCGGTTAGAGCAGTATTTCCCAACTTGGAACTTGGGGTCCCCCAGACAATCCATGATTTTTCACACCCTCAGCTCCCTGCCAGAAAGTCCTCATTTTCACATGATATATACAATATACAGCGATCGCTTGGGGGTCTCCGAGGACCGGGTTGAGGAACACTGGGTTAGAGCACTGCTTTTCAACTAGTCGTTCAAGAGACCATATGCAGCAGGTCGCAGAGTGTGTGGTTAAGAGAAATATTACCACCAGCAACCCCTCCACCCCCCCAGTTCCGCAAATTTTCCCAACAGCACGCCCCACCCCCTCATCCACCTCCAGCTGCATCTACAGCCTCCATGGGCTCACCCAACCTCACCAGGACATTTCCTCCAAACTCCTACTTATAAAACTTTCCGTTGCCTCTGTTTTTATTAGCTTACACCCCACAAACACACACGTTTCATTTCAGGGTAGGCGACGTGAGATTCCACACACCATGCTACCATAATGGTGCTATCATGGATCCTCTAGTCCAGTTTTTCTCAAAATTGGTCCTCGGGGACCCCCTGACACTCCACATTTTAGCAAAAACATGGACTGTGTGGCAGGAAGCTGGGAGGGAACAAAAACGTGGACTGGCTGGGGGTCCCTGAAGACCGGATTGAGAAACACTGCACTAGTCATGCAAAGGAACTCCTTACAAAGGTATACTCGGTAATGCAAACTCATGTCAGTGTGCTCTGTAGCTTCGGGGGGTCTCTGAAACAGACTTCATTTCTGAATCAGACTCCTCTGTCAGGAGTAAGACCTCATCGGAGTGATTGAACAGCCAACTGGAAATTAATTTGTGTGGGAACTTTATAAGGGAATTATGTCTGTCAACCTGAGGTTACTTAGCTGCTTCAAACATGCGTCTCAATAAGTTGCTCAGAACTACAAAATAGGGCTGGGTGATATAAATGATATATCGACTTATTGTCATATAAAATTTGAACAATAAGAAAATGAGAAACTTCGATAAACTGTCAATAAGGAACAGTGCTTGATAGCAAACAAGGTAAAAGACAAGATAAAAGGTGGTGTGAAGGTACTTTGCAGTATTTTTGCAGCAGATTGGTCCTCTGTACTGTAAACTCTGCCAGACCCATTCCTTGAAGCGAGCAGCGAGGCGGTGAGAGAAAGAGCAGCAACAAACCGTACTGCCAGCGTTTTCTAAAAAAACTTTTCAAAAAAGTTTATTTTTGCAAGATTTATTGATTAAAATTAGATTTCAGCTTGATGTCCATTCAATTTGTTACCTTTTTAATAGAAAATAGATAATAGATATACCATAAAAGACAGACTCATAAATTCACACATAAGCGGTTTGAACAATATTCTAATCATTTAGTTAAATGTATCATGCAAAGATATTCCTTATCCTTACTCAGATAAATACTTGCAAATAAGGGGGGAAAATGTCTTCTGTATGTCCAAGCTGTAACCAACAAATTGATGGGCCCAGTGCAGAAGACGGCTATACTCACCAGGGGGCGTAGGAGGCCGCGATGAAAAAGTAGATCACCATCCTATCGCACATGTGGAAGCAGTGCTCAACGGTGCTGTGACGAACAGGAGAGACACAGCATCACGAAAGCTCACCTCCGGCAAACGGGTGAAGCTGACCTCAAACAAAGCTCGACCGATCGAATGTCCAGACTGACGTCTATTCTCTGATTTGGGGGGGTGGGAAAGAAAAGGAGTATCTTGAGTGAAAGAAAAAAAAAACACTTCTGCAGTATTACAAACAAGGGAAGGGCAGGATTCCCGGGGAACTAAGCCTGGTAATGCACTTGAAGAGCCCGAACCCTAAAAATCTCCGAGGTGAAGCGTGAGCTGTATCATCTGTCCATTGTGACTGAGGTTCCAGGGCCTGAACATAGCTGCTATTGTTCCATTAGGTGGGGGAAGGGGTTAGAGCTGAGCCATCCTGACGACCGTGGTTGGAAATTTAAGAGTAACCCTATGCAGTATGTATGCTATATGTGATATCAAGTTGAAACCAGTAACATGAATGTTTTTAAATGGTGTCTCAGATAAACGCTGGCTTTGTCTAAAAGGTCTGATGTGCTGCAGACAGACAGGTCTGACCCAGAAATAACGAAACTGAGTAAAAGGAAAAAAAACTGGGAAAGGAAACTGCTCTATTTTAGTGTACGGATGCTTATTTTTATACTGCATAACAAGAAATTTTCACCCTCAAACATGCCTCAGTTCTCTCGTTATTGCACCAAATGTTGCATAAACACATACTCCTCACACAGAATGTATTATTTAAGATATCTCCTGACAATTCAGGAAAGTAAACGTTTTATCTCAGAAGTCTGGAAAAGTGCTGGTGCTGCATGAGAAAACCATTAGGTAGACTGCACAAAAACTAAAAATATCTTTTTTAATTCTGGGAAAGGAGACATCCACTTAACAACAAGGAGATAGGGGGTTCACCTGCCCGATTAAATCCTGTCCTATAAATGAATGCCTTGCATACGTCATTGTTTGCAAGGAAGTCTATAAATTGTACAGGAAATTTAAAAGTGGCGTGTACATGATGAATGCATCATAAACAAGCCATATAAAATGTACTGAGCTACAAGGAGCATATGGTTTAAAGAGCTCTGTCATATATTGGTACTTTATTTATCCTCACGGGGAAACTGTCTTTTCACCCATCCTACCTTGCTCTCCATAAGATACACAGACGTATATACAGGTAAGAGCAAGTTTGGGGGTCCAAGTACAGGGTCAGCCTGTGCCCTGGAGTAATTGGAGGTTAAGCATCTTGCTCAGAGGCCCAACGGTGTCATCAGTTTGCCAGCCTTTGGATCTGAACACACAACCTTCTGATCACAGGCACATACCAGTCCCACATTAAAAGGACAGTTCACCCCAAATCTGAAAAAGGTATGGTTTAGGGGGGCTTTAGTGTTATCTCTCCATTTAGGTTGTTCTGCTGGGAGATGCCTAGTTTTAGAGATATCGGCCCTAAGTGTCAGTCTTCTCCCGAATATAATGGGAGTGAACGGCAATCTTTCTGTGGTGATTAAAGTGCCAAAAAATACATGGGAAAAATTCAACAGCAATGTCTCTTAGCAGAAATCATGACCCAGTAACTCAAGAAAATCCAGACTTTGTATTCAGCAGCAGAACGCAGGAACTATTTTCTCCTACCGAACTCCACACACACAGACAACCTAGATGGACCAACAGCACTATAGCCACTCTTAAACATATCCTTTTTTCAGTTTTGGGGTGAAGTGCCCCTTTAAAGGTAAACTGAAGGAATTGATCTGAGCACATTACTTCCAGTGACTTTGCTGTAGATCTGTGCAGAGCTGCATCACAGGAAACAGCAAGTCATATTCATTCTTCTTATTATGAGCCTATTCATTTCAATGAAAGGCCCATATTACTCTTCACCTAGTTGGTATTTATTATCATCATCATCATCATTATTATTATTATATACATGTTTAATTGGTCCCAATGGGAAAATCCTTTTTACAGCTCCCCCAACTTGATCTCTGTAGAGGAGAACAAGCTGGTTGCAAAGGGCAGCCACCCATAGCAGCACCCAGGGAGCTGGAGGTTAAGGACCTTGCTCAAGAACCCGCAGATGTGCTGAGGCCAGGCTTGAACCAGCGACCTCCGGATCACAGGCACAGAGGCTTTGCCCACTGAGCCACACGCATGAATTGTATTTTGTATTTAATATTTAATTAAGGATTTTGAGCTACTGTTCAAAGAGACAATGAATTTTGCAAGGGAGAAAAACGGTTCCAGCCAGATGACATTAAATCAGCAGCAGGTAGCTACAGCTGACCTCGGGTAAGGAAACCGCAGGTATGAACACAACCATCATGTGAAATCATCTGTGAAAGGTGTAAATAATGCCTGGGGTTGGCCGACGGGGGGCCTACCGGAGGTGACTCTTCTTCCAGGAGATGGTGTGAAACACAGTGGACACAATAAAGAGGCCGGACAGGCCGAAGCCATAGATCCACGCGGAGATGGTCTCCCATTCATCGTCAGAGAGGAAGTATAGGAGGGAACTGCCGAGGATGCTGGGAATTATCCAGAGCTGAGGCGTTAAAAAAAGTCATGTTAATTTCCTAATAATAAACATGATGATAGTAACAACAACAATAATAATAATGTACAGTGCCATCTTTCATTTAGGCCTCACATTGGTGCCATTTCTGACATTTCTTCATAAGTCTTCCTTGTCTATAAAGCACACTGATCTTTATCTCTATAAGTACTGATCTTCAAAAACTGTTGCTTAACAAAAAACTTGCTTTTTTAAACTAATCTCATCAGCCAAACATCTAAACAAGAGATGTATTTTCCGTACTGAGTTCACATATCATTTTAATTCCTGGCCCCATACCAGTACTCAACTGGAAACTAACAATGAAGTATGCTTCATCATGGACCACTGTGTGCTTCACTACTCCAAAGTGACCCCACATGACAACGACAACAAAGATTATCATACATGACAGCTTTCAGTGCATTTATAAAAAACGCATTTTATTTAACAGGTGTTTGTCCCAAAAAATGTAATTATCAATATTAACATGACAATGAAAATAATCATGTTGCAATTCTTTCTGCATTTACTGGTAAAGTGAGCATGCAGCTGGAACCTTAATAACACAGAGCAATATTTACTCAGCGTGAACTATTCCTGCAAAGAAGGATAAACGGAGGACAGAGGGAAATGCTCTCATAAACGTGTCAATGGTACAGAATATGACCATTATGAGGAGTAAATAACACAAAAACAAGAATATTTTTATCAAGTATCTGAAATGCGAAGGCTTTGGGGAAAAACAGACCGTAAATCTGATTATGACTGAGGAGACCTGGAAGTGAATATCTTTCCAGTTGAGAGGGTAACTCCCAGTAGCCCTTTGGCGACACCCCCCGGTTTCTGGTCGCTTTTCCGTGTATGCTGTATTTATCGGTCCCCATCTCAGGCGAGATCCATTTCAGGGACCCCAGGGTAGCTCTTTTTACAGTTTCCATGCGCCGCGCCATACTCACCGCGTGCGTGGCGCAGTTGGCCGCGTGCTCATACTCAGTCGGCTGGTATCGTTTGTTGGACGGAACTCTGCTGTTCATGAATCTTAACAGAAAACAAGATTGATGGTTAATCCTGCTAGCAACCATGTTTGGCAACACACACACAGAAATGTTTTATAAGAGAGTTTAAGAGAATTTGTTCAAGAAATAAAAACACACGCACGTGTTTGTATTCATATCTTTGTGGGGCCCATCCTTTCATTTCTATGGGCATAACCCTAATTCCAACAATAACAACCTTAACCCCTACCCAGCCCTAACCTTAACCATAAGTAACCAAACAAAATACAAGAGTTTCGACATTTTTAGCTTTTTGATTTTTGGTCACAGATTTTTATATCATTGTGTTGCCCCTTGTTGGGCCAAAGAAAATGCCCCCCACAATGTCAAAATAACAGGTTTTTATCACATTGGTCCCCACAAGGCAATATATACATAATCCACCCCCCACACACACACACAAAACATACACAATATAATAATGTGGGTGTCCAAACCAGTACTTCCTATATAAAATACACAGAACAACCAGTCTGTGGAAGGAAGAACATTTTAACAGAAATGGACAATCTATTCAGTCATTTTCATTCTGCCCTCTACAAATCTGTGAAATCATGAAGAATTTATTTTAATGATTCTCTTAAACACAAAAAACACACCACACAGGCCCAACACATACAAGAATCTGTGCCAATCCAGGTGAATCCTTAGACATATTAATAATATTACAATCTTATTAACATCATAATTTTACTAGTAATTAACCAGTGATTTCAATCTTTCAAAAAAGATCATTCGTAAGTATGTAAGATAACCTATATGAGTGTTCTCAGCACTGGTCTGGATACTCTGCACTACACTAACAGTGTACCTAACTGCTTAGCAGAGAGTTATACCCAAAGTGACTTACATTGTATCCTTTATACAACTGCATACGAATTAGGGTGAATTAGAGTGAAAAACCAGGCAGCATGCTCAGGTGTACAGGACAGGTTCCCCTAACTACTGCTCACAGTGCAATGGCTAATGGCTGGGATCCACAGAGCTATTAGCTAACATGAATATGAGTGTATGTTAAACTGTGTGGTAAAACCATTACAGGCTGCAAACACGAGGAGAGCCAGACCAGGGCTCTGGCCATTCACAGACTGACAGGCAGGCTGGACCAACAACCAGCAACAAATGGGTTGGACTACATCACTGAAATAAAAAAAAACAATTGTAAGAATTTTGAAATGCAGTTCAACAGTGTTCTGCCAAAAACACAGTTATTTTTGCTGTAAAATGACGGAGAAAAAAATCATTGCACATCTTTCACTTTCTAACCCATATAAAATTCTTTCGATGTTTAATTTTCAATGTTCAGTTTATCAATGTTTAATGTTCAATGTTTCAATGTTCAATTTTTCAATGTTTCTTTTAATTCTGAAAACAAAACGTAATGCTTGTCATCGGTGGACACCGATGTGCTTTACCTCTTTAAAGTCATTTTAATCCAAGTCACGTTATAACACATTGCTGTATTTTGTAGTTGCTTGGCAACAGCTGGTAACCATGATCTGGTCCAGCCAGGAATCTGAGCATCTTTACAACACACATTCACCAACTGAAGCGAAAGACCCAGAGTGCTGATGTCACTGTTGTCATGGTAACCCAGGGCTTGGGGATTGCTTTTTTCTATTAAAACTCCCTTTTTTCCCTGCAAGGTAAAATTAGCATGATTGTGCAATGAAGATGAATATTCAGGTAGACAGAAATATGTATGGAATAAATGCAAATCCATTCTTATATATATTTATATCCACTGTCAGCCCATCATTTCATTACTGTGGCCTTACATAGAATGAGGACCATATTATCTGGGTCTATTATGAAATTCTGTTTCATAACACTTTCCCTCATTTACATGCCTCCTTAACAGAAATACTTTAATGTTAATGAACTGAATTTTAATCCAGTCATTAATTATATACTTTGCACCACATTTGTTAGTTATATGAGAAATTCACAGAGGAATAGTGGCCAGAACAGTGTGTGGTTACTGTAAATGGACGAGTTTCTTGTCTTCATTAAACCTGGGGAAACTGAAGACTGTTGAGCCAAATTAAGAAGCAGGGCGGGGCATCTGGTGTGCTTCGAATACTGGGACAGGGGCAGCACTCTCAGCTTTGATCCACGTTAAATCAAAGACCTGAATCCATGTTATATGATATGATCTGTATCCATAAGAAGCAGACAGGAAATGCCAGAGCCCTTTTAAAATGCAATTACGTACCAGACGCTCTCCCTGATCATTCTGCCGACTTACAGACCTCAGTGAAATATGGATGCAATTTAATGTGTTATTATAACCAGATTACACATCAAAAATTAAGGTTTGAAAGCATCCGCTTTAAAATAATTACATGAAGGTAACCTTATATTTAATTTTGATATACAGAAAATAATGATGAATAAAGTAATCAGTTTAAACAATTAAATGTCATTAAATAAATCCGCAGAAAACAGAACTTTTGCTGTGAAATCATGACGACCCCATAATAGTAAACACTAGGGATACACCGATCCCACTTTTTCTGTCTCGAAACCAATACCTGGGCTTTGGGTATCGGCCGATACCGAGTACCGATCCGATACCAGTGTTTAATTAATAAGCACTGTTTGGTTTTCTATATTAGTGAACAAAGCGTACTTATATTGGATATTGAAACAGAATTGTTATTTATATCTAACATTAAATATGTTTAGTTGTTTAATGTTAGATATAAATAACGCTTCAGTTTTATTTTCTCTCGCTTCTCAAGAATTTGGGCTAAAGTTCGTACATTTTCATATATTTAAGCGGTTGATCACTTTAAGCGATTTACCTTAGTTGAAACCTGAATTTTCAGCTCAATCATTTGTATCAGGCTTCTCAATTCTCAGCTTGAAAGGTCTTTACAGAAGAACAAAACCTTGACTGTAAATGTTGATTTATACTTCTGCGTCGACTCTCCATCATAAGCAGGGTGTAGCCGCGCACCCTCCGCCATAGCCTGATGCGCACCTCCCCAGAAATGTAACCGCACGTCGCGGCAACGTGGACCGCGGGAACAGTGACCGGTCCGCTTGGCCATGATCGTTTTTTTCTTTTTGTAGGAGCAAAAAAGGCGTATACCCGGGTGTACTTATATTGGTGATTGAAACCGAAGCGTTAATTATATCTAACATTAAATATGTTTAGTTATTTTATGTTTGATATAAATAATCCATTGGTTTCATTTTCTCTCGCTTCTCCAATATTTGCGCTGAAGCTTGTTGTTGCGGTCATTCTCTGTTAGCATTAGCAAACTCCGTGTACTTGGCGCTATGGGGCGTCTTTAGATGTTTGATCTAATTGCTTATGTTAAATGACGTGCTGTCCCATCTTCCTCTTGACACTTTAGCAGAACAGACCGTACAGTCTGACAAAATGCCACGGCTTTGAATTTTAACGTGATGTAGCAATTAAGTGGTATCGGTTCTTGGTATCGGACAATTTTTACGAGTACGAGTATTTGACTGCAGTATCATCCCGATACCCGATGCCGGTATCGGCGTATCCCTAGTAAACACCCAGTTGTCCTGGAACCGTTTATAGCATCTCTGTAACATTTATATACAAAAGTAGCCAGTTATATTTTTTCATCTATTTGTCAATAGTGAGACATGTACATATTCTTCATTTGCACAAATAATACTGAAAACTTTGAAACTTAAAGTTTTCATCACAGAGAAAAGAAAATGAGCTTCTAAGGGATCCACAGAGAGGAAAGACAATGACAATTTAAATGAAGTTATGCTCTTTCATAATATACCAACCTTCCAGTGCTATATAATCAATCAAGGTAATCTCAGGACATTCTTTACTTAGTTTTCTATACATTAAGTATAGCTAACTCTGTGTATATGCATGTGCCATGTAAATCAACCAGCGCTGAATGGGCCTGCTTTTATCCCCACGGACTCTTCCTAACATGGCCCAAATTTAAATGCTGACACTCATTCAGATTTCTATTAATAGCAAGACAGGAGAACAGCCCAAATAAACTAGGAACAAAGTTCATAAAGGAGCTTTTTATGCTTCAAATAGAGACACAACCTATTCAGCAGTTAACCATTGATAAAGCAGTATTTGAAATATGTGCCCAAAACTAGAGACGCGCCGATTGCTTTGGCCAACTATCGGTATCGGCCGATGGTTAAAAATGAGCTGGTATTTACTACCAATAAATCCCTTTAAAATGGTGACCCATATTGCTTTGCACACCCGTGTACTAAACAGTTATTTATTATTATCATTAATTGAATTAAACATTCAAGTGCTTCATTCATGGCCTTACAATATCAACACTGTTTATAAAATGTCACTAGACATGCCTTGTTATATTTCCTTTATTTTTTACTTCCTGGAAACACCAAACAATCTAAATCAGTGTTTCCCAACCCAGTTCTCGGGGACCCCCAGACAGTCCACATTTTTCCTCCCTCCCAGCTGGAAGGGAGCAAAAATGTGGACTGTCTGGCAGGGAGCTGGAAGTGAGCAAAAATGTGGACTGTCTGGCAGGGAGCTGGAAGTGAGCAAAAATGTGGACTGTCTGGCAGGGAGCTGGAAGTG